>JAVJAQ010000593.1:0-256776 GCA_032362365.1 Zygogramma bicolorata
AGCTCAAGGTCATCATTCATCAAGGTCGAATATCAAGGACGTTTGCATTCAAGGCCACCCCCAAGGTCAAGGTCAGTGGTGGGGGGAGGTCCAGGATTGGCATAAGCCCCCTACTTATGTAGTTGTGATTCAGCTGTTTGCTGTTTAGTAATTTGTTCAGTTTATTGCAATAAATTTCTTTGATTTTGCCGTACCAATTTTACTTTAGGTTGACTGACAGTCATTCGATATCAGAAGTTAAGCAGTACCGAACGCGGTTAGTACTTGAATGGGTGACCTCATGTAGGGGAAGACCGCGCCGAAAGCTCTTACAACTGCAGCAAAATAGTATTTCACAGCTCGAAGGCGATATATCAATGAGCACAAGATATATTGAGGATATGCCGTCCTTCGACGGAGACGTAAATCCGTAGGTCCCGAGTCCATGGACCTTGGGCTCGTAAAAGATCCCTAACTCTGGTTGGAATACCAGTGGGTTCGGCATAATTTCCGGTTGGGGAAAGTGTGCTGACCGGCGTCGGTAATTGGCCTTGGTAGCTTGGTTCGTGAATCCTATGTGAAATAGAAAACATTGTGTATGCATTCAAATATTTCTAATACCGAATTGAAATTCGAATTCTATGATTCAATCATGATACCAGGCGTTTTTTATTGCACTGTTGTCTATTGGACTGCTTTGAGTAGTAAAAATAAGTATGGTTTGCATATATTTGTATGAACAGGGTATTCGTTTATTTATATTATTGGTGGTTGCATAGACTAATTGCAATTTAGTTCAATTCCGCCTTCGTCATGGATATTTTTGATATACATATGTGCTCCATTCGAAAATAAAGTCTCGTTACTACTATTATTGCAGTAATTACTTATTGATCGATATAGTGTCAAAGAACGTTTAACCCACAAAATTAAGAATGAACTAAAAGAATCAAATATATCAATTTCGCAATCTTTCTCGTGAACACCCTGTATATTCGGTGCGTATGTCTGAAGCAGAGTTCATATGGGCACGATTTTCGGAAAGATGTTTCGTTAGAAATCAGATGGAGATCGAACACTGGATTATCATTATCCTTTTTTATTCGGACGAATTTTGCAAATTTCGTACCTACATGAATTCAGCAACAATATTACTTGAAATTTCCCATCGAATTGACTCACCCTATGACAGCATTAGCAGAGGTGAGCAGATACTTGTCATTGATTAGTGTAGCAGGAAAAGAAACGTTTCCCGGTAACTGCACCACAGATGCCCAAGGAAATTCATGTCCTCTCAAATATTCACCGCCAACTAGACGTGCTTCTCTGTTGGGAATACCACATCCTGCGTGAAAAGGAAAAAGGCATAATTTTGTTGATATATTATTTGGGGTATTGAAATATTCATTGTCTTTTAGTCGAGAATAAGAAAATTGTTTCGGTTTGGCATTATTTCTTTCGGAAGTGAAATATTTTTCTTATTCATACGATACTCATATGAGGTTCAAATAGATCAGCATATATATATATATATATATATATATATATATATATATATATATAGAGAAGAAACCTTTGAATATATATATATATATATATATATATATATATATGCTGGCTGGAACTTCCGGTTGATCCGCGTCTGGAAAGATTTACTTGTCTACGTTTCGACTCCCATTTCGGAGCCATTTTCAAGACTTAGTGACCTTGCGTCTAGGTCTGAGTTGTCTCACTAGCTGGCTATCATCACTGGAGATCGAGGATAGGATAGGCATATATATATATATATATATATATATATATATATATATATATATATATATATATATATATATATATATATATATATATATATATATATATTCAAAGGTTTCTTCTATATTTGGGTATTGTAGTCAATTGGAGGGCTTCAGTAAATGAGTACTATTTTCTGATTTTTCTAGCTTTCGGAAAATTTATTTCCTTTTTCAAGAAAGTCTACAAAGTAAATGGGTTTGAAAGTAATACAATATATGATAGTAGAACTCACCAGAGTTAGATTATAAAATAAACTGGCAAAATAAAATACATAAGGAGAACATTGTAAAAAGAAGTAAAATTGTCAGTAAAAAATTGACATTTGTCAGACTACTTGTTAAAAATATGAAATGAATATTTGGACATGTATAGTGTGTTGAGTTGTAAAGAATATCAACTGAATTAGGTCTTCAAAATACAAATCATTGATCGAAAGTTAAAATATAATTGTAAATTTTGCTTAAATTTTGAATCTCTGATTTTTTATTCAAATTGTTTGGACATTTACTTATATGTACCATTTCGAGAAATAACCTCTTAATTTTGTTTTGTTCAACCGTTAAAATTTTTGTATTTTCATAATCCATTATGTGATCTTCAGAAATAACATGGTCTGCTAGTCCACAAGGAGATTTGTTAAGCCTGCAATCACTTTAATGTGAAGTGATTCTTCCAGAAAGGTTCCGAGTTGTTTCGCCTATATAAAATGAATTGCACGGAACCTTTCTGGAAGAATCACTTCACGTAAAAGTGATTGCAGGCTGAACAAATCTTCTTGTGGACTAGCAGACCATGTTATTTCTAAAGATCTTATGATGGATTATGAAAATACAAAAATTTTAACGGTTGAACCAAACAAAATTAAGAGGTTATTTCTCGAAATGGTACATATAAGTAAATGTCCAAACAATTTGAATAAAAAATCAGAGATTCAAAATTTGAGCAAAATTCACAATTAATTATGACTCGCGGGTTCGATCCAATGATGTGGCAGAGATTTTTCTCTTTGGAATGTTTTTTTTCGTATTGGAGAATGACTCTCCCACGTTTTATGGTTGAAGGGTCCGCGATGCTGCTCCTGAGATACGGCGTAGGGAGAAACAAAGCTTACTTGCTGAAGGACTTTGATTGAAGTCGATGGCGTTCGCTATGAAAATACCATAATTTACATACATGTTCTGTTATTCGCGTGACATAAATATAAATCTTCTCGGATAAAAACGGATAAAAACCCAGAAAAATTCATCTAGCATATCGAAGATCCGTGAAAACATCAATTTCTACATAATACCTGGATGGGCAGAACCTTAATATCGGACCTAGTCGGATAATAACTGAGGAGAATCATTATGAATACCAGTTTCCATGGAGAACAGACAATTGAAGTCTTTGCTTACTCTTGCTTGGTTACTTCGTAAGGGGAGTGATTGACCAGGACGGTATGGACAGATATTCGTCTCACAGTTCTTGAGAATGAATTCAAAATGGAATTCGAAACGTCGAACAAATTAGAAGATACCTAACGGATAAAAACCCAGAAATTTCATCTAATATATATATATATATATATATATATATATATATATATATATATATATATAAAGTATAACTATAGTAGGGTCTGCAGCGTTGTAAACAAAGACTCTTTAAAGTTATTCCAAGCTTTCGAAATTCTTTATTCCATCATCAGGGAGACTACAATTTAAAATGTAAAATTCAAAAAATTTAAGTTCTCACATCTTTGTTGAGAATGTTTACATATATATATGTTGTATTTGAGAAATAAATTTCTTAATTATCGTTTCGAATGAAACAGGAAGTACAATTTTAGATTTATAGAACCACAACGGATAGAAAAAACAGATTGTGTACATAGAGTCATGGAAACATAATTCATTTTTTATTTCAAAATTTGAAATTACAATTTGTTATGGATTCGATGTTTAGAGAGACACTATTCATATGACATTTGACATTATTACTGTGTGGTAGAGTTCTAATCAACGAATCGAACGGAAACCGCCGAGTCGGTCTCATCATTCCCTAATATTCTCAAGGAATAAGATGTCCCGACCCAAAAGTCCCCACCCGAAACGTGAAAGAATTTTGGTTTGTTTTATAACCGTGTTTGGTTATTCTGTTCATTTGATTTTATGTCAAGTGAAAGCAAAAAGGAATATACTCCGCTCAAATGGTTAATATCCGTTTTTTTATTTATGGAATCAGTTTCTTGTGATATGAAAGACATTTCTTAGAAATTTCTCTTTGAAAGATGTGGTTCTATTGCAATTATTTTTGTTGTGGTAAGAAATGTCAGAAATTTTGAGTACTCTGTTTTTCATTTGTTTCAACAGATTCATCCATTCATTCATTGAAAATCTGTGATAGGAGAAAACATTCAAATACCTACATGAACTACATGGTTTTCTATATCAATCAATCAATACTGTGTTATCAATTGTTTTTATTAGTTTTGTATCAAGGAAAGGTACTGAAAAATCTCTATCTTCTACTTCAATGGTGAATTGTATGAATGGATCGTAACTGTTAAAAGTATCCAACATTAGTAAAGAAGATTTTGTTTGGTACTACATCTCTAACTGAAATTGATAACGATATAATACAAAATGATATCACTAATAGTAATGAGATTGCTGTTATGAATCAAATTCCAAATTTCTATGCATCATTACCATATATCAAAGAGATAACACCTAAACTCACCAGAATTTTTCAGTCTATTGACAATATCAAAATTGGTAATAAAACAGTGAATCCAATGAAACGTATCTATTCAAAAGTAAAAGACAAAATTCCTATTTCCTCATTTTCTAATGTGGTTTATAGTATCCCTTGTCAGGATTGCAATAAGAAATATATTGGTCAAACAAAAAGATTAATAAAAGATAGAATTATTTCTCATAAAAGTGATAGTAGACTACATCCTGAAAGATGTGCTTCAGCTCATCATGTAAATAATCTGGATCATCGAATGGACTATCATTCAACAAAAATAATAGCAATAGAACCACACCTTTCAAAGAGAAATTTCTTAGAAATGTCTTTCATATAACAAGAAACTGATTCCATAAATAAAAAAACGGATATTAACCATTTGAGCGAAATATACTCCTTTTTGCTTTCACTTGACATAAAATCAAATGAACAGAATAACCAAACATAGTTCTGGAACTAACCAAAATTCTTTCACGTTTCGGGTGGGGACTTTTGGGTCGGGGCATCTTATTTCTTGAGGATCTTAGGGAATGATGAGACCGACTCGGCGGTTTCCGTTCGATTCTTTGATTAGAACTTTACCACACAGTAATAATGTCAAATGTCATATGAATAGTGTCTCTCTAAACATCGAGTTCATAACCAAATTGTAATTTCAAATTTTGAAATAAAAAATGAATTATGTTTCCATGACTCTATGTACACAATCTGTTTTTTCTATCAGTTGTGGTTCTATAAATCTAAAATTGTACTTCCTGTTTCATTCGAAACGATAATTAGGAAATTTATTTCTCAAATGCAACATATATGTAAACATTCTCAACAAAGATGTAGGTACTTACATTTTTTGAATTTTACATTTTATATGACATTTTATATTGTAGTCTCCCTGATGATGGAATAAAGAATTTCGAAAGCTTGGAATAACTTCAAAGAGTCTTCTTTTACGTTGCAGATCCTACTATAGTTATACTCTCAACTAGTCAGCGACTATCCGTCCTATATATATATATATATATATATATATATATATATATATATATATAATGAAATTTGATGACCTCACAATGGAATCGAATTTCATGTACAGAGTCTGTAGGGGATTTGAACGTTCGAACTGATACTTCCAACGCAGCAATTCTTTCTCTTTTCGATTTTCATGCCCTTCTATGTAAAACTGGGAAAAGACAGAAGTGTCAACCTTACACAACATATAATCTGCCAGAAATCATGAAAGCTAAAGACGAAGCGCACTCAAAATTATCAAAACTAGAGCTGAAGGCGATAGATTGTATTAAACCACGATCAGAGGAGTTTGAATCGATGGGGAATCAGCACGTATACAAAATCCAATGCACTACCCACAGACCTGCTGGATCCCCATGAAATGAATGAAACTGATAGAATACAACTGAATGCAAATATTTTTCAGTTCTCAGAAATCACCAATGATGAAATAATTGCTATCCTGAAGAACTTCTGAATCATATGGAGTCGACAGTATAAATATAAAGATGATAAAAATGGTTCTAACCTATTACCCTATTGTATTCAATGATTCTCTAAATCAGAGAGTGTTTCCTCAAATCTGGAAATCTGTCAATGTTCTTCCTCTGGCAAAAACTTCCAATCCATCAGCTTTTAACGATCTGAGACCGATTTCCATATTGTCAGTTTTCTCTGAACTTCTTGAAAGAATAGTTTCTTCTAAAGTAACTGAATATTTGGATACTAATGAAGTGCTTTCTGTCATCCAGTCAGGATTCAGAAAGCATCATAGCACGAATACTGCCTTGCTGAAGGTGGTGGATGATGTCTCTGTCTCTCTCGATAAAAAAATGCACAATTCTCGTACTTTCAGACCAGAGTATAACTTTCGACCTTGACAATTATGAATTGCTGATCGCAAAGCACTAATGGATCGGTTTCAATGAAATTGTTCTGAAATGGTTCACAAATTATTTGAATGAGAGATTACGAAGGGTAAAAAATAAACCATGAATCTATTTCAAATTTCAGAAATACAACATCTGGAGTTCTGCGGGGCAGTGTTCTTGGCCCACTCTTGTTTTCAATATTTACCTTTGATTTACCCGATGTACTGCAATCTCCAATAATCTACTTATAGAATGGAATAGAGTTTAATCGCAAAATATGTAAAACATACTACAAAAAACAACAGTGAGAAACTGGATATATAAATAAATTGAATTAAATATTGAAAACTATGGATCTTTAGTACTCAATAACATATTACGCAAATAAATTGATTTTTCCACAAAGTCGTAGACTGTCTGTGGAGAAACGTCTTCCCCGTAAATGTTGAATAAGTGCGATATAAACACAAATACCATGCAACACAAACACATAAAATGAATAAAACAGCAAAAAATAACAATTTAGGGTGTTTGTTGTATCTATGGATTATCAATTTCAGTTTCGAAATAGATGATGTAATTCATGCCTATTTGAATTGAGTGAGTAGTACCTCAATTTCTTCTTAAAAGTATGATAGTTACTAATAGTTCTTATTTCAGGTGGTAAAAAGTCGAAGAGACGTGGAGTTAAATAAGAATAAGTTCGTGTTCCAATTAGAATTAGAATTAGAATTAATCCCAACAAAACTGGCTTAATGCATTGTCCCAAAAAACTGAAAAGAGAAATATGCTCCTATAATCTTTCAATAAATAATACACCCATTCTATGGGTTTTTAGCGCTAAAAATCTTGGGTTATATTTAGATTGTAACTTGTCATTCGAACAACACGTTAATCGCATCACCAAAATCTCATTTTCAAGTTGAAAATATCGAAGTATCAAACTGAAACTAGTTAAATCACTAATATTTCCACACATTTATTACTGTCGTATGGTATTTTACATTTTCCGCACTAGTTTTAACCGAAATAAATTCCAAAAAATTCAGTATGCTTGTGTGAGATTTGCGTGCAACATCCAGTATAGAGAACATGTCACCCATCGTATGACAGACTTGGTGAAATGTAAGTAGTGGGTAGAACGACATATCTTTTTGTCACATTTTTGTATAAGATGATTCTTCTTCGAATACCAAGTTATTTCCATAGCTCATTAGTAAAGAGGTCAATTTCACATAATTTTAATGTAAGTGTTCATTACTACACAATTCCACAACATTTGTCGAAGAAATTCGAAGGATGTGTTTCGTATAACGTTCCTACGTTATTGAATGAATTCCTAAATGAATTTTGTTCTTTCATTTGTGCCTTCAGATATAGAATGAAACAAATACTCCAGTCTGAACATCGATAAAGTAAAATTTCTAGTTGTTATTCACACTGTATCCTTCGATATTTTATTCAGTGGTGAACATTAATTAAAATATAGAATTGTACAAGGGAAAATGGAAGAACAGGCTGTTGCCGAATTCTCTCCTATTGTGCTGCACTTATGTTGTTCTTCATGTTCATTTTCGTACTGCTCGATGAATATATATTATTATTTTTCTTATTTATCGAACGATTTTCATCGGATGATTGAAGGAACAGTATGCTAGTTTTGTATCTCTTTCGAATCGATCAATTATACTGAGATTCTCATTGGACAAGAAAGTGAAATATTCAGTCAGTAAGTAGTTAATGAAAATTCAGTGAATATACGCAGGCTGGAGCTAGAGGTTATCTGTGAACGACAACTTGATATGATGTAATGGCGCGCACCTGCATTTCAGGGAATGGCTTAGGCTGAAAACATAGTGGAGCGGCGAGAAAAGCTTCGAGCAGAGCAGAGAGCAAGGCGCCGAAATCAAACACCTGCTGAGGATTTTCTTGCTACTATGCCTAGGTCAATTCAAAAGCACGTGTTGTTTTAGGCTGGATTCAGACAGATCCGAAATCCGATCGTACGACGATCCGATAGCTTTCTGATTGGTCCAAATTTGAACTTAGACCAATCAGAAAGCTATCGGATCGTCGTACGATCGGATTTCGGATCTGTCTGAATCCAGCCTTAGGCGCATTGCTCTCCGCTTTGCTCGCCACTCCACTATGTTTTCAGCCTTGAGAATCATCTGTCTTTCTATGAATCACTCGGTAGGTTCCATTATTCGGCTGGTTCACGCACCAGTTTTCATAAAAGCGATAAGCCCAACACCTGAGAACCAATTCAACACTAGGAAGCCAAAACCCTTGACATAGTCAGTGGGCATACTTGAAGACTTCGAACAATCTGTTCAGGCCAGTCTCAAATTACCTACATTTTCCTCGCAGGAGGAATGGGCGAATTCGGTTTGCTTTTGGAATACCTCGTCCATTGGTAGATGGCGTAATAACTTCGTTGTTAGCATCAGCTTTGACCGGGGCTTGATAATCGTGTAGGAGTTTGATTTTCAATTGTGGGAAATCATCGACTTTATGTTGATGATGGCACTGCCTTGCACTGACGAGTGGCCAAATAGCCCGAAACCGGTCTGCAAGAAATGTCCGTCCCTATAATTGAAAATCAATTCCTTCATTTGTATCGACGAAAGCAAATGCAGGATTTACTTCTGAAGAAACCTGCACTGGCACCTGGTCGGATATAATTCAATGCCCTTCGTGGTATTAGCCAAGGGAGTAGTTGTTTTCTGACAGGTGCCAGCCGAAACCTACTGTGTAGGTAATTTGAGACTGGCCTGAACAGATTGTTCGAAAGATGATTTGACTAGGAAGCCAGTTCATAGTTTGTTGCGTTCACGTATATCAATGGTTTATCAATACTAGCAAGTTAGCTCATAAACAAAAATTACTCGGTGAGTTCATTGCGTTTCGAAAGAAATTATCTCGGCTAGAAGAAAAATTGGATGGTCCTGTTTCCTTATCTTGTAAGTATTATAACCGACACATTTATGCGTACAGGGGTAGAGGTCAATTGATGCTCCGGAATAGCCCCAAAAATGTTTTGTTAGCTATTGTATGCCTCAGAGGTGCTGAAGTCAATCAACTGTCGTATCGCCCCCACAATATCCTTTCTATGTACTTTCCAGGTGTGCATGCCATCGAGAAAACATTTGATTTCACCTACCATTCTGTTATAAGACAGAGCATTCTAACACGATTTCCTCTCTCCTCTACCATCATCCAGCTACTGTTTATTTATGTATTTTTCTGTTGTCGAATACATTTTTTGCCCTAAAACTTTTACTGATACAGGGTATATAGGAACTGAAACCAATTTTTTTCTCATCTCCTTCGAATGGAACACCTTATATATTATTTTGTGTGTATATCGCTTGCAGAGTGATCAGTAACGGTTATTAATTAAAATCAAGATTCTTCGTTCGAAAAAAAAATCGTTCGAGAATTGTTCAGAATTGTATATTCAGAAGTCTTCTTTCAGTAAATGCAACCTGTAAATAACTATCTACGAATACACTACAATGAGGGTTTGCGAAAAGTTTTTGAGTTTCTGCTTTCATTTCAAATGCTGTTTCATACGGTTCCTTTTTAGCAGGGGTGATCTTGCCTCATTTCAAAAATTGTGTCAGTAATTCGTATGATGCACGTTGCGAGTAGTTGCACTGGGCAAAACACTTGAATCGTATGTATTGTTGAACACTAGCGAACCATAAAATATGCTAAAATACCGTATGAGGCCAGAGTAAAAAATAAATGATTGAAAACATCGAGAGTTAGAAATAATTACGTATCTGCTATTGAATTCACGTAGGGACTGAAAATAAAATTTCTGTTTCAAGATGCAGCTCAATCAGAAATGTTTCGAGAGCAAAAATGTTGTGGAAACATTTTCAATTTCCCCAGAATAACTTTCAACGAGTATGCTGAATGACTGTAAGAGTGCAAGGGAAATTCAAAGGAATAAAATTCAATTGGTAGTTCAGCTTGAATAGGTTCGTTTCTGAAACATTATTGAAAACGGATGAAGTGCATATTCAGACTTATTTCGAATCAGCGGTTGTATGATTTTAATCATAAATTTTGCGTCGTTTTCAAACCGTATCGTATCGATAGAGCATTGATGAAATGAATAGTCACGCAGGTAACGGAAAGGTATTGAACGGAAAATTGAAAGTTGAGTTGAACAATATTTTGAAAAGTTTCTCGATACTTACTGCATCTGCAAGGGCCGAACAGGAATTCCAATAAACCTCTCTCAGATACAGGTTGATCTATCGCTGGGACCTTAAAAAGCATAAAAACAATTATCCTTGTCAAAATCTTACGAAATCAATTTCAACAAAAAAGTTTCATGGAGGGCTATACCTATAGATTTTCAAAAACTGGATTTAGCAACCTTTGGAATATTTTCAATTTCATACTGAGTTGAGTGTAAAGTGTAACCCATTTCCCCTAGATCTCGAACTAAAAAACTCATATGACGAAAATGACAATTTCACGCTATGTTCTTAGAACATTTCAGGGTTTTCCTCTCCGTGTGAATCTGAGGAATTCAAATTGAAATCCTTTTGTAATGACCTTTACAACCACAAGATGAACTGGAACTCGAGAATTATATTCGACCGGTTGCAGAGACTATTAATGACTGATGGATAACAAGGAATATAATATGGTTCTCTATTAAATTTCCAACTTACGGACAGACAATCTGTCTTAGTGAGTTTTTGCGGTTTATCGAAACTGTATTCTAAATCCGTATTGAATATTATACAAACTGCACTTTTTCAATGAACTATATATTATTATTATTGATACTAGATAGGGATTTCTTTTACTTACGGAATCATTGCCTGAAACTTGTAACAAGTAAACAAATATAAAGCTTAACCAAAGTGTGATACTCATGGCGATGAAGAAATAACTGAGTGCAAAATCGAATATTCTCGCCGAAAGAGATGATAATATTCGAGTAAAAATAACGGTGGACTCGCAAATGATGCCGGTTTGACCTACATCAACATGAATGGAGTTTGTTGATGTTTTTCCAGTCTTATTTGAATATACGGGATCCAACAATTATTTTGTTTTGTAACTTCTCTTTTCAATACAGGGCATTCGTGAAAAAATCGACTATTTTGTTATTGTTCTATGTCGAACGTTAGAAGTATCTCTTGTGATATTATTTAAAATGTTATGGCGACATTTTTACAGATCATTCTGTTCACTCAATTTCGTCGCAAGATGACGCCAATTATTGTCAGACATTACAAACGTCATATGATTTGGTGTTGAATCATTTTATTTTCTGAGAGATTAGAGTTCCACTTCCCACTGAATTTGAGTTATCCAATTGTTCATCTTAGTTTTGAGTAGTTCCGTTATTTATAGTTCAATAAGTTATTTAGTCAGTGGTGCTAAGTTGTGTTTTGAACCTTGTGAGCTAGTAACAGTGGCTGCCAGAAATAGTGTTTTCGTACTAGATCTAGTGATTTCGGCCAATGTTTAGTACGTTAGTGTTACATTTAATATATCTAGTATATTTAAGCAAATGATTTATATTCAGTATAATTTTTAGTACCAATGAGAAGCTCTTGTCAAAATCGTCAATTTTCACTGTCAATTGCCATATTTGAGTCGTAAAAAAATGTAAACCACGGTAAAAAGTGTTTGCCATTTTACATGAGGAATAGTATAGATCCATTTGTTTTGTTGACATGTGACTAAGTTTATTTTGTTACATATTCATCTATTCAGGATTTTTTTTAGTTGCTATACAAGTGATATAGGCAATATATGTACAGATAAGTTTTTTTGTTATCATTGCTTTTAGGATTTGTATCTGTATGTATTTCAGAAGATATTTTTATTTTGATAAATGTACATATTCATTTTTTTATTTATATAGGTCTATAGTAAAAAAGTGAGGTTTTGTCCCTTTTTATTATAATTGAATCATTTATTTGAAATTCCCGCCATTTTATCAAATTTCCCGCCATTAGTACTTTTTGCGTTCGGTGTTGGTGCTTTATAGCCCGTTTTGGTACATTTTGATATTTAATCTCTTTAGTACATTTTCTCCGGATTTCGTACTTTTTGTTTCAATGATTTAGTACATCATTGTATTTTCATTCTGGCAGCACTGAACACGTGCGAAATTGCCGCTTTTCCTATTATGGGTAGATAGTCTGAAGCTGCAGGTAAAACTCTCCATTTATGTACGGTACCGAAGGAGAGTCCATAGGATCTAAATCAATGAATAATATATATATATATATATATATATATATATATATATATATATATATATATATATATATATATATATATATATATATATATATATATATATATATATATATATATATATATATATATACATTATCATCCACTCAATGCTTTTGAAGCATAACGGAAATATAATAAAAATCAATTTTGGAATTTGTTCTTTTTCGAAGAGTTGACTATTTGCATTAAAAATCGAGGTGAAGTTTCGTTATATCATGTATCATCAAATTTTGAAAATATTTTCCCAAAAACTTGCAGCAGCGTGGTGCTTTGCCTTGATTCCATTTACTTGATATAATAATAATATAATGTTATAATATGGCAATGCTTGGTTCAGAAGTTATCGCCTTTCATATTTGGGAAGACAAGCATAGGTATTCCATCTTCTTTGACGCCGCGCCGTCTACCTGCTTCGATCAATTTTTTCCCAAAAAACTTCGACTTCATATGAAAATAACGTCATTTTGGTGTAACGAATGCGAGGTATCCTGTAAGAAGGCTTCAATCCAAATGATAGTTGAATTTAACGAATACAAATTTTGTGTTTTACTTGAAGTACTACGCATTGCGTACTTGTTTTTGCAGATAACGATTTGTTTTACTTTCAATTACTTCCCATTAAAGGCAGACGGGAAAAAATTGGTCTTAATAATCTGTCACTGCCTTCCGGTGTATAACTGATATGTTTTGTTTAGTCAAATCATCTCGAGCTAAGGAATCAATGTGAGACAATTTTTGCCGGTAGATGGCGATGCAAATCCGACTTCTCGAAGCTGTAGTTCCAATCAGGCGACGCGGCGGCTTACGAGGAATATTCGGCACCGACACTCTTGTTGGCTGAACTCTGGCGGTACATAAAATGTGCTCAGACAAGGCAGTCTTATAGAAAGGTAGCTCTTTTCAGACAAGTTCGACACTTCGATTTGAATTATTTGAAATTCGAATGCGTTTGGAAGATTCGATAATTTTTTTATATACAGATTCATACGAGAGGGAAGCACTGTAATGTTCAAAGAACACCGCGTGAATCAAGCGACAGGCGATTCACTCTAACTTGAAATTTTTGAAATTTGTAAGCCTTAGGAAAAACTTCCCTAGGAGTTCTGAAGTTTAGCTGTTCTATTGAAAAAAGATCCATGAGCAAGATAGGTTCACCAGGTCTCCAAGCTCCTGTAATGCTGAGCATTTCAAGTGAACTCAATATAAGTATTCGCACCTTGTATATGAAAGCTTCATATACAATGTATCAAAATGCATTTGAAAATTCCTCTCACGAAACACCCAATGAAAGAAGTCTTTGTTTCAGTCTAGACGAGATATGAGATTCAAATGTGTAAACTTTTTGATAGACAAAACATCGCCTTCGAGTGTGATCAGTCCGACGAATGGTTACATTCATCCAGCGTGGGCAAGCTTGCACGCTGTGCGATATTTGCAAAAATGAGAATGGACGAGAAAAGGTCGCTCTTAGAGTGTTGAACGTAGGTCGCGCTAGAAAGAAGATCGAGAGATCTCCGCGAGCGGGAATCGCACGTTGAGCGCGGGAGGGATTCGTAATCCTTCCCTAAGTCATGGGTTCGCGTTTCATTACGAGAATCTGATGAGGGTCGGAAAATTCGGGAAAATAAATAATGTCAATTTGATTCGTGTGCAAAGTGCCATATCTTGGAATACCAAGAAATCTATGGAATGGAATGGAAACAGCCATACAAGATAGACAGAAGACTTGGCATGTCAATTTTGATGTGTGTGAACGTAAATAACCATTTTATTCACCTTTGGGAAGAGAAACCATCATTAATTTTATATCTGTTGTTTGAATCACAAGTTGAGGAATATTTCTGACTCTCTCTGACATCGAGTAGTTATTGAGATGGGCCGTAGAGCGGCCTATAATATACATTTAGCCAGTAGGGCAATTTTAGAGGCATTTATAGATATAAGTAGGGGAAGGTAGGTATGTTTGGGACACTCTGGACATAAATGTACTTTTTGTGGACAGGAAACCTCTATTAACAATTTTTGACTTATCATTCGACTAACTACTTTATTGTCAACAATTAGGAATAATGAACACATTTGCCTGAAAGTACTTATAGTAAGTACAAAAATTTTGAGCTTTCCCCAAAATATGTTCCAAACGTACCTACAGGTGGTATGTTTGGGACAGCAAGTAGGTATGTTAGGGACGATACAGTTTTTGGATAAAATCTAAAGTACAGATATATATTCCCAGGAACATATAAAATAGCCAAAATTGATCGTAAATTAGAAACTTTAAGGCTGCTTAAATGAAATTCAAAATAATTACGCTGTCCAGTAACCATAGACACTATATCACTTTCAATAACATTTTGAATATCATCTATTAAAGGATAAGAAGAAACGTTGGAAATTCCGCGTCTCCTCAAAAATTTAACTGAAAAACCTCCTTCTTCAGAATTTCCACTGTTTTTTTCTACAATTTGACCCATATAGTGAACAAAGGTACCATTATGTTCTATAAAGAACTTGACAATAACTTTAAACCACTGAATTCCTCTTCATTTTCATCGGAAGGTACTTCTTCTTCATAGGGAGACTGATCACTTTCTTCAAACAATACCTCCTGATCCTCTTCCGATGATGATGAAGAAGTATCAGCTTTTCTCTTGCTTCCTTTCTCATAAGTAGTGGCTTTGCTAGTATTTGATTCATTAAATACTTGCCTCTTGGTATTCTTCATCATTTTTGCTTTAAGGTTTTCTTCTGTCTCCAGCTTCTCTGGAGTGTCTGTTAATATTCGGGTGCAGCCTGGTTTTTGACCAGCAGTGGTCTTCTTTCTTGGTGGCGCTACTGGATAGGGGCGGACTAACTCTGGTGAAACAAATGTCGGGTTTCCGTTTCCATCACCTGCTTTTGAGGAACCAGCAACAGCTAAATCTTCAGTTATCGCGGTAGAATTAGACATACCATCGATATTGGGTTCATTTGGAACTGGACGATCTGTTACGGATGAAGAAAGAAAATCAATGTCTGTAAAAATATCTGCATTACACGGATAAATTCCTGTTTTGGAAAAACCGCTTTCTATATTAGATTTGCTGAATGCTGGGGAATATGCTTTCCCAACTGGTTCAGCAATATCATAGATGGTGATAGTCTTTCCTGGGTTATTCATCATCCACTTATCAGCTTCATTATTATGGAAACGTTTGAAAGCGTAGAATACGGATACGTTCAATGGCTGGAGTTTGTTGCTGCAGTGCGGTGGTAATGTTAGTATATGGATACCATTTTCTCTTGAAAAATTGGTAACATCTATCGAAATATGGCTTTCGTGATTGTCCAATATTGAAAATATAGGCTTTTCTTTGGACGAACTAACATTGGCAGCAAAATGTTTCATATAATCCATGAAAATTGATGTTGTCATCCAGCCTGATGGCGACGCTGTCCCAGCAGACACATGTGGTGCATTTTTCAGCATATAGTCCCTAAAATTGACCCTTGGAAAAATAAAGACGGGCGGTACTCAATTCCCAATAGCATTTATAGCACAGCAAACAGTGACTAAGGACCCCCTCTCCGCAGATGTTACCTTACCGACCTGTTTTTTTCCCTTTTCGTCAATTATTTTCCCGGGGTTCTGGATTGTAGTAAACCCAGTTTCATCAATATTGAAAACTTGAGATGGGTCAAAATTGTACCTTGCATACAACGCTTCTAACTTCTCAAAATTTTCCTGCTGTTTTGTTAGTTTCCCAAGTTTCTGGAACAGTTTTTTTGTTGGCAATGGCAAACTGGTAAACCAGTTCTTTCGTCTGCTTCAGATCGAGACCATAGTGCTTGCTTTGATCAAATAGGTGGCTTAATGATCTTCTTCGGCCTTTGTGAAAATCTGTTCACTTGTATGTACAGAACCGAAAGTGGAACTATCGGGTAAGTTTCTTGCTTTGACGTATCTGGCTAGTGTTGACTTTGAGACATCATAATCTTCTGCAGCGGTTCTTATTGATTTTCCATTGTCAACAACATCTGAATAAGCCCTCTGGATAACATCAAAATTCAGGGTTTTTCGTGGTTTCCGCTTTAATTCTGCCCCTGATTTTTTTATAAATGCTCGGCATTCGCATCTGAAAAGTAAGAAAACAGGTATTTCGATATACCTTCCCAAAGGGAGAAAATCAGCATCTATAAACTGAATTTGTATACGCTAAAAATGCAGTAGATATGTTTTGGACAGTGCGTGTAGGTATGTTTGGGACATTTGGCTCGTCCCAAACATACCTACCAGCTTGTGGCCCAAACGTACCTACTGAGCAATGAATATTTTAAAGCTGATTTTAACAAACATAGGTTATGTGTATAACATTCAAATGTAGATATAATCGTTTGTTATAGTACACAAATATTAAGACTCAGTTACCTAACTTAGTCAGCAGAAATGGTCCTTAACAATAAAAACAACTTCTGGTAGTTAGAAATTTTTTTTTTACCCACTAAGTTGAATAATTCCACTTGTTGAACAGTAAAACCACATGTGAACTTCTAACTTCGTTTTAGGAATGGCTGCAATGGTGGTAACCATGTGTCAAGACATTAAAGCGGTAAATTCAAAAGTTTCCTATATAATGAGGGTGTCCCACACATACCTACGTCCCAAACGTACCTACCCTCCCCTACATCATTTTGTGTTCTGAATACACATTTTTCTGTTTGTGGAATTTTCATTTTTCTTATGCATAGAGAAGACCATTGCCGGTCTCAGTTCATTTTTCAATATTTCGATTAAACTAAATAGTACGGTAAATGTCATTTTTTGTTAGAAATTGTTTTCAATGCATATTTCTTTCGTTATATGTGTATATATATATATATATATATATATATATATATATATATATATATATATATATATACCGTAAACGGGGGTGACTTTGAACATAAGGGGCGTCTTCCATCAAACATCAAATTTTTAAATATATGGCTCTCTAATGATTATATCTTGGTCTACCATCAATTTTGGGTGGGGGCATCAGGTGATAACACAGTCCAACTTCTCATTTCGGCATTTCAGCAAATAGATTCAGTTGGGTTTTACGCACTACGCAGTTATAAGTTCAATCAAGTTTTATAGAAAATGTCCCCGTTATTATTACAATCACAAAAATGTAAGTACCAAGTCTTTGTTTTTTAATTTATTGTATAAGTACAATAACTAGTCCTTCAATTCATGTTTCAGGAGTAGGTTTTTTTCGTAAAAACAAATTCTTGTCAAATTACTTTTGTGTAGGTCAGAATTATTTGCTTCGGGGTGTCATTGATCACTGGAGAAGAAGTGATCAATTACACCCCTCTTTTCAAATCTGTTTGTATAGTGTAATCCCAGTTTGAAAAAAAAATGGTATATTATAGATGTATAATAAAATGATTTTTCACAGATGCCTCGAACTCATAAAAGAAAGTTGGGGTCCAGAAATCATCGCAACTATAACGATGAAAGAGTGGAACAGGCATTATCAGCGATTGCCGATGGAAGGTTAAGCATAAGGGGAGCTTCTATGGAATTCAAAATTCCTTAAGGTACCCTGAGCAATAAATTTCATGGGGGACATGGACTAAAACCTGGAGGAAAGCCCGCTTTTAGTGCAGGAGAGGAGAAAGCATTTGTCGAATGAATTCAAAAGTGCTCTGATTGGGATTTCCCACTAGGTGAGCGTGATCTGAAGATCCTTGTAAAAAACTATCTGGGTAGCAGAGGAATTCAAGAGCTACGTTTTGTTAATAATACATCTGGTAATGATTGGGTATTTATTTTTAAAACGTCACAATAACGAACTGGGTCAAAGATGGGCTGCTAACATAAAGAAGGCAAGAGCTGGGGTTACTAGGGAAAGAAATAAGGAAGCATCAACGGAATTTTTGGAAGCTCGAACAAAATCAGTGGAAGGGGAAGGATTGCTAGAAGAAGGCAGGTACGTCGTAATAAAATTTACGGGTGAAAAGTCATCCGGGTCTATATACAGTTATGTGTGTTGTATAAATAAAATAATTTCAGAAGATGAAATGGAAGTTCAAGGATTCAGATCCTTCGTAAAAATGAATAAACAAAAATTCAGGCCTGTTGATAATGATTTCTCTGTGGTTTCAAAAATCGGATTTGATTTCAACTTTACGAAATCCGAAGAAAGAAGGCAGCATACATCGACCAGAATTTATTTTTCCAAATTTTATCCATGTTAATGAATACTGATGTATTCCTAATTGAAATGTATTATTTTTTCTAAATAAAGTTTTCAGAAAAACAAGTTTTGATTTAAGTTTAAATATATTAAATAATCTATGTTAAAGTCGTACTGAAGTTAGTGATAAAAGTTACACCAGATTACTATTGATCAAAGTCACCCCAGCATACGTTTTTCAAAATTGCATTGGCCAATTTTTACCGGGTTGACTTTGATCATTTGTATTGGAGTCTAATACAAACCTATGCAATTTCTAGCCCATGATCAAAGACACCCCAGCCGGTAAGGTGGCAATGACCACCACTTTTTTTTTCAATATGGATGCTTACTGAACAATGTACTCCATATTTTATTACCCGAATAGGTAAAAGAAGCCTAAATCTATAAAATGGAGAGAACCGTTTTTTAAAAATTGTAATACTTTTGAAAATATCTTCGAAAATATGTTTAAATTGATCAAAGCCACCCCGGTTTACGGTATATATATATATATATATATATATATATATATATATATATATATATATATATATATATATATATATATATATGTGTGTATATATGTATATGTATGTGTTTTTCTAGTCTATTTTGTCAGTTCCTATTTTCATTTCGTTGCTAATATATTGCTTGAGGAAGCAGAAATTAAACCCTACGTTTCTCACTACAGACCCTTTCTTCGTGCAAAGGGCCAAATTCATGTTTCTTTCGGAAATTGCCTCAACATCTAAAATTTGACGTGGAGAAATCTACGTCTAGTGACAGTCGCTGCCTTATTGAATTCAAACGCCTTTAGCCAATCATCCCATCTAATAACGTGCAGAGGGATTGTAATCTGATATATGATTTTTTTTTTGAGGAAAGTATAAAGTGATTGTTGATAAATGATTTACATAAAGAGAAATAAGATACTAGAAGCGTTTGTGCAGAATTACAATAACTCTCGCAGCCGTTACATCTGGTGATCTAGCGTTGGGATAATTTTTGCTAAAGTGTGAACTAGTTGAGAAGTGTCGATAATGCAAATGTTAAAATAATACTCTTTCAGCAATTACCACACTAGTAACAGAGCGGTAGGATTGTAAATTGTAAAGTTGTCTATTCTGGAAACATAAAGTGATACAGATTGGTTGAAATAGAGGTACAGTGTTAGAAAGAAAATTTTGAGGGATAATCGTGGGTACCTAGAAGAGCAATAAAAGTAAAACAACAATTACAAACCCTACCGTTCGTTATCCAAGCCGTGGAAATTTCTATAGAAGAGACAAGTCTCCGGACCTTCAACTATGTTCGGACGAAGTGAGCAAGTCCGTGAGCGGAGAATCACCAATTAGACGGATTGCTTTTCTCTGAATAGAATCAAGAAGTTTCAATGAATGCTGAGAATGTACTCCAAGACACACCGTATCTGCCTTGTAGATCATTATAAGTTGGCGAGAAGTGAGGTATTTCTTCGCACGAAATAGAAATCCAAGTTTCTGGGAAGCACCTCTAGCGATCGATCCCACATGGTTTTCACATCAGATTATAACTGATCGCAATTCCTAACATCGAGATAGTTGACTTTGTAGGACTAGTCACTCCTGACATCTGAAAATTTTATCAAGATAGATCGGGTTTCTTTGAGAAGAGACATGCCCGGGTTTTCCCATCATTAAATTCCACCAATTTGATGTTCCCCATTCTATCATTTTTGCCAAGTCATCATTAATACTATTGACGGTAATGCCTCTCTGTACTTTTGTCTCTCGTGCTGATATGGGGAATCTTGAGGAAAAACTAGTATGAAGAGTACTTTCGTCCGCAGAACTCATCATCATCATTGATATGAAAAAGAAACAAAGTGAGCGCCAGAACTGAACCCTGTGGAACACCTGCATTCATTGAGAGAATATCAGACGATCAACAACCACATACAGAGACCTATCAGACAAGAAACTCTTCGACAAAGCACACAATCAAGGAGGTAAACCCTAGAAAGGAGCTCCCAATGCTGAACTCTATCAAACTCTTTTGAAATTTTGAGTGCAACAGCGTACGTTTCTCCGGATTTTTCGACGGAATGCTGCCAAATATGTGAAACCTACACCAATAATTCACTGGTTGATCTTTGATGGCGAAATCAGTAATTAATTGATCATTAATTATTTTCGATTTCTCAAGATATTTGATAAGCTTCCTATTTATTGCTTTTCTATAATTTTGGAAATGATAGAAAGCAATGCAATTGTTCTATTATTACAAGGTAAAGTTGTCTTCCCTTCTTTGGGAACTGGCTGAACTGTCTGTTTTCCAGGACCAAGGAACTCTCCCCCAAGTTATACGAGAGTTTGAACATTTCGCAAAGTAGACACACTTTAAGAACAATTGCTCGGATGTCATCAGGTCAGCAATCATTGTTTATATTCAGTTCATTGAAATATTTCTCTTATTCTTTTGTTAAGAGAAAACAATTCAAGCATATCACTATCGACAGGCGTGATATTCAAAATTTTCTATTCAGCTTTATTCTCGTCCATTTTCACCTTTTTTTTTGTTATTTTTGACATTTAAATTTTGACTGTTTCTGTTGTTGAGTTCATTTTTCAACCCGTAGTTAGTTTCATCATGAAGTTTTTCTGCATTATGTGAGGTGTAAGCACATAATTCAATATTCATTCCTATAAATAGTTACCGCAGGTAAATGATTCCCTATTGTTGGAGAAAGTATAATCTATTCAACACATATTTCAATTAAATTGGTGGCAATCAATGGTGAATTCTCCTCAATAGTATTCATTAATAGAATGAAAATGAATGATTTAGTTGGATTCGAGTTTGAGTGAAATTTACAAATTACGAAATGATGGGAAAAATTTATGAACATAACCATTACATAAGTGCGCCCGATTGACGGACTAATATTTCTTTTTTCTGATATACGTTACACAATCATCTACTTCGCTTCTTTATTCATATGAGTCATATCTTACAATCAGTAATGTAAACTTGCACAATTTCAAGGAAGTAAGTTGAGGTTAAGTTATTCACGTTTGCATCTCTCATTCTATTATTCTGATGAAAGTGCCTTATCATTGTTGTGTGCCAGGATGTAAATTTGATTACTTCTCGCAGAATGATTATGTATCAATTTTATACTTTCAAATACGATAATTTGACAAAGAGTTTGGTGTCTCCCAAACTTCGTAAAGTCTGGACTCCCCCCATATTCAGCTGTTTGTTCTGCTCATTGTCCAAGACATTGATATCAAATATGTTTTACATGACCTAATAGCTTATTCAAACTTGCTTATTTGAATTTCCAAAATTATTCAATATTGCAGTTATATCGATTATAATTTGCCAACTACCTGATGAAAGACTTCTTAATCAAATTATTTTTTGTAACGAAATAGTTGAAAAATGTAAAATAGTTGAAAAATTCAACCAGTTAGCAAATGAATACTTGAACAAATCGAAAATTGATGATTGGAAAGTAACGCTGCATGGTAGTATCTCCTGGATATTGTGACCACTGCCGTTTTCATAATTGATCATAACAGACAACTCGTAAATATTCACTGATAAATGTATGTATGTATGAGAGATCCTTTTCTAACCATTTGAATGACTCTGGAAATAGCTATCTTTTCTGTGTTTCTTCCGGGGTTCCTTTTCATAATTTTTTTTCAGTGTTTTCCACGTCACTTCTTTTCCTAAGAAATTATTTATTATAGAAAGTCATAATTCAGCCTAGCGACATTGCGGCGTTGCCAATTCTCTGTTCATGGCTGGGGAGACCATTATATATCGAAGGCTGTGTGTGACTTGTTGATGTGACGTTACCAGATTGTCAGTATAACACCCTAGTTCCACAATGCAATTTCTTGCGGCAACAAGTCGCTGTGAAAAATGTCATAAATCTGTCAGTTCTCATGGCCAATATTGAAAAAAGAGCATTGGATGTTATCAAGATAAACGCCTACATTATCACAACTAATATATGATATAATTCAATTTTAATTTTTGCAATTTCAAAAATTCACTTTCTTACTTCTATTGATTCCGCCAGTTTCATAAAAGAATGACTTCGAGAGAATTCGATGACGTCTGGATATAATACCATAAACCACAT
Organism: Zygogramma bicolorata; assembly: GCA_032362365.1. Classification (NCBI taxonomy): domain Eukaryota; kingdom Metazoa; phylum Arthropoda; class Insecta; order Coleoptera; family Chrysomelidae; genus Zygogramma; species Zygogramma bicolorata. The sequence goes on from JAVJAQ010000593.1 coordinate 23,013, forward strand.
TAATCGAAATATTCAAAATCCTCACTCTTCACAATTTACACCACATGTTGGTAGCAGGCGGCAACAAATTAACCACAGAAATAACTTAGTCGCTGCAACTTATCACACCATAAAAAATCCATGCAACTCAAAAACTTAATATTCTGGAGTTGTAGCGACAAATTGCTTCGTGGAATTAGGATGTCAGTTTGCCCTGAGAAATTATTGATATATACCAGTGTTGGAGAATTTCGCCATCATCTCTTGGCGTACTGTGGAAGTGACTATGAAATTACGAGACTGAAGCTACGACAACCGTAAGAAATGTATAAAAAAAGACATGACTGGAAAAAGAACTCTCTCTTGGCATCTATGGGTAGTTTCCATCCCTTCAAGCTATTTCCATATGGTTGGCTAACAGATTCATATATCTATTACTAAATAACATGAAAGGAAGAGCTTTCGATTGAAGATTTGTCTTTTAGGATTTTTTAGCTCACCTTCCATTCCCAAACTCGTACATAATCAGAGCAATACATCTCGTGAGTTTCATCAGTAGATAAATATTAATGATTTATGGAAAATACAGTACACGAACATTTTTGGATTATTCAATTGTAAGAGATGAATCTGATTCAAATCAATTGAAATTTCGATAAAACATACATGAAATCATATCTCGGTCAAAGTAGCAGTTGAGATTCAATGTCATCGAAATAGCAATTGATCCGGAGAAGATTTACTCTTACGATTATTGAATGATCCATTCACGTGATGGATTTTTCTGAGCAGAAACAAGTTTGTTCCTGTTTGAATCCTGGGAAAGTGATACAGTATATACAATGCGTACAGTCTCCAAATAATTGTACCGTTTGTAGGAGTTTGTATAGTATTTTATTCATAATCGTTCGGAAATAGTATATTGTTTAATGAGCAAGGAATGATAGTCATATTCCACAGGCGAGGGCTGCGAATCATACTAGTGGAAAATTAGCAATCCATGAGAGTTATACACTTTTCTTTTTCTATGGCTATAACAGACTAGCGAAGTGATTAAACGAACAGCATGAACTTCAAATTAGATGCCACCAAAAATTTCATTTAGGTATTATTAAATGGGTTTATCGCGTGATAATAACAACTATAAAACAATGAAGTCATTATGTTATCAGGTAAGTAATGGAAATTGAATATATACAATGTACCTCATTGATCTATCAAGAGCAGTTAAGAAAGAGCGGATTTGTGTTATAGCTCCAGAAAAATAAATTTCGTGCAACCGAAAGCGAATAAAGCATTTCGCAGTCCCAACAAAAGCCGCAAAATTATATTAGTAAAGGGGCTGCACCGGTTCAGCCTCAAAATCCCATGTAATTTCTTATGAAGGTTCATTCTGGCAATTTTGGCTCAGGCGACCAATCAGAGCGCTCCAAATTATCACGTGACATCTGACGTCACACATCTACGTCACACCTGTCATCTGTCGCCATCTGTCATGCGCTACCACGGAACACAAACATCAGACTCTTACGTTACAGCTGTCATCATTTGTCAACAGTCATCCATCATACACCATCTGTCATCAATCATACTTCACACACGGACGCCACCTATGAGCCATAGTCGCAAGTACACTAAGCGCCACCTACGAATCAAACATGTAAATAACCTGAAAAAAAATCATCCGATGTTGAGGATTGAACCCGGGCCTCTCAGCATGAGAGACATAGACGCTAACACTGCGCTAGCGAAGCAATTAATTTCAAGTGTGTATAGGTAGGTATGATACATCGACGCTCCTCGAGCACAGCTCAGCATATTGAGCAACCTCGCCAAGTCACCAGTCAAATTTCCAAAATCCTGTCATCTATCACTATGGTTTGGAGCCCTAAGCCTTGGTCTGAGGGTCAAAAACAAAAGGCATGAACGCTTATAACCTAAAAGTCGGGGCGTCAAACAATGCGTCTTCTAAGACAGGGTCCAAATATCTTTGTCATCTATCACAGCCCTAATGGTCAGGGCCCCCGTTTGAGGAAAAAAGCACATTTCGCTAAGTCACGCCCATACGTCACACCTGTCATTTTCATTGTCAAAATCACCTAACCCAACATTCTATGCCACTTTGTCAGCCAAGTTCCCTGCCGTCATTTGTAAAGTCTTAGGCCTGCGTCATATCTGACACCAGTCATTTGTCAGTACAACCATGTAATTTGTAAAGTTCTAGTCATACGTCTATCATTTTCCCAGCTAAAGACATCTGTCATCACTTATTTTCCTCAGCTAAAGACAGTTCAACTTAACCTTGTGATCTGGCATTCAAAAAATCACGCCATAGTTATACGTCCATCAGCAGTCACATTTTCCCCAGCTGAAGATATCTGTCACATTTTCCCCAGCTAAAGCCATCTGTCATCAGTCATTTCTACAGTCGAAGACATCAGTCAGTTCAACCTAAACTTGTAATCCGTCATCTGTAAAGTCCTACGTCACAAGCATCATTTTTCACATCCAAAGTTATTAAGATCGATCCAACATTCTATCATTTATTAAGACACGTCCTAGTAATTTCCCAGCTAAAGCCATCTGTCAAGTGTGAAAAAACAGAAAGTTCAACCGTTAAAACGTCCCGCGCACACAACAAAAATGACCCCCGTTAATACCAGCTAAGGCATCGCACGCAACAAAAATGGCCCCCGTACATCGTACGCAACAATGATCCCCGCTACAACTCAACACAGTGCTAACGCAGAGCATCGCACGCAACAAAAACGACCCCCGTTAATGCCAATTTGAATATTTGCGATAGAGTATTCAATCGAAATATCCCGCAAAGCAGATACCCTTTACGAAGGATTCAACCCATCAGTAAATTATCTGCTCCAAGGAATATTTCATAACCGTATCCATCGAGATGAAATTTATGATAGTTATGAGAGCATCTGGTAGCAAAAGAACAAAATTACCCCTATTTGCTAACAATACCACCAAGAATACGAGGTCCAAGTGTGAATTCCAGAATATTCGAAGCAGAGATGCTGCAGTAATCATCGCTGCCATACCATCACTTTGGGGAGAGGAGAAAAATCGAAGGAAAATAGACCCATGTACAATTCCAATCATTGCATTCCTGATAGCAGTATGTGTAATAATGATACTTTCAATGAAAATGATTGTGAAATACGATGATGAATTGAATAATTCCCTATAAATTGATTGCTATTATCAGAAATGTCGACTTATTTATCGCGCGTTATCAGCAATGAAAAACAACAACTGAACAAGCGTGAGAATGAGTTGTTTGTCGATTGCTCGAGAATATTGCTTATCGCCCCAAAACCACAAACGGCTATGTGAACGAACTTGTTTGTGTCATCACATTCTACAGTTTTCGAGAATGTTATCAGACATCAACTATATAAACAAGAAAATCAGTAAGCAAAATTCAGTTCCGAGATCGACGTTCACATCGAATCCTAGCAATCAAGTTGTGCGTTCTTCCAGCGTTCACGTTGAAAGATTATCTCTCCTAATCAAGTGTTTGTGCCACTTCAATAATTAAATGTAAGTACATTTCTTAATGTAACCGTGTTCTTTCAAGAATAACTTTTCGAAAAAATCTTTTGAATTTTCTCGATAATCCTGTAGACTTCAACGACTGCTTTTTTGTGTGCGCGCGCATTTTTTTCAATAGCATTCGTCATTCAGGTATGTGAATTGATAATTTTACGGTTCAGTTTGAAAAAAAATGAAGTGTTTTGATTTACATAAACTTTTTGAATGACACTTTCGCTGTACTTATTTTCAAATGTGATCAATAGCATTCGTCATTTAGGTGTGTGAATTGATAATTTTACGGTTCAGTTTTATGAATTGAAGTGTTTTGTTTCACACACAGACTTTTTGAATAGCACTGTCGATGTACTTATTTTCAAATGTAATCAATAGCAGTCGGCATTCTCAGTGAATGATTCGTTTTTGAAAATACTTTACTAGAATTAAGTCAGATGAAAACATTTTTGCAGGTGATATTTTTATTACCTTTGGATACCAGACATTCTTTTCGCTAGGAATTTACGGTTCAGTTTCAAAAATTTCAGAACATACTTTTTGAATAGCACTTTCGCTGTACTTATTTTGGCCTGTAATCAATAGCAGTCGGCATTGTCAGTAAATGATTCGTTTTTGAAAATATTCTACTAGAATTTAGTCAAATGGAAACATTTTGCAGGTGATATTTTTATTACTTTTGGATACCAGACATTCTCTTCGATAGGAATTTACGGTTCAGTTTCAGAAATTTCAGAACATACTTTTTGGATGATACTTTCGCTGTACTTATTTTCAAATGGAATGCAGTCGGCATTTTCAGTGGAAAATATGGTTTGAAAATATTTTAAACAGAAACTTTCAAGTGTAAATGCGCTTAGTAAAGGAAAAGAGAATTCTCTTTCAGCTTGATTAATGAAATATTGTCAACATTTTCAATTAGTCGATATCAGCAATAAAACAATTGATTAGTCGATATCATTTACTCGAATATTCGTGATACAGCTGCATGAATATTTTTTCGTATTTGAAGCAAACTTCCTGGAGCCTTCTGAAAATACTCTGCTGTCGAATCGGTTTTTCGAAATTGGCGATAAACATCCAGCATCTTTGAATCACCATCATTTTTACACATGAACACGCCCTTCTTCAGTGTAGATTCAAGATTATGCGGTACATAGTGTTTGGTAATTGTATCGGTTGGATCGTATGCTATCCCATTATATTCATTCCAAAAATGCGGTGTAATTGTAATGCCATTTGAGTAGCACTTTGTTCCGACACACACCTTTGTCGTTGTCATGCCATACTTTTTGGCAATTTCATTCAAAATAAGACTTGCAGGTAAACATACACCAGCATACTTTGCACTAATAAATTCTCGTTCAATGCATGTTTTTATCAAATTTAGCTTAATGTGCTGCCTCAACACGGAGTCACACATACTGCTTAACAACTACACGTCTGTCTAATTCAGGCGTTCAACAAAGAATGATACGTTCCCCCAGTAAACCAAAATATGTATCTGAAATATTTCTGAGATCGATCTTTTTTTACATTTGAAACGTTTCACCTTTTGACTCAGACCTGAAACATGCCAGAAACCAGAAATGACCTAGGTATGAAACGTTTCATGTGAAACGTTCCTGATACATAACATAACTGCATATGAATATATGAAAACACGTATCTGAAACATTTCTTGAACCAAAATCATCATTTGAAGTGAATAAGAACTTTTTTGAAACATGGAAAATTCGGAAGATATCCCTTGTATGATGAGATGATTATTAATTATATGATTCAAATGTATGTACGAAATGACAGCTCATCATCTTGTTTCCCTCTTATAGAGGCTTTTTTTGAAACCATGTCGACGTGACCCCTTCAAAGTCTCTGTTATCGGAGAAATCGTTTCCACATCTACAAAATATTATACTTTTCATCATTGCACATTCCAAAAAAATACATACGTATACCTTCTCAGAAGTGTTCTTAGAACAACCGCTCATTTATTAATTCTCCTGTGAATTTCTTGAAATCGCTGTCTCCGTCACTGTAACAATGCATCATGAGGCTTTTAAAGATGTTAAGGAATTGACTCACCTCTTGAAGTAGAAATTACTTGAAGATCGTTTAAAGGATTATAAAATACTCCATTATCCATGCACATAACCTATACACTCCGAATAGTAATATTTTGAAGAAGTTTTGTTTTGACCGCTTATTTCCAAAAATAACTAAACAAACCTCTTGCACAATGCTCATATGTGAATGGCAAAAAAATAGACTTCAACCGCATTAAAAAACAATAAAACATGAAAAAGTGGTGAGACAAGATGGATGGACGCTCCAAGGCAAACTATAATAATAATAAATGTCTTTATCACCAATTCTAAAGATCAATCACATTTTGATTATGCAGTCAGGGCGAGATTCAGTTTGTATGTAATAATGAGTACTGCACAATATAATATAACAGTTAACATACATCTGCTCTTCCATCTAAACCCAAAACGGAAGTCAAGAACAGCAAAAGAATGATGAATCAAAAAATGAATCAACCGATAGAGAAAGAATAAAAATTCAGCGATTCGTTGATCAAGGGAAGATACTTAGATGCAAATATTGTATTATTGTTGAGAAAAATAATAGGCAAAAAGAGTATGCATCGAGTATTTGTGCGCATGTCCTTCGTGCTAACAACTGAAAACTATATACGCTAAATATGTCAGAGACATTGCTCTGATGCTTTGACACGTTTCTGGTATATTTTTGAAACCTCTATTTTCGAATATTTCCTCGTCAGATTCATTTGAAATGTTTCAAACACGTTATGTGTTTACTGGGTCAGAGCTACTGGTTATGGTAGGCGTTCGATTGATATTTAGCAGAGTATTTGAGATCACGTGATGTCTTGTATGCTAGTAGAATATCGACATAATACATTCCTATGACAACAACAAAATTTCGAAAAGCTTAGGGCCTTTTGTTGAAAGCGTTCAGTCTTCCGTCCGTCTTTAGTTTACATTATACGTAACGCTCTTGAATTTCATCAGTCTACTCTAGAACGTTGAACGTTCAACAGCACATCTTTATAATTACAGTTATCATGTTCGCCGAATTGATTAAGTTCATTGCATCCATCCTAGGAGTCATTACTCCTAATGATGAAGTGAAGATAAAGGAGGGGTTACGTGAATGTAGCAAAGGGGTGAAACGTGTTCGGAACGCCTTGCGTAATGCCAATTCCATCGGGGAGAAGCAGCATCTAGAAGCCTGTTTGAGAAACATTATCTCTATGAGAAATAAAATAAAAGCAGTGCAGAAGCAGGGAGCTGGCGTGAAAACACGACCCGAAGGAGCAAGAGAACGTGTCCATTGGGATGATGCCGCCTCTGCATTTGGATCCCGTATCCGAACTGCAGTGATTAGCAACCTCAAACATAAGGATCCTGGATCATTCCTGACTGATTGTTTGGCAATCTTCAGAAGGAGGATCCAAAATGCTCTGAAGAAAGAGGGATCAGTGAAAGTCAACACCGCCTTCTGCGGCGAATTCGAGATTGCAAAAGGAGCAAACATAATCGTGGAATATAAATATTTTACCACATCGAATTCGGCAATATATCGAGACACGGACTTGAATGAGTGGTTCAAGCAACAAGTGGTGGATCCAATCATGAGGGAGCTTGAGGAGTTTCAGGAAAAAGACTCTGGATGGGCTCTAAAGAAAGTGGTCAATTTGGGGGTGAATATCAACAAATTCACTCCACAACTTGGCTCTTCCTACATCGAGCTGCCGCCTCAGATAAAGAAAAAGCATGCCTGCGTTAATGTCAAAAATACAGACAATGCATGTTTCGCTTGGGCAATTGTTAGCGCTCTATATCCGATACAAAATGGTAAAAATACTGATCGTACATCATCGTATCCCCATTACAGCAACGTTTTACAACTGAAAGGCATACAGTTCCCAATGACCATCAGGCAAATCCCCAGATTCGAAAAGCAAAATAATGTATCCATCAATGTATATGTGCTGGAAAAAATCAAGAAATCCTCGAAAATATTACCAACATATCTGACTAAAGATAAGAAGGACAAACACATCAACCTGCTTCTAGTGCAAGATGACTATGATGCTCCTACGAAATATCATTTTGTATGGATCAAGAATATGTCGAGACTGCTTTCCACACAGTTGAGTAAAGAAGACCATCAGAAATATTTTTGCGATAGATGTCTCCACTACTTCCGAACTCAAGAAAAGCTTGAAAGCCACATCGTAGATTGTGAGAAAATGAATGAGACTGCTATAAAAATGCCTGAAATTGGTAAAAACATAGTGAATTTCAAAAATCATAAGAACAAGGAGAAGGCACCATTTATTGTATATGCCGACTTGGAGTCTATTTTGAAATCTACTGACAATCCAAAGAAGCCACAACATCACGTTCCAGCAGCTGTCGGATATTACCTCAAGTGCAGCTACGATGATTCTCTATCCTTTTATCGTTCCCATCGAGGTGAAGACTGCATGCAATGGTTTGCAGATGAAATGGCTCAGTTGGCTGAAGATGTGTCTACAGTGTTCTTGTGTCCTTATGACATTAACATGACTTGGATGCAGGAGGCACAATTCAAACTTGCTTCACACTGTCATATTTGTGAGGAACCGTTTACGCCGGAAGATAAGAAAGTTCGAGACCACAACCACCTGATTTCCGGTAATAACTATCGGGGGGCTGCTCATGAAGGGTGCAACATCAACTATAAGGATAGTCACACCATCCCTATAGTATTCCACAATCTTAGCGGTTATGATGCACACTTCATCATTGAAGATATCGCAACAAGAATGGATGGAAGAGTTGAGCTGCTGCCAATAACCAAGGAAAAATACATTTCATTTACGAAATATGATGAAAATCGCATCAATTTACGTTTTATCGACAGTTTCCGGTTCATGGCATCTTCGCTCGAAAAACTAGCTTCCAATCTTCCAGAGTTCCCCAACTTGAAGATGCAGTTCACTGAACTCCCCGAAGACCATTTCAAAATGCTAACGAAAAAGGGGATAATGCCCTACGATTATATTGATTCGTTTGATCGATTCGAGGAGACTGCTTTGCCATCTATCGAAGCATTCTTCAATAAGCTGGAAAATAAGCCCTGCCCTCGTCGTCTATATCAACGAGCTCGAGATGTATGGAACACCTTCAAATGTCAAAATATTGGTGATTATGTAGACTTATACATGAAGACTGACATTCTCCTGCTGGCCGACGTCTTTGAGAGGTTCAGAGCCTGCATCCTCAAATCACACCAACTCGATCCAGCCCACTATTTCACTCTTCCCGGATTTACGTGGGATGCCATGTTGAAACATACTAAGCAAGACTTGGAACTTCTCACCGATGTGGATATGTTTTTATTTGTTGAGCGAGGTATTCGTGGCGGACTTAGTCAAGTTTGTTCGAAACGTCGATCGAAGGCAAACAACAAATACCTACCCCATTATGATCCGTCTAAACCCTCTACTTACCAGATGTACTATGACGTTAACAATCAATATGGATGGGCAATGAGTCAATACTTGCCATATGGTGGTTTTGAATGGACCGATACTAATCTAGATGTAATGGATATACCTGATGATGCTGATGAGGGTTACATTCTTGAAGTAGATTTGGAGTATCCTAAACATCTACATGACAAACACAAAGATATTCCATTTTGTCCAGAACATCTCAATCCTAAAACAATGATGCCACCTACAAAGCCTAAAGAAATTTCAAAGTTGATGGCTACTCTGAAACCCAAGAAGAAATACGTCATCCATTATAGAGGATTGAAGCAGGCCTTGGCAAATGGATTGGTTTTGCAGAAAATTCATCGTGCGTTGAAATTCAAGCAGAGTCCTTGGCTCAAGTCATATATTGATTTGAATACGGAGCTCCGTAAGAAGGCTGCCAATGAGTTTGAGAAGAACTTGTATAAGTTGATGAATAATGCAGTATTTGGTAAAACTATAGAAAACGTCCGCAAGAGGGTAAACATCCACCTTCTAACTGAATGGTGTGGAAGGTATGGTGCCGAGGCATACATATCAAAACCAGAGTTCAAATCTGCAACAATTTTCAATGAAAACTTGGTGGCTGTTGAGTTGAATAAGCTGCAAATTTGGCTCAATAAACCAATCTATGTGGGTCAAACCATTCTAGATCTAGCTAAAACAACAATATATGATTTCCACTACAATTACATGCGAAAGAGGTTTGGCGATGACTGTATAGCGCTCTATAGCGATACAGATTCTCTCATTTATGAGCTGCGCCAGGACCCCTATGCAGTTATGAAGGAGGATTGCCATCAATTCTTTGACACATCTGATTATGCAAGGGATAACATATATGGAATACCGCTAGTCAACAAGAAAGTCCTTGGTATGATGAAGGATGAAAATAATGGGGTGCCCATGACTGATTTTGTTGGACTTCGTTCAAAATTATATGCTACGAAAGTGTTGACATCAGAAGCGGATATTATCAAGAAAAGGAAGGAATTGGAAGATGCCGAGTATGATGAAGATGAAATCGATGTGATTTTGATGAATTTTGGAGCAACGAAGAAGGCAAAGGGAGTTAAATATAATGTTGTTAGAAATGAAATAACTTTCCAAGATTATTTGAACTGTTTACGTGAACAGAAGGTTCTCTATAAAACTCAACGTACAATTCAATCAAAACAACACAATGTCTACTCGATTGTACAGGAAAAAATAGCGCTTAGTCCTGACGATGATAAGCGCTACCTCATACCAGAGTCTGATGAAACTTTACCATGGGGGCACTATTCGATCAACGATGATAGAATGGATACAACTTTGTGATTATATATTTTTTCAAATAAAGATTGATAACATTGATGACTATTTCACTTCCACTAATGAATCATTTAAGTGGTTATGATAGGCCTACTGGGGAAACTTCCACTTGAAAAAAAGGTAACGCATCAGTAGTTCTACCTCGTGGGTGATGCGGAAACGAACTTTAGACGTTTTTAACGAAGCGTTAGTCGCATTTAACGGTGCGTTTAACGAAGCGTTAGACGTTTTTAACGAAGCGTTAGTCGCATTTAACGGTGCGTTTAACGAAGCGTTAGTCGCATTTAACGAAGCGTTAGACGTTTTTTCACGAAGCGTTAGTCGCATTTAACGAAGCGTTAGACGTTTTTTCACGAAGCGTTATTTGTGCGCCAATATTTTTTATGAGGGAAAGAATGTGTGATACTTGGAACGACTTGGAAAGGATTGTAGACGAATCTGAAATTTGTAAAAAAAACTCACAAATGATATACAATTGAAGTCAGGTTGTCTTATGACATCATCATCTCGCATCTAAGACGGTTTTCAGTAATATTCAATGCTTTGAAGTCGAACGCTCAACAATGTCTTCACTCTCATGGCCATAATTCATGATTTAAAATATACCAAAGATGCTCAAGGTTTCATGATGAATCTGAGGAATGTTTTTGGGTGAGAGAAAGAAAAAACAATTCCCAACACATTTTTTTTATCTTCGCTGTAAAACTTCAATAACAATTCTGAATCATTCTGGTTTTCTTACGGTCGTAATACCCAAAGTAAATGTTTCGGTATACATTGTTTCCGAATTTGCTTGATGGATTGAGGATATTGTCTGCCAAATATCATCGAATGTTACTTCTGATGCCGGTTTGAATTTCATCCAACCTTGTCCATTTGAGAGCTCATTTGATCCAAAGGTGAATCCCACGTGATCATTCGGTTTCAAATTTTCAAATCCTCGCATCACAATGTCTTCGATAGCTTGTTTTATCCAACTTATAGGTTCCCTACCCTCTGGCACTGGTCTGATTCTGAAATCAATCGTGCGTGCCTCAACACCGAATAATCGGTTTTTCTTGACATTTTCTTTTTCAATAATGAATTTTTCCATTTTTGAAGACAACGCACACAGAGACACACGTCCAAACACCTCAACTGTCAAGAATAGAATGACCCCTCAACAACTAATCTAGGACTACATAAACGTCTGCCAGCCACCACACACATAATATTTTCACGCTGTTTTAATATATCAAACTTTGCTAATTCTTACCAAAAAAAGCGTGTTTTTGTGAAGATTCTATGTTTTATTTTACTCTGATAGTGCCAGACAGTGCCCTCTCAAAAGTAATATATCACTGATACTTATGAATTCTTTGAGGGTATTGAATCAATTTTCAAGACGATTTGCTAACCGAACAGGTGAAAAGCTCGATTGGTGCTATAAATTGAATTGTTTAGGACACAGAGTGTTCAATATGTCGGTTGAATTCATGTTTTCTGCACATTCTTGATACCTTCAGCAATTGTTTGGTTCTTCGCTTCAACCAAAAACGCTGTATTGAAATTCTTTTCGTTCTTTCACTAGAGATGTATCCATCCCTTCACCATCTTTTACAGATTCCATAAATTTCGGCAATTTCTTAAGCTTTTCATTAGTGTTTATCATAAAGTTTCAATGAATATTTTCTATCTCTGATCTGATATACTTTGGTGTTAGGAAAAATTTGACAATTTCTTGAGATTTTCGTAAGTGTTTGTTCGAATGATTTTCATAAGGTTTCGGTGGATATTTTCTATCTCTGATCCGATATACTTCGGTGTTAGGAGAATTTTGTCAATAAGTCAACGATTTCATCAACAATGTCTGGTTTTGTGACGAAATGGTGTATTTATTTTCAACCTGTTTTGCTATATGTATTAGAATTTTACTAATAATCCACTTTTCTACTAAAAGTTTATATGTTTGAAATAGTAATTTCACATAGCTCATACTGAATATATCTACCAATTTCATGACGTAGCCCTACATATTTTTCCTCTGTTTTACTATGTGAACATGAAATATATATCAAAACCCTGCTATCGAATTAACGTTTCCACCAACAATGTTTTTGTAAAGTTACCATTTTTCAACAATTGAGTGGGTACATTTTTTACTTGCCTCGCACATGTGAGAGGAGGTTCGACTGAAGACAGCCTCGCGCATGTGAGACGCTGTAAGACGTCATAATTTGGAGCCTTCTGACATCGTCGTCGCACATGTGAGAGGAGGTTCGACTGAAGACAGCCTCGCGCATGTGAGACGCTGTAAGACGTCATAATTTGGAGCCTTCTGACATCGTCGTCGCACATGTGAGAGGAGGTTCGACTGAAGACAGCCTCGCGCATGTGAGACGCTGTAAGACGTCATAATTTGGAGCCTTCTGACATCGTCGTCGCACATGTGAGAGGAGGTTCGACTGAAGACAGCCTCGCGCATGTGAGACGCTGTAAGACGTCATAATTTGGAGCCTTCTGACATCGTCGTCGCACATGTGAGAGGAGGTTCGACTGAAGACAGCCTCGCGCATGTGAGACGCTGTAAGACGTCATAATTTGGAGCCTTCTGACATCGTCGTCGCACATGTGAGAGGAGGTTCGACTGAAGACAGCCTCGCGCATGTGAGACGCTGTAAGACGTCATAATTTGGAGCCTTCTGACATCGTCGTCGCACATGTGAGAGGAGGTTCGACTGAAGACAGCCTCGCGCATGTGAGACGCTGTAAGACGTCATAATTTGGGGCCTTCTGACATCGTCGTCGCACATGTGAGACGGATTTCACAATTTGGCATGACGTAATCATATTGGGGATTGAAAACTGAGTAATGCTAATGTGATCGGATCAGTATCAATTGAGATGTCGTCGAGTGCGGTTGTCTTTAGCTTGCTGTTGACGCTAGTGTGTTGCGAAAATGTTACAAATAACGAGGAAATGTTTGCCTACCTGCAGCAATATGGATACATCGATAATAATACTAATACTTCTCTATTGGATATCGAGTCGGCTATAGTGGCGTTTCAGGAGGAATATAATCTGCCTGTAGATGGTGAACTCAACGAGGAGACACTGGCTCTAGTTCGTCAACCCAGATGTATGCAAGCCGAGAATGCCTTCACCGTTAGTCCAGAGCGTTGGAATAAGACTAACCTTTACTGGTCGTTCGCACAAGCTAACCAAGCACAAGTGGATATTGCAAGGAGAGCTTTCGCTTTCTGGGAAGGAATTTCAAATTTGAAATTTCAATATGTTCGCCACACGGCACGTCAAAAACCTGACATAACATTAGTTTTTACAGAGAGATCACACCATTTCCGTAAAGACTGCACAGGTTCTCACCTCTGCACATACATCTTTGATGGACCAGGAACAGTGTTGGCCCACGCTTATTTTCCCGATTCCCAGAATACTTGTAGGGAAATTCATATAGATAAGGAGGAAAACTGGACAATGGATAACAGTGAAGGAGGTACCAGTCTTCTTGGCACCCTAACACATGAAATAGGCCACACTCTTGGTCTTCAACATAGCGGTGTGGAGGAGTCGGTTATGTTTCCCTGGTATAAACGACAACTTCCCAATGTTAGTGAAGATGATAGAATAGCAATGGAGTATCTATATGGCAGACGTACAACTAGCAGACCTCGCACAACCACCCCCACTAGCACCACCACTAAACAGATCGATCCAGCCGTTGAAAAATCGACAACCCATGCACTTTGTGATGTGAAATTGCCCGATTTCATGTTTTTGGCAAAAGCACCGCAATTTTCGAATCATAGACTGTATATTGGTGCTGGGGAACATTTATGGAAACTGGACATAAACGATGTGCATATACCTTCGAAGCCTGAACCATTGAACAACTATCTTCATCAAAAAGTATCTATATCATACGTTTTCCAAAATTTGGCTGGATCTTTGATAGTTTTCGATAGGAAGAAACGAGAATGGCATGAAGTGGACTTTCCTTCTCTTCAGATTATGCAGAGTGTACCAACTCCGGTACCTGATGCCAATGTATTCTTCCACACATACAGTGGTAAGGGGTACATGTTCTACGGTAATAGTTCATACGTAGAATTCTTCGAGACACCGCGAGTAATAACAGGTCGAGGTCAAATTATCGATATGTTTCCAGGGATTCCAAACGATGTTACGGCTGCATATCGATTCATAGATGGTCACATTTACTTTTTCCGAGGAAGCACCTATTACAAATACAATGAGTTTACTCGAAAAGTTGTTGAAGCAGGCCAATTCAATTGGAATTTATTTGGAGTTCATTGTCCTAGTGATGGTCTTTTGTATCAACTCAAAACATTGTTAACGAAATTAATAGCTGTTTATCAATAAAAATTTTTTGTTCATTACTTGTTTCCTTTCACCATTCAACAAGCCGGATAGTTGAATTATCAAAATGTACAACACTACTGACCCCAACGAAATAGTGGCAGCGACGCAGGCCGGAGCCAGTACGATTAACGGGAGCCATTTTTGTTGCGTGCTGCGTCTTAGTTGACATTAACGGGGACCATGTTGCGTGCGATACGTTGCGTTAGCACTGTGTTAAGTTGTAGCGGGGGTCATTGTTGCGTGCTCTCAGTTGGCATTAACGGGAGCCATTATTGTGTTCTGACGAAGCGTTAGCGCTGTGTCAAGCGGGAGCCATTTTTGTTGCGTGCTGCGTCTTAGTTGGCATTAACGGGATCGTTTTTGTTGCGTGCGATACGTTGCGTTAGCACTGTGTTAAGTTGTAGCGGGGGTCATTGTTGCGTGCTCTCAGTTGGCATTAACGGGAGCCATTATTGTGTTCTGACGAAGCGTTAGCGCTGTGTCAAGCGGGAGCCATTTTTGTTGCGTGCCATGCCTTAATTGGTAGTAACGGGCGTCATTTTTGTTGCGTACGATTAACGGGCGTCATTTTTGTTGCGTACGATTAACGTGGGTCATTTTTGTTGCGTGCGATGCTTTAGCCAACATTAACGGGAGCCATTATTGTGTTCTGACGAAGCGTTAGCGCTGTGTCAAGCGGGAGCCATTTTTGTTGCGTGCTGCGTCTTAGTTGGCATTAACGGGCGTCATTTGCGTACGATTAACGGGGGTCATTTTTGTTGCGTGCGATGCTTTAGCCAACATTAACGGGAGCCATTATTGTGTTCTGACGAAGCGTTAGCGCTGTGTCAAGCGGGAGCCATTTTTGTTGCGTGCTGCGTCTTAGTTGGCATTAACGGGATCGTTTTTGTTGCGTGCGATACGTTGCGTTAGCACTGTGTTAAGTTGTAGCGGGGGTCATTGTTGCGTGCTCTCAGTTGGCATTAACGGGAGCCATTATTGTGTTCTGACGAAGCGTTAGCGCTGTGTCAAGCGGGAGCCATTTTTGTTGCATGCCATGCCTTAATTGGTAGTAACGGGCGTCATTTTTGTTGCGTACGATTAACGGGCGTCATTTTTGTTGCGTACGATTAACGGGGGTCATTTTTGTTGCGTGCGATGCTTTAGCCAACATTAACGGGAGCCATTATTGTGTTCTGACGAAGCGTTAGCGCTGTGTCAAGCGGGAGCCATTTTTGTTGCGTGCTGCGTCTTAGTTGGCATTAACGGGCGTCATTTGCGTACGATTAACGGGGGTCATTTTTGTTGCGTGCGATGCTTTAGCCAACATTAACGGGAGCCATTATTGTGTTCTGACGAAGCGTTAGCGCTGTGTCAAGCGGGAGCCATTTTTGTTGCGTGCTGCGTCTTAGTTGGCATTAACGGGCGTCATTTGCGTACGATTAACGGGGGTCATTTTTGTTGCGTGCGATGCCTTAGCTGGTATTAACGGGGGTCATTTTTGTTGTGTGCGCGGGACGTTTTAACGGTTGAACTTTCTGTTTTTTCACACTTGACAGATGGCTTTAGCTGGGAAATTACTAGGACGTGTCTTAATAAATGATAGAATGTTGGATCGATCTTAATAACTTTGGATGTGAAAAATGATGCTTGTGACGTAGGACTTTACAGATGACGGATTACAAGTTTAGGTTGAACTGACTGATGTCTTCGACTGTAGAAATGACTGATGACAGATGGCTTTAGCTGGGGAAAATGTGACAGATATCTTTAGCTGGGGAAAATGTGACTGCTGATGGACGTATAACTATGGCGTGATTTTTTGAATGCCAGATCACAAGGTTAAGTTGAACTGTCTTTAGCTGAGGAAAATGAGTGATGACAGATGTCTTTAGCTGGGAAAATGATAGACGTATGACTAGAACTTTACAAATTACATGGTTGTACTGACAAATGACTGGTGTCAGATATGACGCAGGCCTAAGACTTTACAAATGACGGCAGGGAACTTGGCTGACAAAGTGGCATAGAATGTTGGGTTAGGTGATTTTGACAATGAAAATGACAGGTGTGACGTATGGGCGTGACTTAGCGAAATGTGCTTTTTTCCTCAAACGGGGGCCCTGACCATTAGGGCTGTGATAGATGACAAAGATATTTGGACCCTGTCTTAGAAGACGCATTGTTTGACGCCCCGACTTTTAGGTTATAAGCGTTCATGCCTTTTGTTTTTGACCCTCAGACCAAGGCTTAGGGCTCCAAACCATAGTGATAGATGACAGGATTTTGGAAATTTGACTGGTGACTTGGCGAGGTTGCTCAATATGCTGAGCTGTGCTCGAGGAGCGTCGATGTATCATACCTACCTATACACACTTGAAATTAATTGCTTCGCTAGCGCAGTGTTAGCGTCTATGTCTCTCATGCTGAGAGGCCCGGGTTCAATCCTCAACATCGGATGATTTTTTTTCAGGTTATTTACATGTTTAATTCGTAGGTGGCGCTTAGTGTACTTGCGACTATGGCTCATAGGTGGCGTCCGTGTGTGAAGTATGATTGATGACAGATGGTGTATGATGGATGACTGTTGACAAATGATGACAGCTGTAACGTAAGAGTCTGATGTTTGTGTTCCGTGGTAGCGCATGACAGATGGCGACAGATGACAGGTGTGACGTAGATGTGTGACGTCAGATGTCACGTGATAATTTGGAGCGCTCTGATTGGTCGCCTGAGCCAAAATTGCCAGAATGAACCTTCATAAGAAATTACATGGGATTTTGAGGCTGAACCGGTGCAGCCCCTTTACTTATATTTTGCCGCCGTTACCGAGGTGACGGCAGACAAAAATGTTTGCGGCCGTTTCCCAGAGTTACTGCCGGAAAACTGGCATATATTATTCTTAAATATCTCATTTCCATAGAAACACTGTGTTATTGACGCCATCAGTTTACTTTTCAGTATTCGCGTTGAAGCGCTGTCTTTTTCAAAACGACAAAAATTTTTAATGGAATTACATAATTTTATGGCCGCAAAATTATTTCGCTACCTCGAGATTATCTAGCCTCGGCCGGAGCGGCCTTGGCGATGATTTCTCTCTCGGAACGCGGATAAGAATTTTCCGGTCTTAGAATCAAAATAATTTTCAATTCTGTTCATTACCATATGGTTTCAACGTCACCATGATGATATAAATCAGTTGATGTCAGTTCTGACTCATAATATCAATTTCATTAAAAATATTCGAGAATAATAAGGATTCATAAGGTATGGAATTATCTTCAACATTACCCAAAAATCTGTATTTTTCAGGACATTCTTCACCATTTTGATTTTGTCAAAGCCTCAGGTATAATAATTAGAGACAGAGGGCTTGACCAGAAGAATGCCCCGATTCAGATTTCTGACAATGTGGCCGAACTCTTCAATTGGAAAAGGACAGATGAGATTCCTTTCTATTAATCCGAAACAAAGGAGTTGTTGCTGGATCAGAAGGAAATTGATACTGAAGGGGTTATATTTTATGTTACATTTATTCATTTTTTAATATGTCACTATGAAACATAAAATTTGTACAGTAATGAAATGTGAGTCAACGTTTTTAAACAATGTTGATATATGATTATACTCGTGATATATCATTGAGTGACCACGTTCATCAAAGATATGGTTTATGAATATAAATATATATATATATATATATATATATATATATATATATATTTATATATATATATATATATATAAATATAAATAAATGTTATTTATATGTTATTCATTGAATAAATGAACTTGTGTGGTGGAAAAATTATTAATACGTCAATAACTGATCTAATTAACACTTGTGTGTAATGTAATATACACGTATGTATATAAATTTAAATGTAAATATAAAGGACCCCGCACCAAATACATGGGAAAATGGCGTTCAGCCAATTTTGATAATTTTTTGGGATATTGTAGTACAAGTCACTAGAAGTTACACATGCAAGTTTAAATTAGTTTCTATGTCCGGTTTCGGATATATGAATTTTTGAAAATCATAAAAATTGCTTTTTTATCAAAACATAGCAAGGTTCACTCATCCAAAAGTATTACTTTTCAGATGATGAGTAACAAAATAGTAGCATTGTTGGTTAGAAGGAAGTCGGATAGCATGTCAGTCAGTCGGTCGTTGCGATAGAAGGAGCCACCTACTATACAGGGTGGTTCAAAAATAGCGACAATTTAGGATATTTTGCTAATCTTTATCAACGGTCCCATTAGTGAGACTGAGCATTTTTCATTAGCAAAATACCTATTGGGATTCTTTTCTTCTGACAAGAAGATTTCCTCTAAAAGTTTCGACTTTTTTAAAACACAGTAATTTTTTTTCAAATGTTTGTTTTTTATACTTCATGTTTTTAACAATAGCCATACAAAATAGCCTTTTTGAGTCAATTAATCCGCTTTGGAGCCAAAACTATTTGAGAAAGACTCACAGTAATTACTCAATATGATCAGCTTCAAAAAGTTACGATCACAATTTATACGGGGGCTGTTTACAAATATTAGTTGAAATCGGTTTTATACGTAATAATTATGTTTGTTAATTATTTTTGAATGGATCTCCCAATTTGAATCATATTTTTCAGTTATACTTCCAAGTGAATTACCCTACGCTCGGGTAAGTTTCATTCATTTCCTATGTCTGGTTTTTGAACTATAAATTAAAATTGATATTCTATAGAAGATATTATCCAATCTTATTTCTTGATGAAAATTCGGTGTCTAGATCCATATCGTTCTTTACACCTCGTAAAGATTCCGTCAATAGCTATAAATATTTATCATGAACCCTTTCCATAGAAGCCTATAGTGTTTTGTCAACACAAGATTTATATGGATCTGGACACCGAATTTTCATCAAGAAATAAGATTGGATAATATATTCTATAGAATATCAATTTTAATTTATAGTTCAAAAACCAGACATAGGAAATGAATGAAACTTACCCGAGTGTAGGGTAATTCACTCGGAAGTATAACTGAAAAATATGATTCAAATTGGGAGATCCATTCAAAAATAATAAACAAACATAATTATTACGTATAAAACCGATTTCAACTAATATTTGTAAACAGCCCCCGTATAAATTGTGATCGTTACTTTTTGAAGCTGATCATATTGAGTAATTACTGTGAGTCTTTCTCGAATAGTTTTGGCTCCAAAGCGGATTAATTGACTCAAAAAGGCTATTTTGTATGGCTATTGTTAAAAACATGAAGTATAAAAAACAAACATTTGAAAAAAAATTACTGTGTTGTAAAAAAGTCGAAACTTTTAGAGGAAATCTTCTTGTCAGAAGAAAAGAATCCCAATAGGTATTTTGCTAATGAAAAATGCCCAGTCTCACTAATGGGACCGTTCATAAAGATTAGCAAAATATCCTAAATTGTCGCTATTTTTGAACCACCCTGTATAATAGGTGGCTTCTTCTATCGCAACGACCGACTGACTGACATGCTATTAGACTTTCTCCTAACCAACAATGCTACTATTTTGTTACTCATCATCTAAAAAGTAATACTTTTGGATGAGTGAACCTTGCTATGTTTTGATAAAAAAGCAATTTTTATGATTTTCAAAAATTCATATATCCTAAACCAGACATAGAAACTTATTTAAACTTGAATGTGTAACTTCTAGTGACTTGTACAACAATATCCCAAAAAATTATCAAAATTGGCTGAACGCCATTTTCCCATGTATTTGGTGCGGGGTCCTTTGTATAGTAATATAATATATGTACACGTTGTAAATAAACTTTCAGATCGCGCATGAGGTTATAATAATACATTGAAACACAAGGTTTCTCAATAATATGATTCCCGATGCAAGATAACATAACGTTTTCACGCAACATTTTTATCGTTTTATTTTTTCAATGTGTTTTCAACGTGCGTGTTTTTGGGTTATCTCTAATAATACACCCGTATAATTCACGACACTCGCCTACAGCTCGTAATGTAACTGACCCCTTGCTTAAGTACTAATAGTCATAATTACATGATCGCAGCATAATATATTAATATACTTAATAAGAAATGAATATTTCCGAGGTTGATTTCTATAAATTTTACATTCCAAGCAAGCTTTGAAAATAGAAAAACTAAAAGCTCCAAAGTGCCATTCGCTTATGTAGAGGTTGAAACTTGTACATATTTAATGAATGCGCCTGACGTAAGTTCAGCTATAATTCACGAATATTGTTATCAATGAGCAATGATAAAATCACTCACTAACCCTGAGCGAGAAAGACCGACGAAAAATAACGTTGGATGCTCTGGCTGATGAAATGGTAACATTTCATTTCTAGAAACTGGTGGGTGAGGTAGTTATTGGAAAAGGAGTGTGATGATTCCTTCAGCTTTCTTCTCCAATTCAAATTATGAAAATAAATCTATGAGAGAAGTGAAATCGAATTTTCTTCACACTCTCTTCTAATAAGTACGTGTATATTAATGAAATTTGATTCATTCACAAAAAGGAACCAGCATGGGTTAGACAGAAATCACTGTTTCTTTCTCAATTTGTATACCAAGTATATCTTAAATGAATAAAATAGATAGCAAACATGGGAATATCTAAACAAAGCAAAATATTTGTAGCAAAAATCTCCTTCACCGGGATAATATTCCATTCTAACCCGCATATATAAGATTTCGTTTCTTTCAGAGAAAATTATCTGAGCTCTTCGGTGGGAAAATGGATGAATTACCGAATACTTCCACTAGAATCTTCAAAACTTTCCGAAACATTCAATTAGTAACAAGTCTGTCATAAGTTTCAATTGACATTTCGGTGACATTCATTCATTTGATAACGAAAACCAACAATCGTTTCAATGACAATTAGAAACTTAGTTATTTTTGTAAAGAGAATGAAGTTTCATGAATCATTTTTTGGTCGAGAGGTCGTCAAAGTTCTCTTCCGACCTCCTTCTCTTCTGAGTGATCGACTTTCCCAAATTGAGAGTAGGTTAGAAATGAGCAAATTTCAGAATGATGAATGACAAAATACCTTATGAATGGAATATAATGGATTCAAATAACGTGCGTTCGAGATACAAACTCCTAGTCTCTGAGGATTGCTTACTCTGAGGAAATCAAGCCTGTCTGAATTTGAGAATGAAATGCAATCTATTTGTATAAAAATATCCTTTAAATATTCTCCTTTCGATTCATGTTTCGTATTAGTAATTGGTTTACTTACAAATTGAACTGTGTGATTCAGTGCCCGTCGCATCATATAGGCAGGAGAGTAATTGCCTCAGATATTTTTTTTTGTTTTTGGTAATGAATCAAAGGTCTCGAAATTTTATCTGCTTCACAAAAATTATTATGTGACTGAATAATTATTTTTACAGCTTTCATCGTTTTTGAAATCTCTTCCAGATATGCTGAAAAAAGTCGTCAAAATCATTTCGCAATTGAACAAAAAATTAAGGAGTCTACGGAAGACAAAACAAATGCGCAAAATAGTTTGCTGCTATTTTTGATATAAATGACCTCTTTTAGGAAATTGATATTTTTTTTTACATTTACTCAGAGAAAAAACAAGCAAAGAGAAGTTCCTCAGAAATTCATGTCTAAAAATCTAAAAACCCTTGTAGATGATTCCAGCTGTGGCAAAGACAAATATTTCATTCAATAATTGCAGCTGAAAATGGCACTGTGCGAAATATTTCGTACTGATTCCCTGCGAGCAGTGGTCTGCACCGGAAAGTGCTCCATAATCGATAATGATACAGCGAACATTAAACTGACCAGAGAAATCCTCTCTGTATGCAAATCAAGTAACCGAATCAGAGTGAAAAATAATCCTACCCTTTCATTTCGCCACCATTGGTCAACCCCAACCCCTAAAGTTGAAAAGAGACCCCACTCCACCCCTCCGAAACCGCTTACTGCGATCCCAGAGTCAGAGCATGCAAATCACTCGGTTCCGACCGCAAAGTGTGCAACTGTTTCAGAAGTCGCGGCCTACTGCGATAGCGGGTGGCACGAAGCTTTGGTGATCCGTGCAGATACGCGATAGCTCTGCTCGGCGACCGACTGATATCAGAGCCGGCTCGATTTGAACACGTGCCTCGCGATTTTGGCGGGAAGTTGTTTTTTTGGCAGGCGTTAAAAATTTCCTTTCGGCTTTTATTTCGATTAAGGTTTTTCTATGACACGAGGTGCGACTAGCATTACGACGTTGACGATTGAGGAATATTCGATTTTGGTGTTGCGATGCTCAAATGACATGGTGAATCTTGATGTTAACATTGGAAATGATTAGAATATATAATTTCATCGACACCAAAATGAGGAACTTTAGAATTGTGCTGTTTTACATTTATATCAATACTTTGGCACATAGTTTGGCCATTTTGAGTGGAGGTAAGTAACCGCAAGAATTGAAATTTTTACTCAAATTTTTCAAGAGTGTGGTAGAAATAGTAAATGAATAATTCAGAGCTGCAAATCAAATATCTCTGTACCTCTGTTTCGAAAATTACGAGAACATGATCATCTCTAACCTGGCACGGAAGAGAGTACACAATCAATTCAACTTTTCGAAAAATAAGGATGTTCACAATGATCGTATTTCTCTATAATGTATGAATATTGTTAATTTCCATCACAAATATTGTCTAGGATACCATTTGATGGAACTTTTGTTTGTTGAGTTTTTCTTTATACTTCATTTTATTCTTAATAAGATAGTTAACTAAGACTAGTATTTTTATGAAGTAATTTTGAATAATGCAAGAAGGCCAGATCATATCATTTAATCGTTTTTCTGTAACCAAGAGAGAATAAAAAGCTCGTGCGAGCGATTTTGATATCCTTGAATGCTTATTATTATTATTACAATTGATACATTCCATATATATTACGTGAACATTGAATAGTTTGAAAAGATTCCGAATTGAAAGTGGTGGTTCAGGAGTAATGCATGAGATGAAATATTCATTCGTGAAAAGAAAGCAGTTGAAATCAAAAGATCAAACCTCGGGCCGAGCAAAACGCGAAACACTGGAATGAACAAGCAGAATAAAAACACCGTTCCTGAAATTCTGAGTGATATCTTGGAAAATCACTTTGAAATTCCGAGTTGTATATCGAGTTACAAATGATTTGAATCGAATATATAAGTTGTATACTGAAATTTTGAATTTTTGAGTTATGTCAGAAAGTTATGTTTATTCCGCGTTATATCTCGGAGTTTTGAAACTCCGACATATAACTCGAAATTTCAGACATCATTTCAGTCTGGTTCAGAAGTTAAAAAGCAAGAAAACCCTTGATGTGGCCTCTTAAAATTTGATCTATGGATCATTCAACCTAAGAAAATATCCGAGAAAATCATTTTGTGAGTAACGTAAAAACTGTTGATGTTAGCAATTATTCGAAGAAAAATGTTAACTGTTAGGAAACCTTCTACTTATATGAAATGAAATATTTGATTTTGTCACGAATACAATAATTTTTCATGAAAAAACCTTCAATATTTCTCTACTGTCAAAATAGTTTTTTGGTTTTTCAATTCTTCGAAGTGGAAATCATTTCTTTATATTTGATTTGTATATTTGGTGAAATATTCTGAAATATTTTTGAAAAATTTGTCTAACAATAACATGTACCAAGTTATTCACGAATCACAAGAATCGTTTTTTTTCAATTCTCCTACGTGATGTGATTTTTTCGCATATTTCTCTATGCATCATTCGAATGTAATGACCCCTAGTTCATATTTTTGAGATCACTATCAGAATGAAGATATTCGGAAATTTTGGGTTAAAACTAGTAATTTAAAAATTCTGAAATACACATAATTTCGAATATTTCCCTCATATATAAAATGTCCCATAAGAGCAATGCAATTATCGAAAACTTACAGCGGTAATTGCATTGTATCGAAAACTCACAGCGGTAATTGCATTGTATCAAGTCACCATAACAACATATTTGAAACCGTATCGCTAGACGTCAGTAAACAACACAAATAAATGTCAGATAGACTTCAAAAATAGAAAAACATTTCGCGTTTTGGTGAGTGCTCCATACAATCTATAGAGAAAAGTATAAATGATCAAAAAATAACATTTCCTTGAGAATTTCTTTATTCGTGAAATATTCCAATGAATTACATTCGTGCATAAAAATGACTAGATAATTTTGCATTCAAGCGTGATATACAAATTGCATTCGGTTATTTTCATATTTTGTAAAAGAGCACTTTTTTATTTTCATATTTTGGCACTTTCGCCAAAATATGAAAATAAACTTGCAATTTTTAGATATCACGCTTTCTTGCAAAAATATCGGTAATTTTTATGCACTCGTGCAATTATAACCGAACATTTTCCTGATTTATACCAAACTCATATATTTTTAATTTCGAGATACCTATAGAAGAATATTGTACTTTTCCGACTTATAACTCGAAAATTCAGTCATAACTAGGAATATTTGAGTGGATCGCCAAGTTGTAACTCAAAATGTTAGGATCAGAGTTTCACACAATATGCTAACTACTTTCATTCTAACAGTAGACTTCGTATTTTAGAATGTTTATACAGAGAGTGCAATTTCTTGGGCTAGGTAAAAACTGATGTTGATAAAAACCTGGATTGATACTAAGTTTGCAATATGTATTCACTTCAAAAAAATCCAGCAATCATTACCAAACATTAATTACTGAGAGGAACATTAAATTTTTTTTCCAAACGTCAAATATATTTATATATATATATATATATATATATATATATATATATATATATATATATATATATATATTGATGATAAGTATTCTCAACCGTCTATTCGTACACAAAGTTTTTTTTTTATATTATCAGGGCTTCGGTCCAAAGAAAAAAATTACTCTTTTTAGCTACCCGAGCTTTCGCTAAATTTTATTAGTTTTTTCGAGGGCTACAATATAAAATATAAGGTACATAAATGTTCTATTTTAGGTTTTTTTGATAAAGGAAATGTAAAGATATAGCATGAGAAATGTTAATTTTGACAATTCTCATGTTTTATCTTTGCATTTCATTTATAAAAAAAAAACTCAAATAGCACATGTATGTACCTTATATTTTATATTTATACTTTTTGATGTCCATTTTATATTGTAGCCCTCGACAAAGCTAATAAAAATTAGCGAAAGCTCGGGTAGCTAAAAAGAGTAATCTTCTTCTTTGGACCGAAGCCCTGATATAAAAAAACAACTTTGTATATATACATAAATATATATATATATATATATATATATATATATATATATATATATATATATATATATATATATATATATATATATGATAGTTTGTGACTGAAATTGAACATTAACGTTCAATTTCAATTAGATAATCACCATGGTCGTTTTTCTTTTACTGCCACCCTCAATAAGAAATTACACTTCTGACGAGTCCTCGGAAGAGACAGTAAAAGTGACGGTTCCCAAGTTTCTTTTAATATTCCGACGTTTTTTATTATCCACGTGTGAATAAAAAGCGAGTCTTATTCGGAGAAAAGTGTTTCGTGTGGCTGGTGTTGTCCGTCAGTCTCCATGGTCACTCCGCACGCCTTGTAATGCATCTTGAGAAATGAGACGGATTCAAGCAAGCCAACTCAACTCATAAATAATTTAATAATCCTAAAGCGAAAGATAAAACATAATAGTTACCAAGTTGAGTACTTGTCTGAAAGCCCTTATTCAATCTTGATGATTTATGTTTCTAAGCTGATAAGTTTTTCATAAGTTAAGTTGACTTGCTTGAATCCCCCTTCAACTTCTGGTTAGAGGACGGCATTAATACATCAATGACTTTATCCTTACGTAATGGAACAATGATTGTTCAATTGATTTTGCTTTTTTGTGTATAGTACGAGTGAAATGAAAAACAGTCTGAGATTTTTTTTCAATTCTTCATTTAACGTCGGCCTATTTCCGCTACCAAGGCCAATCACCGACGCCGGTGAGCACACTTCCCCCAAGCGGAAATTTTGTCGAACCCTCTGGTATTCCAACCAGAGGTAGGGATCTTTAACGAGCCCAACATCCATGGACTCGGGACCGACGGCTTAACGTCCCCTCCGAAGGACGGCATATCCTCAATATATCTTGTGCTCATTGATATATCGTCTGCGAGCTATGATATGCTATTCCGCTGCAGCTGTACGGGCTTTCGACACGGTATTTTCCTGTATGGTCACCCATCCAAGTACTAACCGCGCTCGGCGTTGCTTAACTTCAGATATCGAATGACTGTCAGTCAACCTGAAGAGCTGGGCCATGCCCCAAACAGTCTAAGATGTAAATGAATTGAAAAATACTTCGAATACTTTATCATCTGATGGACAGTTCATATGTATGTTCTGTTATATTCCATTTACCAGCGTAACGTTTCAAGAGTTCTGCACACTCCTGCCAGCAAAAAGCTGTTTTATAGCGGCAAGCCAATTTTACACTTAACAAAAGTTTATTCCATAACTATCAATTCAATGGCTTATGAATTTTGGAATCAATCGAATAATCGTAAGAGAAAATGCATTTGCAAATTGCCTGTAGGAAATTCTTCGAAACTCTTGTTGCGATTCTGTTGAATCTTCTGAGACATAACTGCATTCCATATTCATTTGTTCTTCTTCAGGAAATCGTGAACATATTTGAAGACTGGCTATAAATCAAAGGATCTTTGAACTATTCGTTCAGACCAGTCTCAACGATTCCTACACAGAAGGTTCATGGGGCAACATCTCTCAAAAAACAACTACTCTCTTAATTTTTATTAATTTTTGATATTTTTGACGGGTACACCTGCAGGTTGGTTTCGGGCTTATTGGCCTTTCGTCTGAGCAACGTAGTACCCACCAACAAATATTCGAAATACATTTATCTAAAATATCAGTGATTGGAATAATTGATTAATGGCAAAGATTCATTTTGTCGAAGAAGTCTTTACCTTTACCTACTAATACAGCCGAACTTAACCCTACATTCAATGATTAATAATTTGTAGGGATAGAACGCAGTTATTCAAGCGCTAATGGAAACAAACACCACTTTGAATAACCTCTCTGGATATTTATTTGTGTGATTTGCTGATTGCTTTTCAGAGTTGAAAAACCTACTTGAGAGACCGCTTTCGAATACACTCAGCTGGAAGAATCTTCATTCCATGATTTGAAATTAAATATTGAGAAAGGTCATTCAAGGTGAAGTTTCTTTTCATAAGGGTCATTTTGCGTTGTATTGATAATATTGGGTGTAAACTCGGGTGTAAATATCAATACTTAGGTCTCTTATAGCATTAAGTGAAAGCAATGAACCTCCATTTGCACATTTTCGTTGGAAAAGAAGTAATATGTCTGTTATCATATCTTAAAATTTTCTGGTTGAAGAGTTGGACATTTCAAATGTTGCAATTTCCACCTCACAATGCACAATAATACAACGAATTAATTATGAAAGCTATTCTTTGATGGAGAAAATTACTGTTTTTGAAGGAAAAATTAATGAAGAATAAAAAAAAATATATC
Organism: Zygogramma bicolorata; assembly: GCA_032362365.1. Lineage (NCBI taxonomy): Eukaryota > Metazoa > Arthropoda > Insecta > Coleoptera > Chrysomelidae > Zygogramma > Zygogramma bicolorata. The sequence continues at coordinate 51,367 of JAVJAQ010000593.1, forward strand.
AACAATCGAATGTCGAATGTGTACAATACAATGACCCGTGGCTATCGGCTCGTAGCAACCCAGCAATTTTTTGACAATCTGTGAACATTTAATTTCTCTAGGTATTAAAATTAAATCTCATTCACTGTTATTTTGGAGTTACTATGTTGGGGATCCAAATAAATAGGATTGACGTCATGGTCAACTTATCGTAAAAATCCATGAACGAAATTAAAAAAATTGTTTTTGAACGAAATAAAAATGCACCGATTTCTACTGGGGGTATTACCACCTTCTTATTTGTTAACACATGTCCGAATAGCTCATATTCGTATAATCGCTTTTCGAAGAACACACGAATAATACAAACTACAATAATTGAATTCGGAAAACAGAGTTTCGGTCTATCGATTTCTAATAATTTACCTAGACACGCCAATTTAACGTTAGTTTATCAATTGTCGGTTTTCAAAGTTGTTCTATCGAACCACTTGACTGATTAATGACTTGCATTGTGTGTGATCTTTTGAGACTGATAAGTTCATAATCAGAATATGCTTTAATATTATTCTCATTGAAAAAGTGGTTTGGAATGTAAATAAAAACAAATGGTTGAGTTGAATATAAATAGAAGTTGAAAATCAAATGAGAAACATCAATTACAAATGAATTGAAATGGACATACAAGATCAATCATGACTAAAGTTCAAACTTATGGATGGGCCAATGAAAAAGAAGCAACACCAATTTCTCATTCTTAGGGTTATAGCGGAACAAATTGAACAAAAACTATGTACAGACAAACCTAGTTGAAAGAAATCAGTAACACACGATTCGAGTTATTGTGATGTATATAATAAAAAGGGTACATTCCATATATCTAGCATATATACACGTACGCACACACAAATATATACTTGAAACATTTCTTGAAACGTAAAAAAACGTTAATTATGTCGGCCGTTCCCATGGGAATCGCTGACCATGATGATGCAGTATCTGCCGGTTCCTGGAAACTGATGTGTCAGGTTTTCCTTCTTTGTGGGAACATTTAGTTAAGAATTCATTCATATTGTAACCGTTGAACAAGTCAGTTGTATTTTATTTAATAAATTTTGATTTTTAAAAAAGTACTTTGAGATCCAAAAGTTATATTTGGCGCAGTCAGTAGGATACTCGAAATTGAACGTATCGAACGAACAATTTTTGTTTCAACAATTAATCGAGTATCGAAATTGTTGGTTTGTGCTGTGGAGGTGTTTGCGAAGGAGCGGCTCTTCAAAACTCAAGAATCCCAGTCCATCGTGGACCTGAAGCTACCCTCGACAGGCAGATCATCGGGGATTGGAACAGAATCGTCCGATCTCGCAAGGCAGTCTTTCTGGGGAATTCAAAATCAAGGAACCAGTGGCCTACCTTATAAAAGGATGCTCAAAGTCTTTACGATTTTACTGTAATTTATTTTGATATTTAATGTCATTTGGAACATCATTAGATATTTTCAAAAATTCAAATTTGAACGCGGAGAACCCTTCAACTGACCCAGTGAGTGCTTTAGTAAATAACTTTCAGAATTTAACGATAAACATGGCAAATCAATTCAAGCCGGAATATTTGAAGTGTGTGCCAGAGTTTGACGGCAACCCCAATGACCTAAATAGATATCTTTCTGTATGTGATTCTATTATAACAAATTTTTATGATGCAACTAACGTAAATAATTTTCAAAATATTTACTTATTGAACTGTCTTATTTCGAAATTATCAGGCAACGCTAAAGTAGTGGCAAATATACAAAATGCTTCAAATTGGCAAGAACTGAAAACTACATTGACCAATAACTTTGCCGATCAAAGAGATGAGTCTTGCTTGAATAGGGATTTAGTAATGCTCAGACAGTCACAAAATGAAAAGCCTCAAAAATTTTACGATAGATGTTTAAATATATTGAATCTTTTGTGTAATTATATTGATGTACATGAAACGACAAATGCTTCCAAGGTACTGAAGAGGGAGTTATACAGTAACTTAGCTCTTAGAACCTTCCTTTCGGGAACCACTAGGAACCACTATTAGATGTATGCGACCTACGTCTTTGAGTGAAGACTTGCAATTTGTTTTAAAAGAAGATAATGTTCAATACTTCCAGAATTTTTCAAATAGAGCTCCGATTAGAACAAATTTACCATATCCAAGGGCGCAAATACAAAATAGGCAAACTCAACCTTTTTCAAACAATTTTAATACACCTAATAATTTCTTTAGACCGCAAAATTCATTTCCTAGTCAACCAATACCCATACAACCTAGACCACCTAATTAACCACAAAGGTTTTTTACGAACTCGCAAGTTTTTAAACAACCAATGCAAAATAGAAACGTTTTCAGACCCAATCAGATTCAAAATTTTTCCAAACCCACGCCTATGAGTGTATCGACTCGCAATACATTTCAGAAACCAACCCCTATGAGCAATTCGAACAGAAATTTCCCAGCAAATAGACAGGGACCTTCAAATTCATTTCAACAACAACCTCAGAAAAATTTCATTTCAGAGGAATTATTTAATACAGTAGTGAGCGATTCATGTACTGAAGATAGTTTCAATCCAGAGCAAGAATATTATTATGAGGAAAATTTGGATGAAAATCCACAGTACTATAATGTTGACGAAAATCAGGATACATACTTGAACGATACTGAAGAAAATTTTCAGATACCAACAATGTAACTTAGGCCCTGAAATAATATCTTTTAATAGTGCTAACTCTAGTGAATTGTCATATATAATATTCCCAGAGTATAATGCAAAATTTTTAATCGATTCGGGTTCTACAAAATCTTTTATTGATCCAGAAATCGCTCAGGTACTATTTCCAAATTTGATAAAATATGATCCATTCATTGTTTCGACTGTTTTCCAGAAATCCGCACACAAATTTAGTGCTTCTATACCAGCCTTAAAAGTATTCAATTTGCCAGAACAAAAATGTCAGAGAACAAAAATATTTGAAATTCTTCCTTTTCAAATTCCACAACATTTTCAAAGGTTTAATTGGTCTCGATAACCTCAAACTTTTACAAGCCAATTTAGATTTTGGTAAAGGTTATCTCATTACCCCTTTTGCAAAAATTAAACTTCAATTTCAAAAGACGAAAAGTGATCTGAATCTAATAACTATAGCTCCTAGATCAGAACAGGTTATGCAAGTTAAAACTTCCGTTCAGAATGGTGAAATTATAATACCTTACCAACGTTTTCATAATTGTGAAATACCGGAATGTTTAACACTTGCAAAAAAAGGCAAGGCAATTACTACCATCTCGAATAACACAACTGAACCTGTGACGTTTCAGAACCTTTTGTAGTTGAAACTTTTGAAAAAGATAAAATTCAAGAATTTGATCTACAAAATTTTGACGAGACCCCAAAACCAATACTAGATTTCTCAAAAATTCGTTGTGACCATATGAATGACGAGGAAAGAACTAAAATACTTTCACTATGCAAAGAATATTCAGATATTTTTTACTGTGAGAATACACCGCTAACTTTTACAAGCCGCGTTAAACACCAAATCAAAACATCCGATGTGGTGCCAGTTTACACCAAATCTTACCGGTATCCATTTATCCATAAACAGGAAGTAGAAAATCAAATTAATAAAATGCTTGAGCAGAAAATTATCAGGCCTATTTGGGTTGTCCCAAAAAAGGCAGATGCCTCTGGGAAGCAAAAATGGAGGGTGGTTGTTGACTATCGTAAGCTCAATGAGAAAACGATAGATGACAAATATCCCTTGCCCAACATTACAGATCTGTTGGATAAACTGGGAAAATGCCAATATTTCACCACCTTAGATTTGGCCAGCGGTTTCCACCAGATTGAAATGGAGGAACGCGATATCGAGAAAACAGCTTTTAACACAGAACAAGGTCATTATGAGTACCTGAGGATGCCGTTCGGGCTGAAGAACGCTCCAGCGTCATTTCAGCGCGTTATGGATAATATATCACGTGGTATTCAGAATGAAAAATGTCTGGTATACCTCGATGATATAATTATTTTCTCGACATCCCTGCAAGAGCACCTCGAGCGCCTTAAATCGGTTTTTGATCGATTGAGAAGCTCCAATTTCAAAATTCAGCTCGACAAGTCAGAGTTTCTCCGAAAAGAAGTTGCCTACTTGGGCCACGTAGTGACCCCTGAGGGTGTTAAACCAAATCCTGACAAAATCAGAGCGATAAAAAACTTCCCTGTTCCTAAAACAACCAAACAGATCAAAGGTTTCCTAGGTCTGTTAGGATATTACCGTCGATTTATAAATAACTTTGCCAAATTGACTAAACCGTTAACCAAATGCCTGAAAAAAGGTGCTAAAATCGAGCATAATGCAGAATTCTTGGAATGTTTCAATACTTGTAAGAATCTATTGATTAACGACCCTATTTTACAGTATCCCGATTTTTCTAAGCCCTTCAACCTCACCACTGATGCGTCCAAATTCGCTTTGGGTGCCGTTTTGTCCCAAGGTCCAATAGGTCAAGACCTTCCTATCGCGTATGCGTCGAGGACTTTAAACGATTCGGAACTAAACTACTCAGTCATTGAGAAAGAGTTGCTTGCGATCGTTTGGGCCACCAAATACTTCCGCCCTTATATTTTCGGCCGGAGATTTAACATAATAACCGATCACAAGCCACTCCAGTGGTTATTCTCGTTGAAAGACCCGAATTCAAAACTCCTACGTTGGCGGATTAAACTCGACGAATATGTACAAATTTCCAAAAATAATATGGAGAGTGATATTCTGAATTTTATCAGAGAATATATCGCTCCCGGAGTACAATATCATGTTTACTTTGAAGACCCTGCATTATATGAACCATTTTCAGTAGTTATCCAAAAATATTTCAAATGGCCCTCTATTAAATTCAAAAGATGTACCAAAAAATTATTAGATGTCACCACTAAACAAGACATTCAGGAAGTTATTCAAAACCATCACGAAGGCAAAGCAAACCATCGTGGTGTTGAAGAAACTTTCGCAAGAGTAAAAGAAAAATACTATTGGCCGAACATCAAAGAATCGATCCAAACTTATATAAATCAATGTATAACTTGTCAACAAAGTAAATATGAGCGGAAACCTATCAATATGAAGCTTAATATTACTCCCACAGCCACAAAACCCTTTGAAATTATTCATTTAGATACATTTACGATCGAAAACACAAAATTCCTAACTATCATAGATAGTTTCTCTAAATATGCACAGGCGTATCTCGTCAATTCTTAAACAGGAACAGAAATTGCTGACAACCTCATTCAATTCTTTTCTCATCACGGTATACCTAATCGCATTATCGTTGACAATGGCACAGAATTCAACAATTTTCTCATATCAGAACTTCTTGCGTTACATAAAATCGAAGTACATTTCGTGTCACCCCATCATCCTCAGTCGAATGGAATGATAGAAAGATTCCACTCCACCATTTTAGAACATATTCGCCTACTCAACACGAGAGGGTTTCTGAAAACCTCTCCAAAAAAGAAAATGTTATACGCAGTTTTGGCATACAATCACTCAATACACTCTGTGACAAAATTCAAACCAATTGACATCATAAGTGGACATATTTCAGCTAACGACCCTTTCAATATAGAAATCGATAGAAAACCATTGAATGATTACACCAATGAACATAAAGAAAGGTCAAAAATTTTTTATGCAAAGATTAATACTGATTTAATCAATCATAAAGAAAAAGTTGTTGAAAGAGAAAATAAAAATCGCGACGATCCAATAATATTCAAAACAAAACAGAAAACGTATTTGAAAAAACATATCAGACAAAAAGATGCCAATAAATTCCAAAAACCAACGCAAATAACAAAAGTTAACCGTGATATGAAGACAGTGTCAACTTCCCATCAACAAAAAATTCATATGGACAATTTGAAACGTCCCCTGAAAAAATATCCATCCCCTGTTAAGAAATAAAACAAATAATCATTTTTCAGATTATCTGGAACTCTCGGAATCCAGGAAAAAATTTCTAAACAAAGCTTACAAAATAACCCAGGACTTATTCCTCTCAAACTTGGGACAGCCAAGGTAGAATCATACACCTATTCGTTGATCCATTACTAGGATCTGAAATCAATCATCATCGAAATCAATAAATTGAAACTCCATTCAAAAGCACTGAGAACGCTCGTCGGAAACCATAAGGACTACTCAATTGAAACATCAAATTATTTAAAAATACTTCAATTCTCTGAAGAAAGAATATCCGACAAACTTTCTGAAATTTTACCTCATCCTTCGAGAACGAAACGTGGTTTGATAAACGAATTAGGATCAATCTTCAAATCGGTCACAGGAAATTTAGACTCCAATGACGGTGAAAGGTACGACCAACTGATCACAGAATTACAAAATAATCAAAATAATTTGGCTTCGAGCATTAGAAAACAAAATTCCTTATCTATTTCATTGATCGAGCAATTCAATAACACAGTTCAGAAAGTAAGGCATAACGAGCTTCTACTAGTATCAAAACTCAAACAAATCGAATCGATTGTCGAAAACCAAACATACAGAGAGAATGCTATGGTCATCAAAGACGTCATGAATCAAATAATCAATACATATGAGATTATCGATTCAATATTGCAAGATGTTGAGAATTCGATACAATTTTCTAGATTGAACGTTCTTCATCCTAGCATAATAAGAACAAGAGATCTATTCATTGAACTACAGAAATTGGAAAAATTCATAAGCAAAGATCAATTACCAATCGAAGTAAGCTTTGAGAATACTTTATTATTTGAGAAAATCATAAAGGTAGATAGCTATATATCAAATTTGAGAATAACGTACATTTTACAAATACCGATTACATATCCAGCGAATTATGAATATCTTCATTTATTTCCTGTTCCAATCTTAATTAAGGGTCAGTTTAAGGCAGTAATACCCCGAAATAAGTTTTTGGCAAAGAACGAAAAATCGTATGCTTTTCTGAGCACTCCTTGTCTGGAGATTACCCAACAAAGCTATATCTGTCCGACTACCAACATCAGAGAGCTTTCGAAGGAGAATCCTTGCGAAATCCAGTTGCTGAATATCCAAAACACCTCCACTTGCTGCCGAACACCTATTCACCTCTCGGGACCAACCATCAAGCAACTAGACAACTCCAACAAATGGATTGTTCTCTTACCACATCGAGAGACGATCAAACTTCGATGCCATAACCAAAACGAAATTGAAAATTTGGCCACCGGGAGTTATCTCTTCGACATTCCAGTCGGGTGCCAACTATCGTGCAATGATCAAATCATAAACAAGAAAAATCAAATCACTGACAGTCAACCAATCATGCTGCCAGATCTTGATGGAAAAATCTCAGAACTACCTGAGACCAGTATAGGACTCCACCTTCAAGAAATAGACTTGGATGAACTCCATTCCATGAAAGCAGCCTTTATCGAAAACGAACCCAAAATTTCATTTCAACACGTAGCACATATTCCAAGTTTCTGGACGATTTTCATCTATGCCATCCTGATACCAACATGCCTTTACTTCGCCTACAAAAAGATGAGTTGCAGAACCTCCAAAACTTCGAAGCCAGACCAACCACCAGAGGAATTCGAGATGTCCAGGGTTCAGCTTCCTCGCTAACCCTCCTACGCTGAATCTTCAGGGGGAGGAATTATGTCGGCCGTTCCCATGGGAATCGCTGACCATGCTGATGCAGTATCTGCCGGTTCCTGGAAACTGATGTGTCAGGTTTTCCTTCTTTGTGGGAACATTTAGTTAAGAATTCATTCATATTGTAACCGTTGAACAAGTCAGTTGTATTTTATTTAATAAATTTTGATTTTTAAAAAAGTACTTTGAGATCCAAAAGTTATATTTCGTTGGTTAAAACAATAAAAAATACTGCATTTCAGCAAATGAGAAACATTTTCATCAGTTAAATTCATTAAAGAAAATCCTGATTATATTCTTCGATCTTTTTCACGTCTCTCTTGAACTTGGTTCCACTTTGAGTTTGTCTCAATGCGAGAGGAATGTGGTTGAATATTTTTTCACTCTGAAATATCATTGATGCAGCTAGTATTCTAAGCAGAATCTGATATAATTCCACCTCTGTATTTTCTAGGCACAAGACAAAATATAGAGGCACACCAGAGTCAGTATTTTATACCCTAAAATAATGGTCGACAATAATCATGGCGTCTAGATTTACATAGGTATCTAATTGTCCCCTTTTATATAGAGGAAACCATATCGAACAGATACTGGGAGGAAGATCCCCAAAAACATTTCCATAATGTGGATGTGTCTCGATGAGAGCAAAATAAACATTTGTAATGATTCTATTGAATTCACTTGCGACCACCCTAATGACAAAACAACCGGAAACTAATTGTTTGCAAAATTTGTTATATGACTGCCAAATTTGAATTTATTATCGATCACAAGTCCTAGGAATTTATGGTCCACTGGGTTGCTTATAAGTTCGTTGTTCGAGTAGACACCACCCAAAACGCCATTGAAAGAGATAATATTTGTTTACTGAGGTTGAAAGTCAGAATATTCGCATCACACCTCTCTTCAAGTTTTTTATGTCAAAATCTGTCTGTTCGTTGAGCTGCAAGGAATTTTTACGGTGCCATAGGATTGACGCATCATTTGCGAACATGGTAAATTCGATGCTGATGTCTATACACGTCAGGTCGTTTATATAAATGACAAAGAGAACTGGGCCCAAAACTGATCCCTGTGGAACACCCAATTAACTCATTCTCGGATAAAACAATAAAACCCCATTCAACAATACGCCCTACGACGTTCAGATAGGTAAGAATCAAACTAGGAGAGCACAGACTTCTGAAGCCATGAAGTTCGAGTTTGTGCATCGGTATTCCATGCTTGACGCAGTCGAATGCTTTCACAAATCACAGGACACTGAGACAGTCACCTCTTTCTCATTCAGGTTTAAAAAAAGACATTCAAGAAATGCGAAGATGGCGTCTTGAGTTCTTTTGGAACATTGGAAACCATATTGACGAGTGCTCAAAATGTTAAATATCTTTTCATGATTTTCCCAATAATTTTGGAGTACTGGCAATAGAGCAATAGGTGAGTATGGGGATACACACTCGCCGGGCGTTTTCGGGCTTGTTGGCCACCACTCGGTCCAAGGTAATTCGCCAGTAGCAAGGAAATCGAAGGCAAGTGAACCAGTCCCAAATATTGAAAATCAATACCGGCACTTGTATCATCAGCACTGGTCGGATATAGTTAGATGCTCTTCGTGATATTATTTAAAGAAGTAGTTTTATTTTGACATGTGTTAGCCCATTAACCTACTGCGTGGGTAGTTGAGACTTGCCTGAACAAATCGTTCAAAACATAATTTGATTTATCGTCACGTACACGTGTTGTGAAAAAATGCAAGAACACGTCGATTTTCATTGAAAAGGGGGCATCTCCCTATCATGACCTCAACTGTCATAACTCCTCCCAGACCCCTTGGTCACTATCACCCGAACAACATGAATAGGGAAAGTAGTAAGTGTGACTCACCATGAAAATGGTAATTCCATAAGGAATTCAGTCATATGAATTCTTCACTGCCTAACTTTTTATTTTGGCGCCCTATTGCGGGAAAAACAACTGTTCCGTATTCCAAATTATGGATTCGCATGCTAATTTTATATAAATTCAGTGACAATGCAACTGTGGTCCGATTCGATTCAAAGTCGATATTTGGTGGTTTTCGGAATTTACGATTTGTTTGTCAATGCAAAAAAAACAAGATGGCGACTCCAAGATGGCGGACGAATTTGATAATTATGGTCCGATTGGAATAAAAATTAGGATGTGTCAAAATCCCAATGCGTAACATAACCCATTTTGTATTCACGGCAAGCTTTCGAATCTGTAATGGTCAGAATAGCCTACATCACACATAAAAATATAGCGTTTTTTTTTATTGATTCAAATAATTCTTTTTATCTATACTGTAAACTTATGAAACCCCTATATGCTAATTTTGAATCAAATCGAACAACAATAACAAATTTCGTCAGCCAACTTCGATTTTTGCATTGACCAAAAATCATAACCCATGACTCTGAAAATCCCCACATACTGATATTGATTTAAATCGGAATATAATTACAAATTTATCTTGTTTTCTTGCATTGACAAAGAAATCATTATTTCCGATCCTGAAAAACACCACATATCAATTTGGAATCGAATCGGACCATAATTGCAAAAATCAACAGTAGGTAATTTTGAAGGCGCCATTTTTTTTACCCTCAGAAAAATTCCATAATGCATTGTCACCTAACTTATGTCACATTGGCTTGCAAATGATGTATCATGGAAATAGGCAACAGTTGTTTTTGTCCGTATGAGGGCGCCAAAATAAAAAGTTTGGTGATGAAAAATAACTTGGCTGAATTCTTTATGAAATATCCTTTTAAATGATGTGTCACACTTACTGCCTTTCCTATTCAAATTGTTTGGGTGATAGTGACGAAGGGGTGGGGAAAGATGTATAACAGTTTATGTTATGATAGAAAGATGTCCCCCTTTGAATAAAAATCGACGTTTTTTCATTTTTTTCCACATCACATGTTTTTTGAAGATATTGTTTCGTTTTTGGTGGCCCATCCTGTTTAATGTAATGCAAATGGTTCTATGAATACGTATATTGATATTTTATAAACCAACTGGATACTCGTATATAATTTTTATTTGTGGAACCAACGCTAAAAAAATTTTTTATCCTATGCAAGAAGTCAAAATATGATGATCAACCACTTTTATGACACACAATTTCTTCCTACAGCTTTAAATCCGAGATATAAGCCAAAACAACGAAACTGCTCATCTCTCACAAAGCTTGTCGATTGAAGATCAGACCAAGACTAGTAGTCCATCCTATGTAAAATTCCACGAGAAACAATTTTTGTTCAGAATTTTTTTTGAGTTCATTTTTTCGGGATAATCTCGGGAAATTTGATTTCAGGGGGGCTAAAACGCAGCACACAAAAAAATGGTTTGGGGGTGGGGGGAATTCCACTGAGTTGTTTCTGGCACCTAACTCAACATTTACCACCAACAATCAGCTTTCCCCACCAAAATGCGTAAACTGATTCTTTTTCGCCTAGGGAAAAATGTGACTATATCGCCTGTCCATTGACTCACGCGGTGTTCTTAGACATGACAGGGATTCTATTTTGTGTGAATCTGCATATGAAACAAATTATTCTGGGGTTATATTATTTCAAGACTCTCTTAATATATCCATGAGCTCTGCAACGGACTCGGTTTTGCGTGATGTGCACTTCAGATTTCACGTATCCCCATCAAAAAAGTTTGAGGGCGTCCCATCGGGCGATGATGCCATTTCAATAGATCACGTCTGCCTATAGGCCAGTTAGAATAATTGCCAATTACCCACTTTCGAACGAATCTAAAACGTAAAAGGAATGGACACTCAAAACCGATGGATAGGCAGATATATTTAATCGCAAAAACTTCTTCAATGCAAATAATGGAATGAAGAACGACGTCATTATTCATTTGAATATTTGAGTGAATTCTGGTATAAACTTCTGCAATTTACCGAAAATATATTTTCCAATTATGAGTAATTTGCTTATATTGTATTCAATTGAATCGATCTAAGTGAGATCTGAATTGAGCATCCAATGCAATTAAGATTTTTCGTTTCTTAGAAATTTTCTGAAAATATAAATCATCCAATTCACGTTTTTTGTTTGGAACTTTCCAAATATAAAACATAACTACTTTTAATTCAGGAATTACAGATCGAACATTTTTCAAAGATCTGAGATTTGTCATTCAAAAAAGGTAGCCAGGTGAACACGTTCGGATGCAACCATCCTCAGGCAGCATGATAAAAGCAGATTCCTTCTATATTTATTTTCTGTCATTGCTATCATTTGAGTATCATTCTATTCTATTGTGTGATCTCCATCTGCAGTAAGAGTTTTTTGTGATGATTTAGAACCGCCAATCTGCCTGTTTCTGAAGTACATCTTGTGCTCACTCGTTTGCACTTTCAGATGTCTTGACGTTTCACCGATATATTTTTTACCGCACGTACAAGGAATTCGATTTTATTTATTTATTCAATCGGGTCAGTCGCATCGTACATGAATTTAACATGAAAAAGGGGAAGGAAGAAACATAACAGGTATTATCAAAATACAGATAGCGGGAAGTCGATGAATAAAATTCTTCGTGTTTTTTGTTGTGAATTATTTGTCGTTTTGAATGTTCTCTTAACATTAAACCTGTTGCTGATCTATTTTATCTTTTCTGATAGTCGAGGGCCATAAGGTATAACGTTTGTCAAAGTGGGTATAATTTGTTTGGGTTGCAAATTTTCACTTTGGGGTGTATTACGATCTCGTACTATAGTTCTTGAAGCTAACTATTATTATAGTAGATCTTATATTTCTGTGATAGTCAAATTTACGTTTTACGAGAAGTTGCTATTAGGACTGTTTCTTTTTTAGAAGGGACTGTTTTCAATTAACGCCGCAACTTTAATTGGTAGATTAGAAATCTGCCCTTTTACACATGCAGATTCACACGAAAAGAAGCCTTGTAATGTTCGAAGAACACCGCATGAACAGGAACAGGAGATACGAATTGACATTTACTTTGAATTTTTGGAGTTTTTAAGTCTCCTGAAAAACTCTCTCGGCAAGGAGTTCCAAAGTTCAGCTGTTCTATTGAAAAAAGATCCCTGAGCAACAGAGGTTCGACAGGTCTCCAAGCTCACAAAAAAGGGGTGGGAATTCTGTACTCGTCGGTTCATCCATGTAGATACTGTCAAGGGTGGAACAACTGATGACAATTCAGATTAGCACCGACCGTGAAAATATCTGTAGAAGAGAGACATGTCTCCGACCCTTCTACGATGCTCCAACGAAGTGAGCGAGTCTGTGAGCGAAGAATCACCAACAAGTCGGATTGACTTTCTCTGAATGGAATCAAGAAACTTCATTGAATGTTTTGGTGCCGAGCTCCATACACTAGAGCTATATTCCAAGACAGGTCGTATCGGAGCCTTGTGGTATTTCTTGGCACGAAATAGAAATCCACGCTTCCAGAAAGCACCTTTAGCGATCGATCTCATATTGTTTGCCTATAAGAGAATATTTCTGATCGTTTTTCCTAGTATCGAGATACTCGACTTTGTAGGAAAACTTACTCCTGACATCTGAATATTAGATAGTAATAAATCGGCTTTCTTCGAGAAGAGATATTATGCCCGGCTTTTCTAGCAAGTTGATATTAACCCATTCTATTATTTTTGCCAAGTCATCGTTGATGCCATTGACGTGAATGTTTCTCTGAATTTCTGTTTCTCGTGCTGGTATAAAGACTCTAGAAGAGAAACTTGTATTGAAACTGTCGTCCGCAAAATTGTGCGCTTAACAAGATGTTTTCCCCAGCAAATCATTGATATGAAGCAGAAACAATGTGGACACCAGAATTGAACCCTGTGGAACACCTGCAATTTTTGGGAGACTAAACGACGATACTCCATCAACAACCACATACAGAGACCTTTCAGACAAGAAACTCTTCCAACAAAGCACACAATTGAGGCGACAAACCATTTAGAAAGGATACGCCGATGCCAAACTCGATCAAACGCTTTTGAGTTGTCGTGTGCAACAGCTGAAGTTTCTCCGAATTCACCGATGGGATTCTGCCAAATATGAGAAACATACGCCAATATTGAAATTATGATATTTATTATAAGACAATTTTTGAATGCAAAATCAAATCGGAATGAAAGATATTTCTAACAAAATATCACATGAACTCATTCCCTAATTGAAAAAAAGGTGAAACCCACTCTCCGTGACGAGTGTCGTCATACTTTTTTTTTTTAGCAAGAAAAAATACTGAAACTGATGTCCGTTCGGATTCTCTCTACAACTGCGTTAGCACTCCATATGAAAGGAACGAGTACTAGTATTGAAAGGAATGAAAGAGAAAATATTTTACTAGTCTCGATTTTAACCTATCGAGTGCAACTTCTCACAGTGGATGGATCCAATCATAAGTTAATTACCATGGCATATGAGAGCCAGTATAATATGTTTTCGAGTTAACCAACTCGAAGCTAATATTTATTAAATGAGGGAGTTTCCAGTAAATTGCGTCCATGTTGTCATAGCAACATTTGCATTATAATGGAATGGAATTCGGAAGTGAACTCGAAAAGCGACTGAAATCAAGAATTACTCCCATACAAATAGCTCGTACGGTCGTTTAACTCATTTTCAATTGATACTCCAATGAACAGATGAAATCATAATACATATTTTCAGTTGAAGAAGTTGAAATGACAAAATTGAAATCATTTTGCCGACTTATAGACAGTTTTTAAAATCCTCGATGTACCTTTTCATGCGTTCATTGGTGCTACAGTGTTGATACGTTGAGTTCACTACTCAGGAGTTGATAGATCTTTGGATCCATTTCAAATTAGCATGAGGTATGTGGAATCTGCGAATTTCCTCTCAATCATTTTCAATCTTCTTTTTCATACCATTAATGCTCACTCAGAAATACAAAACAAAATTTATTATACTGTTCGACAAAATACCCAAACGTAATGAGGTTCAAAAGACAGACATTCAGTTCAACTGACAACATTTTTAACAGGGGTTTTGTAAACAAAATTCAACACAGAAACGATGTACATGTGTTTTAAAAATTGGTGTTGAATGAAAATTGAAAAGAATTGGTTGGCTTAGCGATAGAGATCGTATCATTGTATTCTCTATATTCAAATGCCATATACAGGATATTATATCATGTTCTTGCATGGTTGACACTAGGAGTTCAGATATGTTTTCTTCCATACTTCTGTTGAGACATTTGGATTCTCCTTTCGCCACAATCCATAAAGGATCAACTTTGATAGTCTTCCGATAAACATCTTTATACCCAATCACACTCATTCCTACATTTTGGGCCAATATCAGCTCGTTAATTCAACGTACCAATCGCTTACCGACTGAGTGAAAATCATCTAGAGAACCCAACAGATCCCAGAAAACTCTTTCAGAATTGATGACCATTGAACTTACAGTCCGTGAATGGTGAAACCCTCTAGAGACCACAAACGCAGTTATAATACCATAGACATTGTGATAATTTATCAGTGATCAGAACTCTCGTGTATTGTTGAACATTGATATTCATTCCGTTACCTAGGAAGGTTCATTTCCTATATCGAAGTTGACTTTTCATTGTCAGATGGCTCAATAGTAAACCGATCCTCTAAAACTGTTTTCGCTCTTTCATTTATATGGACAGACTAGGCGGAGTTGCAGTTTTATAGCGAAGGTATTGTAAAAGTTTATGTCCCAGCACACACACAGCATACAGGCTGTTTCTTTTTTAATGAATTCAGAGGCGGAAGCTTCATGCAGTAGAGATAATGATGAAGGCGCGGCAATGGAGCATTAGGTTGTTTTTGCAGAATTTTGTAGGGACATTTATTAAGTAGCTTTTCATAATATTTCTTGTTATATGTACAGTGCAACGGATTAGTACGAAAGCTTCAACCTTTCCATATTCCAACTAAGTGGCCATTAGCTCATTTTTATTTGTGGGAGATTTGGCGATCTCACGAATATTTTGCAAGGGTTTCATTTGTTGGGTGACGGATCGATATAATCATGAAAAAACAAATCTTTTTTTTTCTGAGGTGTCGAATATTATTGAAGTCATCCCCATGACTCTATACATGAAAGTAATTCAATGAGGAACGTATGTGGTAATTCAATTCATCCAAATGAGTATAATACTTATTGAAACTTCAGAACGCTCGGAAAGACTCAGAGCCAATTGCCAACTCACAAGAGATTCAACTGAGCTTGGCTTAATCGTTAAGGAACAAGGAAGCTGATTGGCAAATCCATAGCAACAAAGCCTGTCTTAGATAAACCACATGTTGTGATTCGAAAGAACAGCTACCCGCTACACTCAAATCACCTGTTTCTTCACTGGATACAATTATTCAAACACTGGACAGAAGTGACAAACCATTCCGACTTTATTTCCCAGATCTAACTATCAAAGTGACAGTTTTTGCAAACATTTCAAAATACAAGGTATATTTCCAACACCACAACTTAAGCAGAGCGGTGCAACTGGCCCTCAGTTTCTCCGTGTGAAAGAAATTGAAAACTGAATAAAGATTATATACTTAGATACGACGAACGAAAACAAGAGACAAACACCGTGAAACTTATACAATACAATAGTGTTACATGAGCGATGTTTTTATGTCTAGCAAATGAACTCACTGTAACCTGCAACAACTTGTCCACCAAAATTATATTATTAATAAACACAACAAAGGCAAATTTCAGTCTTTACAGGAAGTACCATGCAGCAAGAAAATTGATTATTACGATTTATTTCAGCTTACGGTAGGTATTTTATATTTCAAAGAAAAACTAAAACATCGGTCTAAAAACTATAGGCGCATGCGTACACTTGGCAGTCTTCAATTGCCTTTTGTTAGTCTATGGTATATGTTGTTTAATCTGCAAAGTCTGAAAATATTCAAGCAGAATGATATCAATATAAAAGTGGATTTGTGTATATTATTGTATGCCACGATTTTAACCAATAATCCTCCTATATCATTACGATACACGATATATTTTAAATAAACCATCACACACACAGGCAAAACAATGGAATCAATGGATTTTCACTTATTTGAATCCGTTGATTGATTGATTATGTTACTAATGTGTATACCAATGGGAGATAATTTATTTCAGTGTTTTTTTATTCAGTTGCTATGGAGCGGGGAAACTAGAAATAATTCAAAGCCGTAACTTGGGTCCAAGGTATCAAAAAGAAAAAAATCCAGTTAGAAGGGATAACAATGACTATTTTGTCGGAAACACGAAAAATGCTTGAAATAGCAAAATATCCAAAGGGTAATATTCCGAGTGCATTAAGTGTAATTGGTGAGAATGGGTTTTCACTCATAACTTTTGAGAATCCACAAAGCCATATCTAACGTCTCTCACCTCTACACCATTGACATGAACTGACATGCACGAAGTATTGAAATGAATGTGATTCTTATTATCTATCACCCACCCACTTCACTTCTCTAATCAGGATGTAGATGAGATAAAATGTTTTGTGGGACCAGTTATACACAGAAAACTCTGAAAGATTTACAAATTCAAAACAAGTTCATTGGAAATCGAACCTTCACATCATACTTGACATAAAAGTGATTCAACGTTGAGAAATCAAGATCGGAAAGATTATTTATTGGAACGATCATTCTGTGACCTCAATCCATGACTCCTCAGTATCTTACCCTACCAATTGAAATCAACAACAACTTGATTGAAAGTATAGTTGAATCGTTTAAATTCATACATTGACGTGAATTACTTGTATAGGTACGTAATGTCTGCTTCAAGTATCATACTGTGCAAGAAGTTGACAATTCACTCACTTCCAGTCAATGTTAGAATGATGTAATTGAATTGTAGTTTTTTTTACATTGTTATTGTTAATAATAGTATATATTACGTAACGAGGGGGATTAGAGCCAATTACGAAGAGCGAAAAATCTGGAGCCGAGTACTGTGATTCGCGAGTGCAGATTGGCGTTACCTCCGAGTCGTTAACTGAACTTTTCCAACTCCCAGCACCTCTGACAGCTGTAACGTAATGACTCACGCACAATACACGTGTATTGTAAACTAGTGGTAGTAAGAAATATTATATAGTAGAAAAAATCTTATATTTCCCCATGACTGTGAAGATTTCTTGTCGAGAATAATATTCCTTGCAGTAAGTAAAGGAATGATCTTTTCCCAACAGTTACCATTCGTTGATAATCTGCCAATATTTTGCGGAAAAAACCTTTTGATAACTATAACTATCCATTTGCTCTTCGTATAATCAAATGGTAGGCTATTGTGGTCATATACTGACGCATCTATTCAACATTGTCTTTCAATATACAGCCATGTTCAATTTTGATGAATAAAGCCTAATTTTTCCGATAGAGGTTTCACTACAATATAAACGTCGTATGACTAACATATAAACTATATATACATTCCTATATTGTCCGACTGAAAGGGTTGATTTGAAATCGTTTCATCGACCAGTATATTCTTTTGAATATATCTTCTCTTTTCGGTGAATCTGACGTGGTTGAAAAATGCTTTCTCGACCACAGGACTATTTATCAAGAAGAGTCGCGTAGACGAGAAAGTCATCAATAGTATGCGTATACCAATTTGTTCGCAACATTAGCCAAACAACTTTCTAGTCGGAAGTTTCATCAGCCCTTCGAAATAGGGATGAGATGTGCTTATCTGATATACCATCAATAAAACGGAATTGAAGGGGAGTCGTAGAGACATAATGGCGTCCATTTGATATTTATTTCTACTATATTTTCCGGCTGACACTACTGTTCGAAAACAGTGATCTCAAAATTGCCAACAGCGCTAGTCATTATTTCTCTGGTCATATTCTTGCATTGGGTGATAGCGAAATAATCGTAAACACCCCCATTCGAATGCTGGTGAAGTTATATATTTGAAGTTCTGAGTGACAGCATTGTATTTACTGAGGCCATAATTTTTAACAATGAAGCAATTGTATATCTCTTCCGGTTTGATAGAACCACGTATAAGAGTTAGGGAATGCAATCTCGTCGTTTGGGGACAGGCGAGATATCGTGAGATTATGAATAACAATACCGCGAGATCTCGTCAATTTCGAGGTCTCGCGAAAATAGCAGTTTCGTGTATTCATTCTTGCAAATAATCAATTTCAATCTATCATGGAAGAAATAAAAAGAATTATAGGTATAATGAATTAAACATTTATTTTTACGAATTTTTTCAACGAACTTCAACATTTTTGACGATCTATCTATGAATATTTTCAAATAAACCTTTGAGTACCTAATGGATACGGATATATGTTATTGAATGAGAACTAGAATGAAAGAACAACCAGTCTTCTCTTCTATATCGAACAAGAGTCTTTAAATAATAGAACAGTTCTTTTATAACAAAAAAAAACAATAGGTCAAAAACTGAAATTAAATACATCAACTCAATTGAGTTGGCCATTAAATTAGGATATCATCATCAATTAAAGAAAACTATACCAACTCAGACATCTAGTTTGGGTATGGGAACGCTGCGAGAAACTGAAACATCTGGCAGACCACAAAAGACTAACTCCACAATGGGTCCCAGCCTGGGACTCCCTGGTCACCAGTTACCACAGGAAATAAAGAAGCTGATGAGTTTGCAGGACAAGGATCATCGACTCTTTATACTGGACCCGTGCCAGCAGTGGGGGTACCCAAAACGATGGTACGGAATCACACGAGGAACTGGGTGGGAACAAAACAGAGATAACTGGTAAAAACTACCTAGTAGCGCTCACGGGAGAACTTTCATAAAAGGACCATAGAGGAAGACCCGCTTTAGATGATGGGTGATAACAGGGCAACTGACTGGACTTTGTCCATTCAAAGGAGACCTGAATAAGATAGGACTGTAGCCAAGGGACAGAGACAGCTCGACTCATACTTTTCAAGTGTGAGGGTCTGGATCACAGAATTAGTACCTTTTTACCTGAATTTTACCTGACCTCGATATCTTGTTCCGTTCGAAAGTTGAAAGGGAGGAGGACTTTTTGCATCCTCGATGTATATTGAAAACCAACTCTAGATCCAGAAGAATGTGACGAAGATCCAGCATTCAACAACCACAAACTTGTGCAAAGGACAAGAAGGGGTCATGAAGTAGAGGGAAGCAAGACGTAATAATCCCTAGAGGCTGAAGTGCTTTCTAAAGACCTGGCAGTGAAAGACAGGTCGGCTTCCACGAAGCCATAAAGAAATTTATTCAGAGATCTATTAGAAATTAGAGATTGATTAACAAGATATACCACAACAAGATTCTCACGGACGAAGTATGATGAGTGGTTTTTTCGGGTTTCATTCCGTGTCCTGTGGTTTTGATCCCCTGAAGGATAACTGTCACAACGTTTCGGCAAAGTCTCATTTGCCATCTTCTAGGTGATGATTGAGTTTCGTCCTCCGAACTCGACTAACTAGCTCTACCATTGAGCTATCGAAGACCCTGAGTTCTCCATCGCAAATTTCGGAAGTCATTCATCTCAAATTCTACTGTTAGTTGTAATTATTCAATCGAGAACCTTCGGCGGTTTTCGACTGACTAAGGTGTTAGGCGGGAAAGATACACATTCATTATCATATGGTCTTAGTACCAAATTGTACCTTTCATATATATATATATATATATATATATATATATATATATATATATATATATATATATATATAATTTGCATTCAATTCGAAATGCCCACCACAAGATAGCTAGCTATTTCTGGCTTTGGCCTTCATCAGCTGTGGGTTGGCATGGTCCTCGTATCGAAGACAAACTGTGATAGATATCCAGAGGATTTGAAATGAATCGTGCCTTCACGGCAAGCGACACATAAGTGGAACCACCTAGGGTGTAACACTATAAGGAAATGCTGTCATAGTTTTCCGTCAGTGGTGAGTGACACTTCGCCACATCAACTAACAACTGCGTTTGCAGAAATAATGACAAGCACTCTCAGAGTGTTATCGAAAATCGAATCCACAAATGTATCTGAAATGATACAAAGAGAAAGTTATTTGCTATGAAGCAAGATGAATCAGGAAACTGATAAAAAGATTATCAAATTCTCTGGTCTATCACAATTTGCATTCAATTCGAAATGCCCACCACAAGATAGCTAGCTATTTCTGGCTTTGGCCTTCATCAGCTGTGGGTTGGCATGGTCCTCGTATCGAAGACAAACTGTGATTACAGTTTGTCTTCGATACGAGGACCATGCCAACCCACAGCTGATGAAGGCCAAAGCCAGAAATAGCTAGCTATCTTGTGGTGGGCATTTCGAATTGAATGCAAATTGTGATAGACCAGAGAATTTGATAATATTTTTATCAGTTTCCTGATTCATCTTGCTTCATAGCAAATAACTTTCTATATATATATATATATATATATATATATAAGAGGAAGGGTAGTTGCAGACTAGTTCCCTGATGATGGAAATGAAATTTTCCGAAAGCTTGGACTAACTTAAAAGAGTACTCCTTTACTTGCTGAAACACCCCACTATCCACTGGTTATATATATATATATATATATATATATATATATATATATATATATATATATATATATATATATATATATATATATATATATATATATATATATATATATATATATATATATATATATATATATATATATATATATATATATATATATATATAAGCATACCACTATCTACCGAGCGTCCGTACATTAACAAATTACTATCTTCCAAGCGTCCGGCTCCAACAGAGCGTCCATATATGGACGCTCTGAAGAAACTGTGTAGAATCTGAACTCAGAGCACCAGAGTAGTTCACATATCTGAAAATTCGTTGGACGCCTTCTTGATAGTCGTGTGAATTTTTCGAATACTTTTGTATATTATTAGTTCATCAGGTTTGCCGCCAGCGACGCAAGGAGCATTTCTGAATATTCATTGAAAGGTATATATTACTTTCGGACCGTCGATTTCCAAGCGTCTTTCAATTTCTGAAGAAGAGGCAACGCTGAATAGGGGCTGATTTCAGAAGGCAGCGTGTTTTAAAAAATGCAGTATTTGCTGACAAACATTCGTTGAGTGAAGAGTGAATGATATTTGATAAACCGACTTCAGGTTTTCGCGGGAAACCACACCATTCCTAGCTTCTTCTAAGGCTAGCCACTCGCGCCAGCAAAACGTCAGGAAGAAATTCCAAAAAACGACGACCTCCAAACCCGAACAAAAGTAGTGATACAGATGGCTTTTCCTTTGAGGATGTCATGCCAGAGTGGTGATAGGATGTCGTGTGTGTCCAATATCCTTTACAACTATTTGGTTTGAACCTCACAACAGGGAGAACAAAAAATTAATTTCAATTCGTTATTTACAACCTCTATGGATTGTGTAATAGATCATTCATCAACTAGCCCCCATGAATTGAATGAATCGAAATAATTCATAATCGGTATTTTTGATACATGGTGGTAAAAAAAATTGGTTTGAAAACCATTTGTTTTTCTTTCCGGATACGCGATGAAATGTCATATACGGGGTGGCTGGAAAATTAATTTCGATAAAATCCGAATACACGTCAGAAGGACAATTTTTGACAAAAAATTAAAAATTTCATTTGATTCAACTCAAAAACATACCGTATTAGTTAAGTGAATGTGCACACTGTTGAACGCTTATCTTTGGATCTTTCGGAGTGCTGTGAACTTTGGTTTTATATGCTCAAAAAAACTAAAAGACTCAAGTCGGGCGACCAAGAGGGCCACTCAGTTGCACCCCTTCGTTTACCCAGGGACCTGGAAACGTGCCATTCGAGTAATTGCGTACATTCAGCAAGTAATGGGGGGAGCTCCGTTTTGTGGAAAAATATTTCTTGTGCATCACATGCAGGGTCATTCTCTATGATATTTGTCATTATATATGATATTTGTAATTGCGTACATTCAGCAAGTAATGGGGGAGAGCTCCATTTTGTGAAAAAATATTTCTTGTGCATCACATGCAGGATCATTCTCTATGACATTTGTTATAAATGAGTCGATGGCAATGTGTAGTGAATCCAGATACAGGACACACGATGAAAATTACCTGTTATTGAATAATACCAAGCTAGGTAGGGTCCCATCAGGAAAACAGGGAGTTCTGCCAATAATCTCAAGCCCTATGAATGTTGTCTTATTAACTCAGGTGGTCAGTCAGTATACTCAATAACGATCGGAAATTCTGAATCGATTGAAACGTCGCGTCGTGCTGATACTAACAACTTAGACAATGGAAGTAGCAAATTTACATCACTCTAAAAATTAAAAAAAAAATATGCGAAGGATATGCACAGCATTAAAAAACAAAGAAACCTCTCGAATAAATTTATTGGAATAAAACGGTCAGTATTTAGGTGAAATAAATTCGGTTCTTGCATTTTTCGTCAAAGGTAGTGTTGAAATTTTGAAATTCGATATTTTCTGAACGAGAAATATTTTATTTGAAGAGTTATCGTTTCATTTACTTCTTTCTGAATGATTCGAGTGCTAACGCCTAACGCTCCACTTAGGGGAATGTTTGGTTATGCTTTTGTTGCTGTTGTTGTGAAACTCACACCTAAAACTCCAGAAAATTGCATGTATTCATGCAGGTTTTTCGAATTGCATGATTTTTTTTTGGTGCGATAAGTTGGTACGTCTGCTTCCGGGTATGTTGGGCCACAAAAAATATTTAATATCATTCAGTGTCTCAGAACTTCGTATTTTCTTATAAAAATATTGGCGTGGAATCATGAACATTTTTTGCAGTCATTATTATATCCATCCGTACAGTGGCAACTGTAGTAACATTTTTTAATTAAAAAAGACTACCAATTCTAGCCCTCTACAGTGTCATCCCCAAAGTATGCACCATATGGAAAACTCATTTATTAAGGGTCTTTCGACAAAAAATTATTCCTGATAAAAGTTTGTGCATCCCCTGGAACCGAATATGCACCAACAAAATACGGTTAAATAGACGTTATATACGAGGAGCCTTCAAGCCTGTTTGGCCCCCCTCTCAACATTCATTTTGGCTGCTCATTACGAACACAAGTGAACACTTTGCCGTGTACCCTTTCATAACAGAGTATCTCAACAAATAAATATATTTATCTATTTTTCATGAGTTGGAATGTGATTCTTAGGGCCATTTTCCAGATATGTGGTCATGTCATGATTAAGTAATGTTTGAAGAAAAATATATAATTTCTTGTAGGGACTGGTATTGAGTAAGCTTAATACAAAGCTAAATAACGAACAACATGACCACAGGTAGTGTGGCAATTAATACTGATGTTTATAAGCTGTGGAAAAAGTCAGTTTTACATAAATTGTATATATTTAACAAATCACATATGAGTGTATAGATAAAAATAACAAGTAAATAGTGAAATTAAAAAAGTATCAAAGCAAAATATCAGAGCTCAGAAAGTCAACCCACGAGTAGCATCTTAAAGTTACCTATTGCCGTTATGGTTTAATCTGGCATCATCGCCGGGCGCTTACGAATCGGAAGGACGAAAGTAAAATATATAAAGCGGACGCCAGCTAGCGGAAATTCTTGAATATATTGGACGCTGAGAGGGGGCTCCATGAAAGGACGCTAAGGAATGGACAAATGAAAATTCCAATTATTTATAGTCGAAAAACAAAGTCCAAACAGTTTCCATGACACGTCGTGTATGAATCTTGAAAATATTCATCTGTACAACTACAGGTTTCTTGAGAACTACATGACGGACGCTCAGAGATTGAGTTGTGAAAAGACGCCAGGAAGATAGCTGGATGTATATATATATATATATATATATATATATATATATATATGTGACTTCACGCTGAGGTCTCAATCTGCCTACTCCTCAGGTGTTGTCACAGGGGGCAAGGGTTTGTGACTTGACGCCGGGGCCTCAATCTGCCTACTCCCCAGGTCTCGTCACGAGCTCTTTCTAAGGTCTCAATCTGCCTACTCCTTAGATCGAACTGAGGTATCGAGGGATGTTGGGTAGGATTTATAGCAGCGGGTGCTACTAAAGGACCGTCGGATATCTTGGTGGGGACTGGGCCTCTGGAAATTAGGGGTTTCCATTCAGTTGGAAGTCTCTGGCCGTCGTCACGTTTATTTAAGCAGGAAGGTCGCTTCTCGATTTCGATGGCCTCGCGAATTATACGAGCTTGTAGTGTTTTTGCTGTGGCGATGGTCTTAGTGTTCGCAAAGTCTATATTGTGTCCTGTCTCTTGATGATGTTTGGACAGAGCTGAAGATGGGTCTGATTTTCGGACAGCAAGTTGATGTTCGTATACTCTACTTGTCACACGTCTGTTGGTCTGGCCTACATATGTTCTAAGGCAATCGCAACATGGTATTTCATATATACCCTGTGATTCGTTGACAATTTTATCCTTGGGGGAGCGGAGGAATGTTGAGATTTTGTTGCTGGCTGTAAATATCGTTTTTATGTCCTATTTTTTGAGAATTCGGCTGATTTTGTCAGTAACACCTTTAATGTAGGGAAAAAAAGCTTTGTGGGGAACGTTGTTGTCTGTTGGGTCTCTGGGAATGGAATGAGAAGTTTGATGGCGGCGGATGGATCTGTCAATTTGATGGTCTGTGAATCCATTTTGAAGAAGGGCTGATTTGAGTTGGCCTAGTTCCTGTGGTTTGTTATGGAGGTCTGTGAAGTTGATGGATCTGTGGATGAGGGAATTCACAACGGAATTGGTTTGTGCTGGATGATGGTGGGAGTTTGCGTTAAGGTATCGGTTTGTGTGTGTTGGTTTCCTGTAGACCGTGTGGGTGAAGGAGTCATTGGTTTTTGTGATGAGGACATCTAAGAATGGAAGGGAGTTATTGCTTTCGATTTCCATTGTAAACTTTATATTTGGGTGGAGGTCGTTAAGGTGATCAAGGAAATTATGGAGAGTTTCGGAGCCGTGAGGCCATATGATTGAGGCCCCGGCGTCAAGTCACAAACCCTTGCCCCCTGTGACAACACCTGAGGAGTAGGCAGATTGAGACCTCAGCGTGAAGTCACATTCACCTCTTGAAAATGGCTCCAAACTCCAGACGCGGTTCAACCCGAACTCAACAACAACACACAACTGACCGCGGAAACCTATCCGAACATATATATATATATATATATATATATATATATATATATATATATATATATATATATATATATATATATAATGAGAAATGTCAAAGTCCACCAATAGTTAAGCTAGAGTTGAGAGCCCCGGAACAGTACACCCTAAAAACGAAACCAGTAAAAGCTTCGAGAAGTTCCACTCCCACTCGACTTGAAACCTTTATTATATCCCTGAAATAATAATCATTAGTAATCTACTCGTGGCCTTTTCACCGCTCTGACAAATTTTCCCTCACCTTCCCGAGTACAGTCAAGAAGTTACAAATTCAAAATGTATTTTTTACTCTTTCTATTCGGTAGGTATTGGCACCAATCTTTAGATTTCAACGTGATGAAAGCAACCTTATTTAGATATGAATATGCATAACCTTCATATATTCAATTTACAAACGAGGTGGACATTAATAACATAATTTGAACGTGTTGGACTGATAACTTTCAACCGTATCGGTAGGTACCCGTAGAATAAGCCATCATTAATAAATATAACAGAGCTTTGTGCTATTACATGAAAAACCCGTAGCAGCTCGACACAATTTCCACAGAAACGTCAAACGCAGATTCATGAAAGCAAAAAAGGCTGATCCGACAAAAACCGGGTAGAAGATAATTCCACCTAAAACAAAATTACGAAAATTCGTTTAACGTTCGGGTTTTGTAAATGACATCTCGACCTTTCGCTGTACTTCTGCTATTCTCACTTCCAAAGAAACTCCGCATTTCTCCTGTAAAATCGATTTGGATTCTGTTCAGCTAATTCTTGGAACTGAAATATATTCATGCTGTGGATGTCGATAAAAAGAACGATTCTTTTGGTATTCATTTTCCTCCTGCTAGAGACTACGAATAAATGATGATACTCCGAATTGATATGCAAAAGAGAGAAAATGAGGTAGATGTCTCGGAATCATATATTTCAAGAGTCAACTCGAAATTGCTACTATTTGGTAGGAAGGATATTATAAAGTCTTGAGGAACTGAAATGAATGAAGAACGATAAGGATATACCTACGAGGGAAACACATTTGGAGCAAGTATTTTTGAAAGAATGCAGAGGACTCCAATCAGTCCAAGTTTTTTTATATGGGGATTCACACGAAAGGAAAGCCCTGTAATGTTCAAAGAACACCGGAGGAATCAAGGGACAGGAATACGAATTAACATTTACTTTGAATTACTGAAGTTTGTAAGCCTCAGGAAAAACCTCTTTCGGCAACCTGAAATATTCGTGAAAATGTCTATCATCAGGAAAATGAAATTTTGCCGTGAATTGTGTTTGAATGAGTTTTTTTTGTAACCCTTGACTCAAACATTCTACTCGCTCCTTAAAAACCAGTATTTCCAGAAAAATGCTCATATTCCTTGAAGCTTATATCTTATTAGTCGGAAATCACAGTACACCCAACCGTACAGTAATGAAAGAACCCGCACAAAATGTGAGAGCGCATGCGCCAACCACAAGTACTATGTCAAAACCTAGTTGTTTCCAGCCAATCAGATCTCACATCTAGGAAAAAATAATATTTTTCTAGATATACTGGATGAAAGAAGCGGGTAGAATTTTCGAGTAAGTGATGATCAAAACGAACTCATTCAAACACTATTTACTGCAACATTTCATTTTCCTGATGGTAGATATTTTCATGAATATTTATTTTCAGGTTGGCAACTTGGACCGAAGTCCTTTATTCAACACAAAATACTACAGTTTCCTGTACTGTTCTCACTAACAATGGGTTTACAAAACCACGACAAGAGTTTGGAAATAATACAATAGCTTTCTGCTTGAGGAAGCTGTTGTATACGTAATTTGAAATAAATTTCACATAACTATTTCACATATTAATATACTTGCACATTTATTTTATATTCTCCCTGTGAAGGCATATGACCTAGAGAACACAAAACAATTGAGATTTTTGAAGTCTTAATGATTATTGAATTTTATAACCCCTTTTTTGATGAATAATCCCCTATAGTTCCTTTCATTGAGCAAGAAATGAACTAGGATGGAACTCATCACAATTGTATTGGTTAGTGTCCGATCGGGTTGGGCCTCCGTTTGAGTCAGATTGACTCCCTTCACTGCCGACTTGCTTCGGTTCGATCCCTGGTTACGGCTGAAATTAGTCTTGCTGGCTTCAAGCGATAAGCAAGTGTTGGTAGTTAAGGTTTGTCGAATGAATACATCAACGGCCCTGGTAGCACTGTAGGGTTTTCTATGGTTGAAATAGCTAAAGCGCATTGACACTGCCTTCTGAACTGAAGTATTTCTTGTAATTTTTATATTTTCATCTCGTTCTTGTATGCCATATTGAGAGTTGAGTTCGAGAATTATTATAAATGTAAGGTCTTCTTCGGTCAAGCACCTGATAGCATTTATCAATGCTAAGGAATAAGTTCATGCTCAGGTCCCGGACCAGGTGCTGATAAAACGATTTCAAGACAGCGTGGCTTAGTGAAAATTCTCGATACTACACTCGTCGAAGCGAAAATGGTGTTCGGTTGCAGAACCTGTTCGAAGAGTACAAATGACAGAAAATTGCCCTGGATAGAGCAGATGAACAAAAATCAGATGAAGTTGCGAAGCTAGTGGTATCCAATGGGGACTTTTGAGTTTCAGATTTAGGTATTGTGCAGCGATTCATGAATCTGGTCCCTTATTCAATACACCAGGTTAGCTTGTAGCAATCTCCGAGATTCTTTGAATGGAGGAGTTATGCAATCGGAGACATATATACATTTAATGGATTTCCACTGGGTAGGCTCAGCTATAGATATTCATATAGCCTCATCAGAAATACCTGATCCAATGAGAACGTTCGCTAAAAAAAAAGATATGGAAATGGCGAAAGAAGAAGGCCTTCATTAGGTGGACGCACTGTAAAGAGTTGCAGTTGGTCAGAACATCATACTATTTGAATACTGAATTGAACATAGGAAATGAGAAAATGGAACTCATGTACCAAATTATGTGTGAGGCACTGTAAAACACCTGCCATTACTGAGGCTTGGGTAGTTTGTGAATTACCATGCGATAATCATATCAGTATCTTGTTGTGAAGGAAAGAAATGAAAATAATATGAAATGAATGGTAATGATGCTTTAATATATCTTCAATTCAACCGCATCTAACAATTTCGATCACTTCAGATAGTAACTTGAATTGTTTAAATCCATGAATTGATACCTTTTGAAAACATGAAAGCAAAACATAGGAGGAAGGCGAAGAAGGTCATCATGAAAATAAAAAGGGCAAAGTTTATTTCCAAATACCTTCTTCTAGTGTGTTGAAAGCTTTCTATTTTATAGTTTTTCGCAATTGGAACATACCATATTCTGAAAAAATCTTATAATCAATCACTTGATATTTTCGAAGTGCAATTAATTCCTCACGGACAAGAAAACTTCTCCTTCAATTACATTTATCTAAAATAAAATGAAATGCTATGTTTTGCCGTAGCATGAATAAACGCTGCGGTGCCAGAAACTGGAACTCAATTTCACAAGTTTCAATTAGCTAGTGCTTGCTCTCGGCAGATTTAATTCGACCGAATCGCAGACATGGATATTGCTTTGTCCCCTGCTATCAGGAATTTCCCCTTTCAGATCTATTTCCGAATGTGACATTTCGAACCTCTGTTGAGGTTTGATTCATTTTTTTGTGCGGATTCGGAAAGATGATATTGCTATCAGCCAAATTTCGGAATATCACAATTTGCGATATATTCCTGTTTTTTTATGAGATATTGGGATTCGGACTATCCATTTGATCTTTTCCAACTTTGGCTATCATAAATCTTCATTAATCACTATATATTCTTACACCCACACAACACATGGACATCCAGTGGATATCTGATGGATATCCATTCAGGATATTTTGGACATCCGATGGACGTACAGTTTTTATCCAAAGAATATTCAATGGACGTCCAATGGACATTCTTAGGCCACCAACCTGTACGTCCGTAAAATATCCTTCATGGACATCCATGATATATCCATTATGGACATCCATAAGATTTCCTTCATGGATACCCATAAGATATCCATCATGGATATCTACAAGATTACTTTATGGACATCCATGAGATATCCATCAAGAACATCCATAAGATATCGTTCATAATTCCACATTATTATTTGTGCAATTCGTTACAGAGAAACCAACCTAGCTTGAGATGTGAAAAAGTGCTGCACACTTCTTGGACAACGGATTATAGTCAGTAATATATCCTGTGATGAGGAACTTAACGTGACCGTATGTGCAATTTAAAATGTTCTGCTAGATTGGTTTCGCTGTATTCAAAAAATTTAGACAAACTAAGGTTAACTGGATAGTGGTAGACGTACGATCAAAAAACTTATGTCTTTAATAAGAATTTTTAATTTTTTCATTACTTTTCAAACAAAATACTTGATATAGTTTAAATTTGAGAAATAGTTTGCCAAGAGAACAACAACAACAACAGAAAAGTTATTCATGAATTTAAATAGTTCTCGATTTGAATAACATATGAATATAGTACTCAACAATTCACTTGCTTCCTTCCAAAAGTTCACGTTCACGGTAAATGCACATTATCACAGTTTACAATTATAACTAACACACCACTATTTTTCGTTTCTTTATAAACACAATTATTGCACAATGCACACCACAACGCTTCAACTGAGTTCAACATAATTTTTCCAAACCGACCCAACACTCAACGACTCTCAAAATTACGACATTTAACAGACGCCATAGACGGTTGCACGTCAGGAAACCGAGTCAAGGTGAGTTCACAATGCAGCGCTTTTGCATTTCGCGTCGCGCGTCACGTCTTCTGAGGTGACGCTATATTCAAATATCATTTAAAAGAATAAAAAGTTGAATATATCAACTTTTTGCTGGAATGTCCATGTAAATGGCCCAATCACGGAAGAAACATTAATTATTTATACGATAAATGTACGAAATGGATGTCCTTAAGATATCCTTCATGGATATCCATCGTGGATATCCGAAAGGATATCCATTTTGTACATCGTATATCGTATCTTTTACTGGGAATACTTTGGATATCCAAAATTTGGATATCCTATGAATATCCAAAATTAGTCCGAGGCTATTCCGACATGAATTGGACATGAATTGGACGTCCATAGGATATCGGGTGCTGTATGGGCAATAGTTTCCTGATTTTGTATAACATAATCAACAATAATGATTGGTTCAGAGACCACTCTCCCACTTCATTTTTTACTTGAAGAATGTTCTCACATGCTTATCAATGAAGCCGTTCATACACAAAATGAAAGTGAAAGTTTTTGCTCTATGAACCAGGCATTACAAATGGCGTACAGGCTACCTCTGACCAATATGGATTCCTTCTACAAAAAATGTATCCAGGTTGAATCAGACCGATTCGTTAAATTTTAAAAAGTTCATGTTAAAAGCCAGTTTATCTTGTTTATCTTATGTTGATACATTTCAATTCTCGTCTAGTTTTAATTCCTTTCTCGGGGAATTTAGAAGATTCAAGATATTTATATTCAATCGAAAATAATTTAGTAGCAATATATGTGTAGCATTCACAGGGTGGCCGAACAAAAAAAACATTATCAGGAACTGTGTCAACGTTTCAGAGAAACTCAAGGATTCATAAACTTCTGATGATTGATAATTTATTTATATTCTTGATATAAAACAGACTGAAAATACTTCACCAGCATTTTATCAAAGGTGATACCACGAGTCCTTCAAATTTAATCGATAAATTTTCATTTTCCACAAAAACTTTTTTATTTGGCAAAAGTACGATAACAAACCGATTGATAAAATCACGAGTCCGTAGGACGAGTGATTTTATCTAATTCGGTTTGTTTGAATGTTTTTGTCTCAAAATAAAAAAGTTTGAGTGTTTCGAAAATGAAAATTTATCTTATTAAATTTGAAGAACGAGTTGTATTTGGGGAGATTATTTCTTGAAGAAATAGAAGGAAGAAAAATTCGATTGATGAGTATTTCATTTACATAAGAAGGAAAGGAGAATGGGTGAAATTTTTTCAAATTTGAAATGTCAAACAACGATGTATGCCCTCTATGATCCAGAAGAGATATGATGCTTACGCAGTGATTATGATAATGCTTGCCGACGATACCAAGAGATGGCGGCACACCTCTCATTGTACAAGGTTGATAATTGAAAATTTTTTATGAAATGAAAATCGCACCAGAAGGAACATAAAATCATTCGTCATGTCGTTGTATCAAAATCTTCATACAACGGTTTCTTCTCGTACCACAAAAAATGAATTGTATTTAATGAAAACTACACCTTTTCCAATTGTAGTTCAAAAAGCGTCAAGTTGATTTCAAAAAATATCAAGTCTATTTCAAATTAGTCAATTCAATTTCAAAAAGCATCAGATGTTTTTCAAAATTATCAATTCAATTTTAAAATGCGTCAATTGTATTTCAAATTAGTCAATTTAATTGCGAAAAGCAACAAATGTATTTCAAAATTATCAATTGAATTTCAAAATGCGTCAATTGTATTTCAAATTAATCAATTTAATTTCAAAAAATTCCATTTCAATTTCAAAATCCATCATTTCAAATGTAATCATTTTCATTTCAAAATCAGTCATCAACAATGTAATATGTGATATATGCTTATATAAGTTATCGTCCAACAGGCATATCTTCCAACGCTGAAGCCGGTCCGTGAAACGTCGACGAGTGTTGTACCGCACGAGCGCAATCACCTCCTGCAATCGTATTTTTGGCTTCGTCTACAATATTTTCCAAGTAAACCAATCTTTGTTCCATTACTCCAGGAGCAGCTACATCTGGAATTCTCATGGTATTCTTCACCAAGGTTTTTATCTTGGACCAAATTGTCTCTATCGGGTTTAACATTGGAGAGTAAGGTGCTAATTTCAAGAGAGTAACTGCAGTGCCATTTAAGGCCGTTGCCAACCTAGCATGACATGGAGCATTATCGCAAACTATCACTAAATCAACAAGTTGATTTTCCTCGTTCTCCCATTGTTGCATGAGTTGTAGAATCCACTCATTAGCAGCACCTGCATTAAAAGAGCCACGACGGCGGTCCATTGCAACGATGCCTGCTGCCGACATGCCTTCAATTAAATGAATATTTGGCCCCCTTGCGGCTGGAAGCAATTGTACTGCTCTATTACCAACCCGAGAGCGACCTCTACAACGACGACAAAATAAATTGAAGTTTGTTTCATCAATCCATACTATTTGTTTGCCCTGTTGGATGTAGTCATTGAGAGTACGAACATAATGCGCCCTCAACATTTTATTCTCATTGCTATTCATTGTAACAGGCTGCTTATGTACTTGTTTCAAAGTGAAAAGTCTACCCTCTAAGTAGTTACCCAAAGTGGAAAGGCAGATTCTCACATTGAACTCTCCTGACACTTTTTCTCTCAAACTTTTGAATGTCTGCGAACAATCTTCTTCGACCCATTCAATGATTCTGTCTACCTGCTGTTCCGAAAGAATCCTTGGTTTCTTTCCTCCTTTTTGGAACATGTGGTCCCGACCTGATTTTATCCATTCGTAGGCCGTGTGGAAATTAATATTTAATGTTGATGCCAATCTGACCCAATCCTCACCTTTATTTGCACAAGCAACAATTCTCTTCCTATCTGGATCTAAGTGCTTCTTGTAAATCTTTCTAACATATGGTTCGTTACCCTCCAGGACGACCCTACATAAAGGGCATCTTGCATCCGCTGTGTTGATAATTACTTCTGAACAAGTTACGTGAAAAAAGTGATTGCAAGGAAGAACTTTCAGCACGTTACCTCTCAACATTGAGAATCGGCAGATAGCACAATTGTCTTTCAAATTCATTCTCTCGAAGTCTCGAATTAAATAATTACAGGTATCAATAAATGATGTCACAATGACAGGAACCATAAGCGTTTCGATAACACAGGGAGAATGAAAATATCAACTAACACCCATCTAACATCTGCCCGTGCTTTTTCAGTTTTGAAATTTAAATGATGCATTATGAAATACATTTGATATTTTTTGAAATACAAATGACTATTTTGGAATTTGAAGTGTTACTTTTTGAAATTGAATTGATAATTTTCAAATACAATTGATGCTTTTTGAAATCCAAATAGCTAATTTGAAATACAATTGACGCATTTTGAAATTGAATTGATAATTTTGAAATACACCTGATGCTTTTTGAAATTAAATTGACTAATTTGAAATACAGTTGATACTTTTTGAAATTAAAATGACTATTTGGAAATACAATTGACCGTTTTCGAACTAAAATTGGAAAAGGTGTAGTTGTACGCCATCTTCATTTGAGTTCAGGAAACCTTAAATATTTGAATCGGTCGTTCGATATATCTGTCATAAAGTTGGGGTTAGGTGCTATTTACGTGTTTGGGTGTTCATTGGAATGTGTTGTTTATGTTATTATTATGTTGAAAAAGTGAAAAGTGAATGACTATTAATAACTCTTCATTCATGATAATCTATATAAATATGAGCCAGTTCAATAGAATCGACGCGGTAAACCTTATAGTTTTGATAGTTCAAAGGTAAACAACGATATATCAAAAGGACCAGGCACTTTTATGAGTATAATACCCCATGATTGGCTAGAATAACCATAGAATAACTCGCTACTATTGGCTGGAATGCCAAAAATGTCACATTTTGATAAGAGAAAAAATAATCGAAGGTAATACTACAAGTCTTTCAAATTTTATCGATAAATTTTAATTTTCTACGAAATCTCTTCTATTTGGCAAAAGTATGAAATTAAACCGATTGAAAATCACGAGTCCGTAGGACGAGTTCAAGTGTTTTGAAAATGAAATAATATCTCATTAAATTTGAAGAACGAGTTGAATTTGGAAAGATTATTAATTGAACAAATCAAAGAAAGAACAATTCAATAATATTTTATTAACCTGAGAAAAAAAAAAGAAATTCAATTATAAGATAATGTACAATTATTGAAAACATAGTTTTTCCAAATGGACCGGGCAGCAGAAACACTTGATGTCTCTTCCAAGTCATTGGTTAATATTACATTGCTTGATGTTGAGCATGCGGCAGTCGATTCCGAATATCAAACAACAATGTAGGCTCTCTACGATCCAGAAGAGATATGATGCTTACGCGGTACATATGATAGAGATATCTGGAAATTATGATAGTTTAAAGCAAACCTAACTGATGCCAATGCCTTCTGACAATACCAAGAAATGGCGCCACATTTCTCATTGAACAAGGTTGATAATTGAAAATTACTTATGAAGGAACATAAAATTATTCTTTATGTTGTTGTATGAAGTTCTTCATACTACGGTTTCCTCTCAGACAACAAAAAACAAATTGAATTTAACGAAATTTGATCGTACGCCATCTTCATTTGAGTTCAGGAAACCTTAAGTATTTGAATCGGTCTACAATTTTGACCACGACTATGTCGCCGTTTGCAATTTGCAATATCTGCCATAAACTTGGTAATGAACTATTTACATGTGTGAAATTTGAGTGTTTAGTGAAATCTATCGTTTATGTTATTATTATGCTGACAAAGTGAAGAGTGAATGACTATTAATAATCAGGTAACCCTTCATTCTTGATGATTTATGTTTTGCCCTTGTATATAAGCCAGTTCAATAGAATCGACGCGGTAAACCTTATAGTTTTGACAGTTCAAAGGTAGATACAGTTTTGTCAAGGACCAGGCAGTTTTGTCGATTTAAAACCGAATGATTGGCTAGAATAACCCACTACTAGTGGTTGAAATGCCAAAAACGTTACATTTTGATAAGTGAGAAAAGTAGTCGTTACAATTCATCATTTTTTGCACATACACAGTGTACAAGATGATTTTCACTCAGTTATGAAAACAATGTTACAACATCGTGATATCAATTTATTTTCCAGGAACAGTCTTCAGCAATTCCCCTACTCCACGATTCATCTCTAGAGGAAACACTTTCAAAGTAGTTACCGGAGATACTGTGGTTCTTCCATGTGAAATACAAAATTTGGGTGAGTTTTCATCTAATTGATAATAATATTGATATTATAAAGTACCAGATATGAATCTCATCATCATTTCTCAAACACGCAATTACCTGCGATGACTGGATAAAAAAAACGCCAAAAATCACTCCCAAAAAACTTCTTCGCCTCCACAAAAAAAATCATGTTCCCTAATAGCATTACCGACACCTCGGTTTCGTAGTCATGTGAATTTATATGCATCGAAATGTCAATTTATTTTGAGCAGATTAGCTCGAAATTGCCTTTATTGATGATGTTTGCTGAATCTAGTGAGGAAGGTTTAACAAATAATTTATACATATAGGAAGGAATTGTCATTCCGATAAATAGTTATTATTGCAAACTACTCTCTGCTTGTGTAGAAATTTCGATATTCGGAATAAAATGTTTTCAATATACATCACATATTTGAGATTTTTGTTTTGTTTTTTCTTCTCCGAATGAAAAAATGTATAAATGAAAACTTCTATGAAAGAAGTAAAATCTGAAAAATTTCACAGACACTCTCTGTTGATAGGTACGTGTAAATCATTCAGAAACGTTTGATTCATTCACAAAAAGGAAGAAAAAGTCCATCTTTCATAGAAGTTTCGATTTAAATTTTTTTTATTCGGAGGAGAAAAAAGCCAAAAAAAATCCTCAAACTTCATTCTCTTCACAAAAATGCCCAAGTTTCTAATTATCATATATTTCACATCTTTTTTTCATTTATTGATAATAAGTTATAGATTTATTTAAATCGAAAGTTTCGATTATGTCTTATATTTTCAAAAAATCTTCAGTCTCCATTCAGATTAACCACTTTCAGTCTTAAATGAGTTATTAATAAGTTACTAATGGATTCGAAGTAAATGTTTCGAATATGTTTTAAATTTTCGAATATTCGAAATTTTCCAGTCAATATTAGTATTTTCAGTCTCTGAATAATTTATAATGATAATATTGAAAACAAATGTTCCTACTCAACTGATGGCTGGAGTGGAATGATTTGTGTTCTGTCCACCTCACAATATAAAATGGTTCACTGAGAATTCATTTGTTACTCGTAAGCTGGCATTACCTTTTGTATCAGTTTTGCATTGATTTGGAGACGAGAAAGCCAAAAATCTCTCTCTCCAAATATTCGTTGAGCTTGTTTTACCATTTCAGTAGTTTCAATTAGAACTTGAACCAGGTAATCCTTGCGAAGGTTAGTCTGAGCAGCATATTTTTTGTATCGTAGCATTATGCGCCCTGTAGTTAAGTGATTGAACATTGACATTGAAACCTATATACATGGGTGCCGTTACAAAAAATGTTAGGGGGGGTGACATTACAAAAAGGGTTAGTGAGGGGCACATTTTTCAAATCGAAGTATTACATTTAATTGAAATGAAAATCTTTTTGAACAATACTTACGAGTTTGGTTTTGAAAAAATTGCAAAATCAAGTCGATATCATGTCTTACGCGGTGTATGGACTGATAAATCTAAAATCCAGGGCCTCCAGCCTCCAGCCAGCTCCTCCTTGCCCTCAAGAAACGGCGCCCTCGCCCATATATAATCACACTTTACTTATACGAAAACTCATAAAGGTTCGTCTAGAATAAAACGAAAATAGGAAAGCAATTTGATTCTGAAAGAATTCAGGGAGTATCTTGGGGAATGAGAAAGGAAAGCAGATTCCGAGAACAAGCCTGCGATCTTTATATCTTCTTTAATGACCAGGATATCTTGGAGTGATCAAATTCTAGGGCACCTCGTGAATGAAAATCACATATAGACTTCGTCTACGATAATAATTTTACGACTTCGATAAGTTGAACTCTGCTCACGAAAATCTTTTTTATATGCTCAATTTACGATCTTGTTTGGTCACTTACTGTACTGATACGGCAATGTAGTGTACAATTGCGAATCGAAAACATTTGAAAAAAGTTGTTTTCGGAGTTAATTAGAATTTATCAGAATGAAGGATTGTCTATAGGAATTTATATCTATACAGATGTTGAAAATAATTATCGGTTCTTGCAGAATTAATGCAGTGTGAACGAGGCAGCAGTCGATCGGGTTGTTATTAGAGGAATTGATCGAGATGGAACATCAACTATTAACTGAACTACCATGCCCCCTACGTTACTTTTTTTCTCGAAACAAATGATCTATAATTTCGAGTTGGTGAGTGCTGCTCTAATTTGCATTGAAAAGTCCATTGAACCGATATTCGTTTTCTACATCTGTAAATCAATATATTAGATTTTTCGATTCAAATAACTTTTCGTTCGCTCTTGATAAAAGCTATTCATTTGGACGGTTCTAATAGTTTTAATGGTATATACACAATTCAATAGAAGAGTAGAAGGGAGAGCTACCGAATAGCTCTGTTTGTATCAGTGATTCGAATAACTAAATCTGACAATGAACATTTGATACCAGCGATTTCAATTGTGAGAAATTGCTTTCGTCGGATAAAACAAACTAAAGTTATCTGTTGACCCAATTTTCAATTTGAATGATGAAATATATCCATATTTGTATATATATTTATATTTTTTTTGCAGTACTATATTAGTGCCATTTTTTTGATTTCTATAGATATTGATTTGGGGGAGTGCTCTGCTCGTATGTCAAGTGACGTTAACAAATAAATGAATTATCAAATGACAATATAATATTAAATAAGGAAAACGGATACGTTTTGCTTCGAATTCTTGAATCAATGAACACAACTCTAGTATTTTGTTATCTATAAACTGTACACTGATTATTTCGATATTTAATCTTGTTGTATTCAATTCTTCTTCTGAATGTTTTTTCCACCCCAGTTTAATGAAAATAGCAGAATTATAAACACAAAGAACGTGGCGATGCTTTCTATTTTGATGGTAAACAGTTCATTTGGATGGTTTTATCAGAAAATTCCGCGAACATTACTTTTCGAGACTATCGGATATAATCTTGTGGTGGAAAGTTAGTGATACTATCACGTCTCCAAATATTTCAACGGCATGGTCTGCGTTTGAAAATGTTCGATAATGTCCCCTGTTGGGTGGTATTGGTTTGAACTTCCATTGTACATATAATTTACTCCATTGAATTGTAGAAACCTGCCCAAAAAACTTATTGGGTCCAACACTAAACTGATACAAGTGAATAAACTATTTGGACATTGTAAATTGAAACAACAGATTACAGAAACAAGTTTAGATAGGCAACGAAATATTTGTATAAACCAAAATTAATTGCCCCACATTCATGTGGCGGTTGTTGACTCCAAATATACAACATATGTGATTGAATCTAATACACCACTTGGAATGAACTAGGTTATGTCTGCGGAGTTCGAATGAGTTCGTCACCTTGTATAGTAAATCTTTCTTCGAATTTCGATAGCCTCTTAACAAGTTGCAAGAACAGTGTGCAAAGAGATTCAAGAGAACTTCTCTAATAAATCAGATGAGTAAATAAAACGAGAGTTTCGACGTTCTGATATACTATGAGCTCGTCATATTGGGATTTCAGGATAATCAATACGCTCTAATAAGCGGTGCTAATTAGTAGAAGTCTTGGTCAAAGTGGCGCTACGATATCATTTTGGAATTTGGGAATATGATTTATATTATTAATGATGTTCATCAAGCACGATTCATGGTTAGGTTAGGTTCATGGTTAACGTTCATGTCCTATTTAATCTTAATTAGCAATAGTTGTCAAAGTGGTACTTACAAATCAGTTGACATTTTTTTGGATGTTTCGCTGCTATCTCGATTCAATATATTGATATATTCACTAGGTATGCTCGATATATCTGAAATATCCGATCTGTGAAGTCATAAATGAGATATGAAAATTATAGTAACGTTTGTCAATTCATAAAGTAATGGCATTGGCACATCGCGTGAAACTTCCTCTGTGTTCTGTTTCTCTGGTCCATCAAATTTAGTAGGTATTGACAATTTATATAGTACTGTAGGTTAACTTCCAATTTTTTCGATAATTCATTTCATCAGATGTTGATTTCTATAAGATAGCTTACTCCAGTTCTCATTTCATTAGAGTATCCGTTCTCATTTCATTAGAGTATCCGTTAACGTTAAATGTATCAACTTCCTCAATATTTTTAATTAACTCCAGTGTCCGATATTTTCACTTGGAAAAACTACATACATCAGGCAGAAGCCGAACACAACTGAAATATGGAGTTAGGTAGTGAAACAATGAAAATTAATAAGTTTCAAAACTACAAATGAAGCAGAAATCAATCGAAAAGCAAAAATAGGAATGAAATCAACTTATTCAATACAAGGCACTCAGATCTAAAAAAGGAAATTTTAATGAAATTTGTCAACGAAATTTACATAATCAGAAATATTAATGACCACTTGAACGAAAATATTATTGTATAATAAGTATATATAAAATATTGAAATGGTAAAATCAATGAGAACAAATTTAGAGTTGAGTGTACTCGTGACGTTTCTATGGTACCCCAATCGTATTCGGTTAGAAATTGCTGTATCCGCAATCGTTTTCAGATGAATGCCAAAATTCTAAACATCGCATTGTGAGTACGCTGAATTTGTAACTTGGTTTCAACAATTTTTCTCATTTTCTTCTCAATTTTGTTTGTACTGTTTTTACATTTAATATTGATTTCAAAATCATTTTCGTTTTTTTGCTTATTGCCTATTTCAATTTTCTAGTTTTTTTCCTGAACTCTGCTCAGGGAATTCCTTTCAAGTTTCTTTTTCGAAATGAGTGCCTCATTTCATTTCAGTTTTTTGACATAATAAGTTTTCATTATCATTATTGCTTCTGAAATTGCTATTTCACTTTCACTTTAGAACATTTATATTTCCGTTACCGTGATTGGATGAACGATGAAATCTCAGATGATAATTATGATGAATAAATTATGATAAAAAATGATAACCCCAAATATATGCTAGGAACTTATTTACTTTAATATTTATCAATTATATCCTTGTTAAAGGTAATTTTGTTGAAATAAAGATGCAAAAATCTCCGATTGAAAACAGTAAGTATTCTTAGAACATTCAAATTTTTTACTCTGAGGAGCATGCGCATAGTGCTCTCGCCCTCATACTTCTGGCTGAATAATTTTTGTCTTAGGGGATGTTTGGTCACTCTAATTTGTCTGACTGATCGAATATAACTTTTGAATAAATACTTCAATAACATATTGAAAAATCAGACATGTAAAAATAAGTAAAGTTCATTTATTTTTTGGGTAGCTTAAAAGCGTCTGACAAAAGCTCTGGTCCATCAAAAGTGTCTGACACTTATGATAACACTTTAAAATAATATTCTTCATGACATATATAAAAATCACCCATGTGAATTTAAGTTAAATAATTCTTATTTTTAGTTACCTTTCGTACCTGGTACCTGCCCAGGTGTCACTCGGCAAGTTTCACAAAGCGCGTAGGTATTCAAGGCACACGAGACCCTACTGAAAACTTCAGGTTTCATCCGTGTGAAAATAAGTTATGTCTGATTGCTCTGGGATCTTGGACTAATAGTGCTAATTTTAATCCTGAGGATGAAGTAGTAATCATCAAAGGGATATGATATTATTTTTTCGCCTCCTTCGGATAAAAAGTCGAAAAAAAATTATTCATGAAACTAAAAAATAAAATTTGATAAAGAAGTAAAACTGAAAAGTAGGTACAGTGTAGCATGCTCCTGAGATTCCCAAAATCAGGAGAACCTAAGAAACAAAGAATGAAAAAAAAATAAAGGTCTTGACAGTGGATTCGAACCAACACTTACATCTGATTTCATACCTATCATGAACACTGTCTGTTCGTTCCATCAACACTTTGCGCTACGAAGTCTTGCAGGAACTTTTTGCAGAATCATGAATAAAGCGTATTGCTGTAGCTCTTTCATAATATTTGACGTTAATTCATTATTTTTTCAATATATTCGCCTTTCGAAAATTTCTTATTTCATTGATGACGTATCAAACGTCACAATTACTTTTCCTCCCTAGAGGGGAAAAGTACAACTTTGCTCCCTACAATGAGGCCAGAAAATGTATACTTTGCATGGAGGAAGGCGGAAAAATTAGTTGTAGGCAACTGGAAAGTTTTTGCACTTAACGTTGTGTACAAATAGGTAGATACTTTCGAAGAATTGAGAAAAGAAGTAATCAATGAAATAGAAATGTTGTCCGGCCATTGACCAGTCCATAGTTTAATCTGATCCCAAGGTTTATATCAGCAGCGTTCATGCATGAACAATTTTTTCGGAGAAAAAGTTCTGAAATTCATTTGGAAAACTTCGATATACCGATTATGTTCTAGAGTGCTCCCAATTCGCTTCCCCATTCATATTTTCTGTTCCCAGTATAGATGAATGATAAAAAAACGCTGTAAGTAATTTTGATATTTTCTTAGCTCCGTTTGATCTGTACCAGTCCTCGCTAAGAAACTGCCAACATCTCACGAACAGTCATCAGAGACATTACTGAAAAGCTTTATGACCGAAAAATCAATCGACCCAGACTATGTAGCAGTTTATAACCGTTAATGATTCCGTCGTAGAATTTCAGTTATTTCCCAATGTCGAGCTGAATGCAAAATAGCTGGGTTACACAGAAAGTTTAATTGGAAAGAGCCTTGAGACGAGTAACTAGGGTGCCTACTTTATATACAGTTCCACCGCAATGGATTACTTTCATTTCGAGAGATATTTCATTCGAAAATGAGGGTCATTTCGATTAATGGTTGCAGGGTATTATTTCTTGTATCTTCAGGTTCATTAAAAAATAAAGATTTATACCACTAAAGGAATCGACTTGCTATTAATATTAGACACCTCCTTTACAAAGAATTCCATAGCTCAGCTCTCAGAGAAAGGTTCGACAGATCTCCAGGCTCACAACAAATAGGTGGGAGAGCTGCTTTCATCGGGTGGACCACGATGGAGCTGAAAAAAGCAACTATAGAGAGGCCAAAAGTGGGCGATTATATTATCTGAAGAAATGATTGAGTTCTTCAGCAAAACTTCACGGACAAGCCGAACGTCTTTTTGCTCTGTACACGATAACTAATCGGAAAATCAAATCATTTGAAGGAACAATTCGTTCAGGTCAGTCTCAACTCACCTACACGGTAGGTTAACGAACTAACACCTATCAGAAAACAATGACTACATAGCTAATACCACGAAGTGCAGGATTCTTCACAGAAGAAATATCTGCAAGTGCTTTTGGCCATGC
Source organism: Zygogramma bicolorata (assembly GCA_032362365.1). Lineage (NCBI taxonomy): Eukaryota > Metazoa > Arthropoda > Insecta > Coleoptera > Chrysomelidae > Zygogramma > Zygogramma bicolorata. Next base: position 94,617 of record JAVJAQ010000593.1, read on the forward strand.
AACTGTAGCAATTGATTCTCATTTTTTTTATGAAGAAGCCTATTCACACGAAAGGGAAGCCCTGTAAATACTAGACCACTTTTGGGCTATTTGGCCTCTCGTAATAGGGAGTTAACTTTACCAACACGAAGTCGATGACTTCTTATAATTGAAAATAAAATTCCTTCCACAACACGGCTGGAGCTAACGACGAGCAAAATAAGACGTCATCGCGTCATCTGCCTGCACCTGTCGGATATAATGCAACGCCTTTCGTGGTATTAGCCAGCGGAGTAGTTGTTTTTCAATAGGTGTGAGTCCGTTATCCTACCGTGTAGGTAAGTCGAGCATGGCCTGAACGAATTGTTCCTTTGGATGATTCTATTTATAGCCAGTCTTCAAGTGAAATGTAAATTTCGTGGGAAAAATTGGAAATTGGTGGAATGGATGGTTTCAAAATTTACGAATAATATCGACTTCACTTCCATTTAGAAAGTCTGAAGGTCCATTCTGGTTTCACGTGCATATTAGTGCCCCTTAATTGTAAGAGTGAATCCGAAATTTCAGACAAAGCCTGTTCTTTTATGTTGATGAACACTATCATTGAAAAACTTTTGGGTTCATATAGTCCCTACGGTTCCTATGAATTCTTCATGGAAAATTATGTCACCAATTATAGCTTCTATGCATAGGTCACCTCCGCAGAATAAAAACTGTTGCACTTTATTATAACGTAGCCAAATTTTGAAGTACACTTTAACCAGATTGTCAGAAAATTATCAATTATTTGAAAATATCAATAATGACTAATTATTGTACTATTGATGGATCAATTTCAAATTGGCCGGTGTAAAAATATAGTGGTGGAAAGTATTAGTTCAACTGAATTTATGATTGAATTATACCTACCCACGGTGGATTCCACATTAGACGTTTCTGGTGAACCAGACAACAAAACACTTTGAAAATTGAATGAAGGGGCATATACGGACATTATCTACCCAACTAAAATATTTTTGACGATGCATTGTTGCCACTTCTATTAGAAAGTAGTAGCAACTTTGATTTTTCAAAAGGAACATCCGTTTTCGAAATATGATTTAATTTCAATATTTTCTTTCGGAAATTAATTCGTAATACCCACAGTCTTCGAACATAGCCGAATGATGCCTTTTGCAAAATTTACCGAATATTCTGCAAATTTTTCATTAACCCAACCTAAACTAACTAACCTAACACATTCATTGTGGACATATCAACAAGAAGGATGAATTTTGCAACTGTGGGTGTTACGAAATGTGGGTAGAAACAACATTCTTCCGAAATCATGACCTCTGAAATTGCTGATATCTTTGAGTTAAGAAATACTATGGTATCGAAATCTGAATAGGAGTTAGGTGATACTTGGAGGCTTCCCACACTTCAGCTTAATCTTCGCAACTTAAATACAGGGTGCTAAAAAAATAAAAAAATTCGTTTGCTTGAAGAACTGACTGAAAATTGATTATTTCGAATGGAACACTCTTCGAAGGTTTTCGAGCTGAAATTCATTTGAATTACTTCTTTTTTAAATTTTTCAAATATCCATATTTACAACCCTTAACTGGTTCAGGTACCCTAATCAAAAAAGTTAACGACTTAGCTAGATAAATGATACCTCAAACGAAAGAGATATAACCACGCATGTTTTTAAAAGTATCTGAACACCTGAATGTATTTTATTTATTGTTTTAATTGGCATCAAAGGTCAGATTTTTTATTTCTTTTCTTTTTTTGTAAAGTTTAAATGCTCAGTACATAACTTTTTTGGACACAATGGTGCTTCAAACTACTTTAAGTACGATTGGGGACACATAAGACTACTAAAATAAATGAACAAAACCGGACATTTCTGTTAAGATTAGAAGTTATTAGCATTCAATTGACCAATTTTGGGTTTTTGTCCTAAAAAGTGTGAATGTTCCCTTAAAAATAAAAAACGCGCTAGAAAATAAAAATGTTCGTATGAATATGTTCTACATGGGCTAGTGTATCACCCCCTTAAAGGTTTGCACCCAGCTACCAAACACCCTGTATAAATATTGGAAAAAAAATTAAATTAAATTCGTTTTCAACTAGGTTCTATATGGTTGATAGGGAGACACTAAAGATTGAAACATTATTATGGTAGAAAAATATTATTTTAATGGTCCGTGCGGGCCATAAAGTGAACTTTATGCCCGCCGTAAAGTAGATATAGATGTGAGTGACCGAATATTGTCCTAAAATACCATTTGTAATTAGAGCATAATCAAAGCTATCCAATATAGTAGAAATTGTTCAAGATATATCATACTCTTACGTGTTTTTGTCGTTGTAAGATGCCTAGGAAACCCTGGTGTATCTACTTGTTCCTGAATAATTTTGGGATAAACTTGGCGAAAACCGATTGCTTGATTTCTGAGATCGCAAAAGCTTCAGATCGTTATTGTAGATGGCGATCAGTCATATACCATATGAAGCTTAATTTTCAGTAGAGTGAAATGTGCAACCGAATATTCTACTACTGTTTATTATTTGCCTATTGAGATTCTGACAGCACTGACAGCCAATCAAATGCGTTTCAGAAAACGTGCATGTAACGTGGAAACCTACCGTTAACAACCTGTCAATACTGTCACCTGCTACCTCTACAAGTTTTTATTGTTTTTGTTTTTATATCAGTTTGTAAGACAAGACTCTGATTCCGAGAAAATATACTTCACCTATTCACCTGAGAATGTACGACAAAATTCATGCTAATGTATTGAAAGTGATAGACTGTCTTGGAATAGGGGATACACACATCAGTTATGCAACGGTTCAAAATACGTATCACATCGATATTTTCTTAATTTAAACAAAACTTTGTTTTTAATATCTCATTGATAAGAGTTACAGATGTTTCCTCCTCGATATAAGTGTGGATTCATGCAGCACAAAATAACAAATAACGAATAACAAATAATAAATAACAAATAGCAAATGACGAATAATAAAAAAGTAGCATCCATGCACCCAAAATAGCAAATAATAAATAAAAAATAAGCATGCGCACGTCGCAGATCGGCAGATCTGATTAAAGTAACCCTCATAGACAAGAGTTCTATACTGATAGTAACCCTACTTTTTAGTGTTAGCATTGGAGGGTGATTTATATATCATATTCAAAATTCAAAATGTCTAATGATATAGAAGAGGCCGAATCATTTTTTTTTCTTATTAATGCTATTGACTGCAAGTTTCGTCATTCTAAAGAAGGAAAAAAAACGGAGATGGTCTGTAAAACCAATCAACAAAGAAAGGAATGAGAAGGGGATGTTCAACAATTTGATTAAATCCATGGTCTTGCAAGACCATGAAGCATTTTTTGCATACACCAGAATGACCCCTAAACTTTTTGAGATGTTGCTGACAAAAGTAGGGCCAAAACTGAAGAAAAATCCTTCAAAAAATCCTTTGCCACTTGTTAACAGATTACTGATAACATTACAGTAAAATACACTAATTTTTTTTGTTCATTGCAGTTCTAATCATTTTTTTTCAGCTATCTGTCAGAGGGTTGTTCTATGAAAGAAATCGCTTGCGGGCACTATTTGGGGCATTCCACAGTTTCTGTCATTATAAGAGAAACTACCAAGGCATTGTGGGCAGTATTGGCCCCCAGTGTGTTGAAAGTTCCCTCAGTGGAGGAGTGGGAGGCAATTTCAAAAGGATTTTATGAGAGATGGAATCTTCCAAACTGTATTGGCGCAGTTGATGGTAAACATGTGAATATACAGGCACCAGAGCACTCAGGGTCAACTTTTTTCAATTATAAAAAAAATTTCAGTATAGTTTTAATGGCAAGTTGCGATGCCTTCTACAGATTCACTCTTGTTGATATAGGGGCTGCGGGGGGCAACCACGATGCTTTAGTTTTCAGTCTTTCAGGATTTGAAAATGCAATTTTATCAAAAACATTGAAAATTCCAGGGCCCAAAAAATTGCCTAATTCAGTTATTGAATTTCCGCACTTCTTTGCAGCAGATGCAGCATTCCCCCTGCACAGAAGCATCATGCGTCCATACCCCGGACAGAGCCTCTCTGTAGAAAAAAGAATATGCAATTACCGTATTTCGAGAGCTCGAAGAACAATCGAACACACGTTTGGAATACTAGCGAATAGATGGATTTTAAGAAGATCCTTAATATGTGATTTGAAGACGAAAGTATTGTGCAGGCCTGTGTAGTCCTGCACAACTTTGTTCATGTTGAATATTTTATGTGTTTATGTTGGCAATTCTGTTCTGTTGGCAACACTGGATATAAGTAGATAGTAGATGTGGCATTCATTCTATATACAATTTCATAGAAGACAAGTTGTAACTTTATGTAGTGTACGAAGTGTATTAAAAACTTCTTATTAAGAAACCAATTCTTTATTTGTGGGAAAATCCACGGAGCACAACTAGTTCAACAGGTTATGGGCCCAGAAGTCAGAGCAGAAATAAGTAAATAGCTCGACAGGAAAAAGTAAAGAATTGCAGAAGAAAATGGCGTCAACTACGGGTCTACACTTTTCGGGAATCAAAGCTTTTGACGGAACTGGATTCTCAAATTGGGAATTTCGATTAAGAATAGATTTGGAACAGCAAGAAGTTCTAGATGCACTGGACGAAGAGGATCAAACCGTTAGGCAGACGCCAGAATTTAAGAAGAAAGACGTTAAAGCAAGAAGTATCATTGTGCAGGGACTGGACGATAGTATCTTAGATACGGTAAAAGACAAAAAGACAGCCAGGGAGATGTTCGAGAGTCTTAGGAAAACTTTTGTCAAGAAAGGTTTGTCTGCACAGGTAGAACTTCAGAGAAAATTGAGAACCATGAAGTATACAACTAAGCGAATTTATGGTAAAATTTGAACAGACTGTTGCCGAATTGAAATCTAGTGGAGGAAATATAGAAGAAGATGAAACCATAACACAGTTGTTAGCTGCCATGCCCGAGTCATTCCAGTCGATTACCACTGCTATAGATCTCATCTATACCCAAAATCCCTCTCAGATGAATTTTGAATTCGTTAAAAACAAACTTCTCCAAGAGGAAAAGAGAAGGGATTTACATGACGAAGATACTACCTCTAATGCAGATCAGGTAGCATTCATGTCAAGAGATGGTGCTCGAGGCCGAAGAAGTCACGAAAGGGGTCCAAGAGATGGCGCTGCTGGTAGATTTCCTTATAAATGCTATAAATGTGGCAAAAAGGGCCATATGCGGAAAGATTGTAAATACCGTCCACGAAATGAAGACAGAAATAGTGCCAACGTTGCAGAAGAAGAAATAGCATTTACTGCATACCCAGAGAACAGTTTGGTCACGGAAACATATCAAACGGAATCCGCCAATGTCACAAATGACAGTAATGACAGTTGGATAACATTCATAATTGACAGTGGTGCAACTAATCACCTTGTCAATAAAGAAACTGCTAAGTATGTTCAAGAAAGGAAAGAAATAAATTGTGCAATAAAGGTTGCTAAAAAAGAAACACAAATAAAAGCAAGCATGTGTGGAACATTACATGTGGAAAACGAAATTTTGAAAAATATCACATTAAAAGATGTTCTGGTTTGCAACGACCTAGAACATAACCTACTTTCTGTGAAAAAAATTGAACAAGAAGGTTTCAAAGTAGTTTTTGAGAAACAGAAAGTTATGATATTGAGAGACAATAAAGTTTTGATGAAAGGTCACTTGCATTTGGGTCTGTACATGATGAAATTTCAACCCAAAGAAACCACAGTTTTGGTGGCCACTTATGATGTATTGCATAAAAGGATGGGTCACTCGAGCAGATATCCAGCAGGAGCAATATGTGAAATTTGTTTGAAAGGGAAACAAAATAGAAAACCCTTTATAAAATGTCTGGATGACATTAAGAAACCTAAAAGACTGCTAGAAACAGTGTCATCAGATGTATGTGGAAAAATCAATCCTCCAACCAGAGATGGAATGCAATACTTTGTGAGCTTTATTGACCACTTTAGTCATTTTGGTGTGTTGTACCTGATGAAGACAAAAAGTGAAGTCCTTAATAAATTTAAGGAGTATGTAGCAATGACAGAAGCCAAATTCAACACCAAAATTGGGAACCTCAGGTGTGATAATGGTGGAGAATACAGTTCGAAAGAATTCAGAGAATTTTGTGAGAAAAAGGGTATCCAAGTAAGCTATACAGTGGCATACAATCCTGAGCAAAATGGAGTATCTGAGAGATATAATAGAACGATAATGGAAAAAGCAAGATGTCTAATTTTTGAATCAAAGCTAGATAAATCGTTCTGGGGAGGTGCTGTTCTAACCTCAGTGTATCTAACAAATAGAACCGAAACAACTGTACTCCCGGAACATGTGACTCCATCTGATCGCTGGTACGGATACAAGCCAAACCTAGAAAAAATCAAAATATTTGGTAGTATAGCCCATGTACATGTACCAAAGGAGAAGAGAAGTGGAAAATTGTCATCACACTCACTAAAAGCTATACTGATAGGATATTGTAATAATGGGTATAAGCTATGGGACATCAACAACAAGGAAGTCCTGATTGCAAGATCAGTTATTTTTGATGAAACTAAAAGGATCACAGATGGTGACAATGAAATGAGGTTTATACTAGGAGAAAAGAAAAATACAAATAATGACAATCAAGAAGAAAGTGATAATCAGTCAGAAAAGCAAGAGATGGAACATGAAGAAGTAGAGGAAAAGTTGAGAAGAAGTACAAGAGAAAAGAAACTCCCTAACAGACTTCTTGACTATGAGATGAATTACACTGCAGCACTTGCAACTGGATTTTTGCCATCTGAAAATCCATCTACATTCCAAGAAGCCGTTAAAGATTCAAGTTGGAAAGTGGCTATAACAGAAGAATTGAGAAGAATTGAAGAAAATCAAACATGGGAACTTACCACTTATCCCACTAATGAAGAAATAATTGATTCAAGGTGGATATTCACACAGAAGAACATGCAAGGTAAATTGATAAAAAAGGCGAGATTGGTTGCCAGAGGGTACCAACAAAAAGAAACAGAAGAGGATGTCTACTCACCTGTAGCTCGTATGGTGACATTACGAGTTATTCTATGTATCGCTTTGGAAAACGACAGCGAAATACATCAAATGGATGTGAAATCTGCTTTCTTACATGGCGAGCTGAAGAAACCTGTCTATATGTACTTACCTGATGGAATAGATGCAGATTCTGAAAAGTATGTGTGTAAGCTGAAGAAAGCGCTGTATGGTTTACGACAGAGCCCAAAGTGCTGGTACGAAAAACTCGATAACTTTTTGCATAAAATTAATTTTCAGAGGTCAGTGGTGGATCCATGTTTATATTTTAGATATAGAACTTTTTTATTAGTCTGGGTTGACGATATAATTTTAACCTCGAACAATTCAGAGGACATAATGGAAGTGAAACGTCAATTATCAAGTGAATTTGATATGAAAGATTTGTCATCCACAGAAATAACTTTCTTAGGGATAGATATAAGAATGACAAATGGATGTATGTATATATCACAAGAGAGACCAATTGATAAAGTCATCAAAAATTTTGATATGGAAAATTCAAAAGAAATGAATGTTCCTATACAACCAAAGTTGAATCTTGAAAAGGGAAATGAAAATGATGAAAATCAAAACTTGAAATATAGAGAACTTATAGGTAGTTTGATGTATATTATGCTAGGTACAAGGCCTGATCTCTGTTTTAGTGTTACATACTTCAGTCAATTTCAAAATTGTTTTGCACAAACTCATTGGAAACATTTGAAAAATGTATTGAGATATTTAAAACATACAAAGAATTATGTTTTGAAGTATGAAAAATGTAATGATTCTATGTTAACTTTGAGTGCATATGCTGACTCAGATTTTGCAAATAATATTGAGGATAGAAAGAGCATATCTGGTTTTCTGATAAAAATAAATAATAATACAATATTTTGGAAATCCAAAAAGCAAAACGTAGTAGCTTTATCAAGTTCAGAAGCAGAGTATGTTGCTTTGTCAGCTTGTGCTAAAGAATGTTTATTTGTTAAACAATTACTTGAGAATATATGGAATAATGTTTGTACTATAACCATATATGAAGATAATCAGTCTTGCATTAAAATGGCTCAAACTTTGGAAACTAAACGGTCTAAACATATCGATATTTGTCATCATTTTGTAAGAAACTGTGTATTAGATAATATAATACGTTTGGTATATATTCCTACTCAGGAACAATGTTCAGACATATTTACAAAAGGACTAACTTATCCAAAATTTATATATTTTAGGGAGAAACTGAATATTGTTGATTTGAAAGTGTAGAATGATGTGTATACTTTGTGCAGTATTGCAGAATTGAAGGGGGGTGTTGAATATTTCATGTGTTTATGTTGGCAATTCTGTTCTGTTGGCAACACTGGATATAAGTAGATAGTAGATGAGGCATTCATTCTATATACAATTTCATAGAAGACAAGTTGTAACTTTATGTAGTGTACGAAGTGTATTAAAAACTTCTTATTAAGAAACCAATTCTTTATTTGTGGGAAAATCCACGGAGCACAACTAGTTCAACAGTTCAGAGAAGTGAACTGGAAATTCCAGAAAATGAAAGACGTTACTGCCCTACTGGTTTTGTGACGAAGTCCAAATTTGGAATAAAAGGAAATAGTTTGAGAAGCGTAGGCAGGGTCGGATCGAATAATGCCAAAAAGGAATATATGGCACTGAGAAATACTCTCTGTGACTATGTCAATTCTCCACAGGGAAGTGTACCGTGGCAACTAGAAAAAGTGCACAGAGGTTGTGTTCCACAAGGATTCATGGACAATGATATTGTTGATAATATATCTAATATGTAATAGATATATTTGGAGTTTGTGCCACAAAGACTCACCTTAGTGTAGCTAAAATTATCCTTAGATTTTTTGAATTCATTTCTTCTTTTTGAAGTTTGTGCCACAAAGACTCACCTTAGTGTAGCTAAAATTATCCTTAGATTGTTTGAATTCATTTCTTCTTTTTGGCAATAGTATGTTTCTACAGTCATTTAAAATATTTTTTCTGTAAAGTTCACTCTTGTTTTTGAATGCCATTTATTTGAAAATAAAGAAAAGTTTGATTATTTATTGTTTTATTCAAAACGAAAACAACATTCTCACAAATTTAACGAAAAATAAAATAACTCTGTGAAGAAAACAACTTAAACAACTCTGGCAAAATAAATAGGAATAACATTCATAAAAAATAAATTTTTTTCTTAAATATGAGATCACAAAAGTCTTATCATTTTATGAATTATGACATATCCTCTTCTAGGGCATTCTTTACGATTTGCATTATTTTATTTTTGCTTTATACCTAATTTTTTTATTTGATATTTGCATCAAATCATTCCCAATAGATCTAACAAAATTCATTATCGACTCATGTTCCAGATTTGGGTTATTTTCTTTGGTGTTTTCTTCCTTCTTTATGTAGTCATGGAAATTATCGAATGCTGATGACAACTTTGACATGACATTTGTTTCTTCTGCCTTTTTTCTTTTCTTCCTCAAAGGCGGGGTATCATTTTTTTCCATAATATTACTCTTTTCCTGTGTGTCAAAATTGGTTTCTTCGACTGTATCTAAAATTTAAAAAAAAAGTATACCCAGGCCACTCCAGACCTAGGTGATAAGTGGACCAAAGTCCAAAAAACAAAAACATTTCAAGGAAATTATAAGTAACAAACTGATTCCATACTTGCTTCCTGTGACAGTTGGCTGGATTGCTCCGATACTTCACTGAATTCATTATTTGTTTCTTGGCTGTCATTGACGGGCATGGAATCCTCTTCCACGATGATATTAAACGAACTCCATGGCGACGAGTCACTTGGTGGTTGGTGATTTTCTTTTTTTGCAGCTATATTTCCTGTTGTTCTATAATTAGAAATAGAATGAAAAGCTTTTATTCTCAAAGATTAGAGACCTGAAACTTCTGTAGCGTACAATGTGGAATTTGTTTAAACCCACAGAAGTTTAGTCATTTCACAACTCTCATTTTCGAACTATATCAGCTTGATTTGTTTATATATCAACAAAACTCACTTTCTCATGGCTATATGCTTGTCTAAAAACGAAAGAGCTGAGTATAATTCCCAGGTTTTATACGCTCCAGAGCCTGACGGGACGGTTTTTTCTTTTTTTTTTCCACGCTATATTTGGCTCTTAACACATTCCACCTAGCCTGTACACTTTTTACTGAAAATAATGGATCAGATACATGCACTGATATTGAGGAAGTGAATACTCACCATCAACATTGAGGGTTGATGCAATTGTTCCCCAAGCATTTTCTTTCACATTTTTATCTTTAAAGTTTTTATTTCCCTTATCATATAACTCAGGAAATTGTCGAACCAAGTCGGCTAAATTGGCATCATCAATATCCATAATAAAATTCGAAGTTGCACACAGGAACGAAGTAAACCACAAATATTTGAAAAATAAGTGAGGTTATTGTTTTCATTATTCCGTCGAATCCGCGTTCACCTGCGTATTAGTTGCGCACAGAACGAAATCTCGTTCATTTACAGTAAAAAGATAAAAGTTGGCCAACTCTTATTTGTTATTTGTTAAATGTTATTTGTCTGCATGAACACAGTCATTGAAACCTAATAAGTCAACTTTTTTTGCTATTTGTTATTACTTATTCGTTATTTGTTATTTTGTGCTGCATGAATCCACACTAAGACTTTCGCTCAAGCTGAAACGAATAAAATTAGCTACAACGCTACATTCATGTTATTATTATGGGGCGATTTGTCTTGTACTTACCTCGGGCACTGAATAAAGAAGAATATTTGGATCCCCAGATTTTGACTGACCACACAAAATACGAAATCTTCTACACATCGTGAAAAAGTACTTGTAATAACTTCAAAACTTATTCTACTTATATAGACTTTTAAACACTGTTGAGTGCGAAGAAATAATTTCAGTTTTCATTGACAACAATAAACCTCAAAGTTACGTCAATCTGACAAAACCGACATTTGACAGATTTTCGAAAATGCTCATATAACGCCCCCTATACAAAAATTAGGAAGCTTTTGTAATCGTCGATTGTTTTTCGCCAAGAAATTCTAAACAATATCGAATCACTAGATACACCAGCATGTCGTTGCTATGATCCCCAGATCCCCATATAATTTAGTAAACCCCTGTTTTTCATCTTTCACGAAATTACAACAAATATACCACGCAATTTGAAACCTCGTATATAAATCTCATTTAGAATAGTCACATTTCCGTACGAAATCGTGATCAGAGACAATCATTAAGAAGATCTCTGATTATACATCGATTTCAGTTAAACTGCAGACGTAGAAGGTTTGTTTGAGTTGTAAAACTTTTAATCTTTTTTGCAAAGCCAAATCCTCATTGGTCCTTTCAGAGATAACAAGAAGCCGGGAGGATCCGAAGTTCTGACTCAAATTCTTCTTCATTACGTAATTTATTCTGAATAATAGAATTTGGGGATTACCTTCGTCTCGAGCAGAAGTATATGAATAGTTCTCCGATGATGATTTACTGATTTTTAAAACTTTTTCACATGTACAGGATTTTCATGACAAAGGGTGAGTTTGGCCAACTGGTAATTTATTTTCTATAAAACGTATCATGAGTTCATGAAATAAAAGCTTCTGTGTCGCTCTATAAGCCACCTGCCTCCCTTGATGTTAACAATTGCTTTGTGGTGGCTGATTGAATTTATTATATTTTGACATTCTGGAGTGAAATAGCCGATTGAAAGAAAATCTCTATGTGAATATAAGCAATTATCAATATGACACTATCAGTTGACATAAGGGGGAGAGATGTCTTTACTAGTTATGAACTCACCTTTACGCTTGCTGAGTTTATTTTCTTCCTTTCACGCTCTAAGACAAGAACACTTCGTATTGGTATGGTTTGAAAAGATGTAGCTATCTAGGAAAACGTTTGACTTCGGCGGAAAATCACAAAAATATAGATATTATCAATGTTAGTCGGTGAATATGAAATTCATAAACCAAATCAACACCTATGAAATTGTTTCATATAAAATTCAGAACTAGGTCGATAGATAATGTTCAAAATCCGCACACATGATATGATTGTTGAAAAATATCAACAAATGGAAACAGCAACAACATGTTGTCTATTTTTTTGTTTTACATATGAGAAATCGCCAAATGACAAGATTTACAGTCAAGAGCTTCGAAACAGATTGAATGGATGAGCACGAGTTTAAGTGGAGAAACTAAATATTCATTCATGTGAAACTCAAATGATCACTGTAAGTGGTAATTTCAGAATTCCTTTTTGTCGAACAAATCACGGTCAAAATGAGTCGATTCGTAGGATATAAAAGTCAACTATCTAATTATCACCACCTCAGATTGGAATTATTTCATTCATCATTGTAATCCTTCAGAAAATCAATAAGAAATATTCGAGTTAACTTAGCTATGTAAGCATAGGTGAATAATTAGTGAGAAATAGTTGTTGATTAGTAGTTATTACGCAAACTTTGCATATGTATCTCGATAAATGTGCAATAATTATCACGCCTAGGACTTGTGCGTATCAATTGGCGGAGTCGCAGGGAAAAGAAATTCCCCAAGATGATATAAGCTTGGTTCAGTAGCACCGAAGCACTGATTCTCAAGCCAATTCTCAAGTCGCTGTAGTTGTAGAGTTTCATTATTCTAGCAACAATTGATATGTTTTTGATAACCTCAATATCTACGTCTGCGGATTCTGCGAATGGCATCGACATTTGGAGGTCAAAAAGTGGCAAAAAAAGGATTCCCCTTGTTTTTGTATGTTCTTTTTTTTGTATCAAACACAACTTTGTTGAATCTTTGGGTCGACAGACTTAAATTCATTCCCACTAATAACTTTTGGTCTGTGTACCTGATTCTTTCATCTAGAAAAAATGGAATCTTCGACTGAAATATTTCATTAAACTGAGGGAATGCTACGAAACTAACCGGTCCATTTTTGTTCAGTTAGAATCTTCGTTTGTTTTAGATTCTCGTTCACGACAAGATGAGACAAGAAAATGAATCGAAATATTTGCCATTATTGGGATATTATGTCCCAGTTATATTGGTTCAGTTCAAACTTTGGCGTTGACTCTGAATTATGGATTTGACAGAAAATGGACTTTTGATTCAAACTACAAAACTGGCTTTAAGTTCGATTATCTCACTCATATGCTACCATAGTTCGTATCTAGTCAGCAGAAACTCAACATGAACTCTATCCTTGCCAAAATGAAGAACTACATTCAGATAGTCATCGTATAAAGAAGGATCCACTGATAATAACATCAGCTGTGGAAACTGGTGACTTTGCATACATACCTCCTAGCGGTAAACATGGCGGTTTGATATATAACCAACATATAACTGTTGCCTCCAAAGGTGAATTTGCATTTAAATTGGGGGAAGCAGAATTCCCGGCGTCGGGAATACTGATATGTATACATTCCACCAAAGACTTAGGGACTATTTCTACCTTCGAGCTACAACTTCCAATGTGCTTCCGAATACACTGAATATTAAACACTATCCTTTGAGTTTAGAATTGTTGATGATATTATTCGTGATGATCCATTGGTATACATGCATTTTTAGGATTTTTTTCACAAACTTGTGATGAGACATTCATTTTTGAAACAAATTCATTTGGATTTATATATCGGATGATGAAGTTGGGATATATAAATCCTCTTGTGTTACAGTTGTAGTAGATCTTCAATTTCATTACCATCCTCGGTGCATGAAACAATAATTTAATTGTGTTATAGTTATTATCACACAATAAATCAGGTCTGACATGGAATGTCAAATTTCAAGTAATAACAGCTCTATTTCCTAATTTGATTGAACCTAAATGGAAATTTTGAAAGACCTCAAATTTAAAGTTCATGTTGTTTCCTGAATTATTTTGCTATTATCTGTTATAACCGTGGAAAAAGTATAGTGCATAACTCAAATGGAATGCAGATTTCCCACTCGTATGATTTTCAGCCCTCGCCTGTGGAATATGACTATCATTTCTTGCTCTTTGAAAAATATACTATGTAACGTTAAAAGTTATGATATGAATTCCGCTAATCGTTATTTCAACTTGATTGTCTGAATTTTTCAGAAGTATATCTGTTAAATTTCGTGATTTCATCGAATCATTCATATACGAAACTGCTCAAAATATCCTTTGGAGAGACTGTAGTTTATTAATCAGAACCAAATCGATGAACATTTTCAATAATTTATATCTTGCTTTGAGGTTCTGTGTGAAATTATAACCAATACCTTCACTGGTGCAGTGGAAAAGCTTGCTTCATCATAATGTTCAGACAATCCCTAAATGAACCCTTGTGAAGGAAATGCAGTTGAACTATTAAGAAATCTCAACCTCATACACTAAAAGCATAGGACCTCGTTAACATCAGCGGGTGCCTTCTACATGCTGATTCCGTCGGACTAGGACTAGGGGGTCGCACATGGAAAGCGGCTCACAAGGTTCGTGAACTACTTTCCTCTCCTAGTATCCACACCGACCCAACCCTTGGTCTCCTCAGCGCCGGGATCCTAATGTTTTTGTGAGATAATTGAGAAAGGTTATACATACAGTGTGTGACACATTGAACTTCCAGTTCCGATTTCCTTGAGAAAAATATAGGGTTATATTGGTATATACCAAAACCAATCCAAAAAAAAGAGCTCCTGAGCAAAGATATCTATCGAAATCTTCAATTCAAGTGATATTCAGTCGAACTTATCACATCTTTGTTTTATCGGACTCACTGTAACATTCTTGATAATGTAAATACTGGTAGTAAACGCAAAAAAACCAAATAGTATACATCGAGGAACAGTTTTCATTATTGGGTACTTTAGCATGCTCTTCTGAGTGAACGATCCAAATCGTTCTTTTAAGGTATGACTAAAAATTTTAGACATGTTATTTCTAAGTTCTGCCGACAGAATACTTGCGATCATCGCAAGAGTCACTGCAAGCAAAACGTAGCTTTAATATGGGTCGAGGAAGTCTGTTCACTAACTTTCTGCTTGTAAGTATTCAATGAGACCCCCTCTTTGGGTCATAAGGCTCGGTTGATTTCGGCCTTGCTGTAACCATTATCTGATAAGGCATTTTCCAAGTGGCGCATTTTTTCCACAAAATATTCTGGCTCAGAAACGAGTCTCGCTTTTTACACCAAGCTCTTTATTGGCGCTGATGATAGTAGGAATTCTTGTTAATATATCGATCTATGTGGGGGGTTATCTATAAACCCTATGCCCAAGCTATCCATTTTCCCTATCCCCTACCCAAATGTCAAAAAATCTTTCTTCGTCTCCGTCGTGAAGTGAATCTTTGGATTCCAAAAAATCAGATATTCTGCTATGTATTCAAAGACGGGACTGCATCCGGATAGACTTTCATTTCATAATAACTCAAACACTTCTTCACAATAACTATAGACCATTAACCATTACCACACATACTAATACTAACACACTAGGCTACTAGGTTCCATTTCCTCATATCGACAACTGTCAACTGTCTCCTCTGACAATTGACTGATGGCTTTATTCGATTATGGGTTCGTATATCTCTGTGTTCGGTTAATACTCTACATTTCTCTCCATCTTTATTGAAGATTCAATTTTGAGGGAGGTTTCACAATTTTTCCAGATCGAGTTATGGTAGGAAGTGATTTAGTAGGAGAAGCTGAAACAAGTATTGTACTGTTTGGTACGTCCGATCCAAAATTTGAACTGTGATCTGTTCAATATTATTTGAACTTTTTTCAGCTTCTTTTACAGTAATATTAGCATCATCATTATTCAAATCACAACAGGTTTTAGAATTTGATACATTGGAGTTACTTGTATTGAGGCTTATAATAATTTTGGTGTCTACTGAAGTCTCAGGTAATATGGGTTCATACTGATTAGTTCGCAAATCATCAAAATGAAAAACTTTATCATATTTTCTATTTCCACTAAATAGGTATTGAAACTTAAAATTTTTCTTAAAATCTCTTTCTGCCATAATTTGGTACGTTTATTTTCAACAAAAATATGTTGACCGAGTTTGTACAAAACACGTTTGTTGAAATCAGAGAATGTAGTAGATTTGGTATTATGGCAAGGTTTCAATGGACTGAACCGTGTTCTAGGTCTAGTTTCAAAAATAGCTTCAGCAGGTGAGATTCTTGTGACTGTAGAAGGGGTATTTCTATGGGTAAACAAATAGTTTTGTAATGTGCTAGTAATAACCTTTTCTGATATATTTTTTCCTCTTTCTGAAAATAATGACTTCTCCAACCCCTTTTTGAACGTTTGCACAGCACGTTCAGCTGCACCATTACTCTGGGGATGGTACACAGGTGATTTTACAGGTTTAATTCCATTTGCTTGCAAGAATGTTACAAAATCAGTTGCATTATAAGGAGGTCCATTATCGGAAACGAGCTGAACGGGTAAGTCAAATACCGAAAATATATTTTTTAATTCGTGTATCGTTTCAAGTGCATCTGTACCATTTTTCATTAGTTTCATTTTGATTTTTGGTCAAATAACAGTAAAAATGTATACCCTTCTGTCTTTAAAAATTCTATGTGTACTCTAAAAAAGTTATGTAAAGCTTCTGGCCAGGGTGAGAGAGCACCAGAGGTTGTAAAATTTTGGTGCTTTTGACATATTTCACAAGTAGAAATAAACATTTCTATGTCAGTATTCATATTAGGCCACCAACAGTATGAATGCATCAGCATTTTACTGCGAACAATTCCCATAATTTTTTTAGAACATTCCTGACATTTTCATAACACTCTTCCAAGGTTGTGCCAAAAACTAGTATATCATCAAGGTAGCACTTAGTATTTTTCAATCCAGCCGATATGCTGTCCATCACTGACTGAAAAATACCCGGCGCTGAACTGACACCGTATGTCAATCTTGTATAAGCAAATAACCCTAAATGTGTATTAATTACTGAAAGTTCTTGTGCTCTAGCACTAGCTTTCAATTGTTGATAAGCTCCTTTCAAATCGATTACAGTGAAATACCTTTGACCGGTTAGACAAGCAAATATATCTTCCGGTAATGGCAAGGCACAATGGTTACTATCCAAGACTGGATTAAGTGTTTTCTTAAAATCGACACATATTCTAACCTCATTGGAGTTCTTTTTAGGGACAATGACAATTGGACTTGCCCAACTACTGTGATTAATTTTTCTCAAGACACCAGAATTTATCATTTTCGACAATTCAACTTCTACTTTTTTTTTCAGTGCATATGGTGAGTCATATGCCCTGTGAAATATTGGCTGAGAGTTTTCTTTCAACTTAAGTTCCACTTCAATATTTTTGATACACGAATTTAACTGTTCATCAAATAGACTTTGGAATTCTTTTTTAATTTTTTTTATATATGTTGACACTTCCTGAACTTTCGACTGACTGACAATTTTATTTGACGTCTCTTGGTTTGACTTGAGATTGTTATCTAATTTCTTCAAGTTTATTTTTTGTCTCCATCCTGGATTTGGAACATTCAATCAGTTCCTGCCTAAAAATGGTGCGAACTTATGGCTACTTTTCAAGATAACCAATGGTAAATTTACAGTCTCTGATTCCATTTTAACAAAAACATCTGTTTCACCAACTATACTGACACCTTGTCCAGTAAGGACTCTTAGATCATAATTGACTGAATATATGTTGAAATTTTATAAATATTTACTGAAATCTTCTATATGCATTACAGTTCTGCATGCTCCACTATCGATTTCAAAGTTCACAATTTTACCTTCCACATCCAAGGCTACCTTTTCTGGACCCATCTTCCCTGACTCAAGCGAAGATAAGAAACCCAATACCAATGAGTTTTCCTCCTCTGCCGACTGATTCTCCTCATCCATGACATTTATGTTAGTATTTCTGCATGCACGGCTTGTATGCCCAACCTTCTTGCATCTGAAATACTCCCAACTTCTTGCTGGACATCTCTGGGGATCATGTTTTCTAGTACATCGAAAACATGCTTTCCATTCACTCGTTTGAGAACTTGGCACTGTCCTTCTATGATTTAACCTGCTACTTCCTGGATTGGATTCCTTGTTAACAAACTTTTTCTTGAATGACAATTTATCTAAATCTTCAGATATACAGGACATACTACTGCCTGCTCCCATGGATTTCACTTGACCTCCTGCTAATTCCATTGACAATGCAGTGTCATACGCTTGTTGGAATGTTAAATTATTGTCTTCAGACAAAAGCTTCCGTTTCAGTGCGAAAGACCTAGCACCACAAACTAACCTATCTCGTAGACATTCTTTGAGAAATTGATCAAAATTGCAGTCTCTGGATATATTTTTGAGCTTCGCGACAAATGACTTTATATCTTCATTGGGCTCTTGAACTGCATTATAAAATTCATAACGTTCGGCTATAACTAGCTTCTTGAGGCTATAATGTGTAACTAGCGCTGCTTTCAGTTCGTTGAATGACTTAGAACTCGGTAGGTCTGGTTCAACCAAATCTTCCAGTACATTATAGGCTTCACCACCTATCAGTGTTAGCAAGAGTGGAACTTTCATACCAACATCCACGACATTACATATGTAGAGTTGCTCCAATCTTTCAAAGTATGATTGGACATCGGTCTCCCTGGGATTAAACTGTTTGATGGCTCCAATCAACGACATATTTCGGATATTTGCTCACCTCCAGACGACAATAATTTACTTTATGTATTACTTTCACAGATTTCGGGTAACATGCAACGTGACAGCGTGACCATTTATTTTTATCCACAATTTTTGAGTGCATCCGACTAGGTTCGCATCTGTTTTCGTCGCCAAATTAAGTGTTATGTATTCAAAGACGGGACTGCTTCCGGATAGACTTTTATTTCATGATAACTCAAACACTTCTTCACAATAACTATAGACCATTAACCATTACCATACATACTAATACTAACACACTAGGCTACTAGGCTCCATTTCCTCATATCGACAACTGTCAACCGTCTCCTCTTACAATTGACTGATGGCTTTATTCGATTTTGGGTTCGTATATCTATGTGTTCGGTTAATACTCTACAATTCTAGAAACTTTTAAGTTCGTCTTTTTCGTAACCCCAAATCACAAAGTATCGTTAATATATTGTAGCTACGACGCGAGGTTCCGAAGATAATGAATGAAACGCATTTCCAAGATAGTGGGGAGGTTAACGCCAAAAACCTTGCAAAAAATAGTTGAGGAAAGCCACTTTGTGCTAAGGTTCTATGGGCTCCTAAGATCAATTTTGGGGCAGTTGCCACCCAATCCCTTCGTGCTCATCCCTTTTCACCCTACAACTTGGAAACAGATACAACTCGGCAACCAAGACCGATAGAATGATGCGGTTTGTTTTAAAATGGCCAGAATCGAAGGAGGGTCCTGATGTCAGGATGGATTTCAATTTGCTCAAAATCACCCGGCTTCATCTCATTCACCTTGCCGTGTCTATTATCTTAGTCAGCCCCACAGGGGAGGGGAGAAGGGCCCCTTTGTGGGGGATGATAACCTCATAACCAGATCCCAGGAACGGAGAATCGTCGCGACAACGGACTTCTTGTAGCCATATTGCGGCATAGTATGGTTGCCTAAAATGATTCCTAACCAGAGCGGTCTTTCTCTCTCTGTGTCTCTCTCTCTCTCTCTGTGTCTCTTTCTCCCTCTCTCTTTCTCTCTCTGCGTCTCTGTCTCTCTCTTTCACTCTCTCTCTCTCTCTCTTTCGCTCTCTCTCTCTCTCTCTCTCTCTCTCTCTTAAAATCGAAAAATGACTTGGAAATGGATTATTCAAGTCTACGTATTCTATCGCGGAAGGGATGTGGCCTCAAACTTTCCATTTTCGGCTACGTCAAATGTCTAATGACGTAGCATCACAAATAACTCGAGTTTCGCAGTGAAGTGTTACTGAAGTGATGGAATGTTAATGGACGCAATCAACATTTATCAAAGTGCTTTAAGCTCTAATCAACTCAAGCCTCATTAGTTTGCACTACTGCTTCCTTTTATTGATGTCACTTGGTATCTGAAAAAAATTCCCATTCAAATCGAATCAAAGTATACTTTATTGACAACGTAAAATATATACAGTACAGAAATAACAAATAGTCAAATACAAGCATGTAAAATATAAAAAGAATAAACATACACTTATAACAATTGTTATTCAAACATTTAGTATAATATATCACACACATAAAGTTTGTTTAATAAAATGAATGTCAATAATTCAGGGTTTTGCTTTTTGTATTCGTAGTCTCGGGCATCGTGTGATAAATAGATGACACAAGAAGCGTAAATAATTTCAAAAGAATGAATCCATTAGCGAATACGAGCCGCGTTGTCTGAGTCAAATGACGTCACAAGTCAACGAAATCATTCTTGCGAGAGGAACTTCGAATCCTCATAAATTCTTCATCTCTAAATATAATTCAATAGTTCTTTCGCATGTCTGTTTCTTTCAACTCCAATTTTATTACCAGATTGTTGAGATATGAAAAAGTTTGAAGGTTCATTTCAATCAGGAAAGTCTTCAATATCTCAACAAATTTGCATATCTACTGCATGAGCAACATGGCAACCGCCACTGAAGTCGAACAAGAATTGCAGCGGTTGAGAAAAACTGATCTTATACGTATTATAATCAATAGAGATGTTCCAGATGACATACATCTAAGTGAATGTGTATCTCGTTTCATAGCAGAGAAAAACAACCTCCAGTTTTCCACGGATATCAGTGATAGGCCCCCAAATAGTGATGGTGAAAACAATAAGGTTATGTCTCTGAGATGTGACCTGAAAGTGGCTAAGATGGAAGCTGAGTCATCAAAAAGGCTTGTAAGTGAACTAGAGAGAACGGTCTGCTATCAGCAGCGTATTATCGAACTGTTAGACGGAAAAACGATAAGTTATCCCAATCCAACCAAGGAGTGCGCTGTTGCAAGCTCCTCCAAATCTCTGATACCGGAAGGCATGCAATCATCGGCTGAAAATTTTTCTGAAGTTTCGAAGAATCGCTGCTTACTCAATCTCGATTCCGGACCAGAAGTAGGAGAGGATAGGATCTCAGTGATTGACAAGAATGAAGTGAATGCTGCTATTCTCGTCGCTGAAACTCGGTCCACTCTCAACCATTATATAAATTCAACTCAGGACTCTAAACAACAAGAAACTTCTGTGGGACAGAAAAGTGACTGGCAAACTGTACATCCAAAACGCAGAAGAAGAAAAAATCTTATTGTTGGAGCGAGCACTGACAAAATCAAAGGCGTTCCTAAGTTCACCTACCTGCACGTATGCAGAGTGGATCCAGCTACAACTTCCCAAGAATTAACGGACCAGCTCAAATCAGTGTTTCCTGAAGTTACCTGTTGGATGTTGAATTCAAAACATCCCACAATATATTCATCCTTTAAGGTAGGCTTATATGAGAAAAACTTTAAAACTGCCATGAACCCAAAGCTATGGCCAAATGGTGCTTATATAAGTAATTTTTTGTATTCTCGCCAGAAACCAAATACGAACTCTTGATAACCCCAAACCTGTTATTGTTAAATATGAATACTATTAATTTTGACAAGGCAAACATCTTGCAGGCCGAAATAAGTGTCTTCTCCAGCCTACTGTTCTTATGTCTCACAGAGATCGGAGTAACGGAGGCTGTACTAGACAATATAGTGTTCCCAGGCTTCAATTTAAAGAGTTTTTATAGTAGACCCAATAAAAAATGTGGTGGAGTGGCAATATGGTCGCGTCATGGCGTTGATGCGAAAGCATTGACTCTAAGAAAATATTGTATTGAACAACATTTTGAGATATGTGGCATCTCGTACACTATGAATAAACAGAAGCATATCATACTGAATTGTTATAGATCTCCCTGCGGGGATTTAAACATATTTCTCGAAAGTATTCGTGATGTATTAGACTTGTTCTACCAACCTGGTGTAACGTTTTTTATCTGTGGGGATTTCGATTGCGATCTTTTCACCAATTCTCATTTCAAATCCTCATATACTTACTGTTATTTCTTGTTTTAAATTGAGTCCATTGGTGGGTTGGCCAACAAGGATCACAAACACGACGTGCACCTCTATAGATCAGATTTTTACCAACTGTTCTTATGCCAAAACATGTTATGTTTTAGATAATGAAATATCAGATCACCGTACGATTTTATTAGAAACTCAAAATTCGGATTCTAAACCAAAAACAAAAACAGAAATGAGGAGATGTTTCAGTCATAAGAACCTTGAAAATTTCGAACACATCTTGGAAGAAGAAGATTGGAGTAGAATCTATGAACACCCCAATAGTGATGAAGCCTTTGAATACTTTTATGATACATTCGTGCATTATTTTGAAATTTGTTTTCCCAAACGAAAATTACGTTTATCCAGCAAAGAAAAAATGTGGTTCGATGACTCGATACTCAACTCGAGTTCTTCATTGAAACATCTTTTTTACTTGAAGAAAAATAATCCTTCTCTAACTGAATTATATCTCAAAGAGAAAAAGAAGCATTCAAAATTGATTAAGGAATCAAAAAAAAATATTACTAAAAAAAGATAAATACATCTGAAAACAATTCACGAACTTTGTGGAATATAGTTTCCGAACTTACAAATAGAGGTGAGGATTCACATGAAAATCTAGTTATTGAAAAAAATAATACAATTATCAGAGATCCCGCTCATGTTGTTAATGAATTCAACGATTTCTTTATTGAAGCACCCAAGGCACTTATAAGAAATATTTCAAATGACTGCCACTCGAATGTTCCTAAAGATAACAGCACATATTTTAATCAACATACTTTATTTTTGAACCCATTCAGTGAAATAGAATTGCTCAATTTAATAGTACGCAAAATGAAGGCCAAGAAATCCTCCGGGTTTGACGAGATACCTGTTTTTATAGTAAAGAAGGTTCTACACGTAATTATCAAACCAATTACTTTCCTAGTGAATCTCTCATTTTTAAATGGCACCTTTCCAACATCTTTGAAGTTGGGCAAAGTAACACCTATCCAAAAAAAATCAAAATATTTCACAATCGATAATTTCAGGCCAGTAACTGTTCCTCAAAGTCTCGCAAAAATTTTTGAGTATGCATTTTTAGAACGCCTGATGAATTTCATTGAACGGTATAATATTCTGATACCTATGCAGCATGGTTTTCGCGTCGGAAAATCAACACAATCCGCAATACTTCAATTATTTAATAATCTGATAGATTTTATTGACGCAGGCGAGTGCCCTGCTGCGATCTTATGTGATTTGAGCAGGGCATTCGACTGTGTCAATCACGATAAACTTCTGAATTATTTGGAAGGGTATGGTCTGAGAGGCAAGGCACTGAATTGGGTTTCTTCGTTTCTTAATGATCGATATCAATGTGTTTCCCTTAAATTTGATAATGACAATTCACTATCCCACTACACATCTGAGATGAAACTGGTTCAGATGGGAGTGCCTCAGGGATCTATCCTGGGGCCAGTTCTATTTCTTTTATATATCAAAAAACATGAATAACGAAATATCATATCCTTTGTTCACCGCTTACGCCGATGACATCAGTTTTCTGATATCAAGTAAAGAAACACACTCATTAACCCGAAAATGTGAAGAAATATTATGTTTGGCCACCAGTTATTTCAATACACAGGATCTATTTTTCAACGCTGGCAAAACACAGGTGATTCGGTTCCATAATTATCAGAATAGAGTCGATGCACTCCAACTAAATGTTAACGATAGCGTCATAAACACTTGTAATAAGGTAAAATTCCTAGGACTGTATATGGACGAATATTTGAACTGGAACACTCACTGCGAACACTTAGTTTCTAAGTTGAGTTCAATAATTTATATGTTCAAGAATCTAAACACTGTTTTGAATACTAATCAACTGATGAGCATATATTATGCCCAAGTCGAAGCCAGATTACGTTACGGTGTTTGTTTGTGGGGCAACTCATCAATGAGCAACAACGTTTTCGTCAAACAGAAAGCCATTTTGAGATGTATATTCAGAATTCCAAATCGCAGCTCATGCAGATCACTTTTTCAGAGTCACAATATTTTAACTCTCATCAGCATATTCATTTATGAATTGTCTTTATACGTTTTCATCAATAGGAAGGACTTCACACTAAACTATGATATCCATAAGATCAATACCCGCCAAAAACACTTTATCTACACTAATATGGCTAAGTATAAAATCAGTCAAAATGCTCCAAATTTCATGGGTCCCAAAATCTTCAATCGCCTACCAGAAGAAATAAAATCAAATACTAATCTTACAACATTCAAACGATGTCTGAAGTCTTTTCTACTCGAGAAATGTTTTTATACACTCGGCGAGTTTTTAATAGACCGGGAGGTCATGACAGGTGACGTTCCACCATTTTTTCGTGCATGCCTTTTTAAGGCTTGATAACTAACCCTAAAATATCAAAGATAGTCGGGGTTTTAGCCCCCCCGCGCGTCCTCTTCATAAGGAAAAACGCTTTTTTTTCTGTACAGAATTTTCCGGAAATTTTTCACCGTTGGTCCTACGAGGGGTGCATGCCAATTCTTTCATAGTGTTTTTATTACAAAAACTTCAATTCTTCACATCGGCATGTAATTTGAAAACACGGAATTTTCCTAAATTTTTTTTCAGGTTTTCATAACCCTTTGATCATCTTGGGCCGCTGCGGGGTGCATGCCATCAATTATTAGAGCTTCAATTCTTCCGTATATTACAATGGCATGCAGTAAAATATTACGGAAAAACACGAAAATTCGCTACAGAAAAAAAAGCGTTTTTCCTTATGAAGAGGACGCGCGGGGGGGCTAAAACCCCGACTATCTTTGATATTTTAGGGTTAGCTATCAAGCCTTAAAAAAGCATGCACGAAAAAATGGTGGAACGTCACCTGTCATGACCTCCCGGTCTATAAACGACCCACTGTGAATATATAGAACAAATTGTATTGTCTCTCTAATCTCTTTGGTATGAATTGAATTATATCGCGTCTTGTTTGTTTGTCATTGTCCACTAGTTTTAAGTATTTCTTGACAATTCCTATACAAATTATGTAATTTGTCATTTGAAGGAAATAAACTGAATTGAATTGAATTGAATGAATGATTTCATATGATATTTTGAATCAACAGTATCGTTTACGAACCACAAAAATAATGATATATTTAAGAAAAGCTCATGAGGTGCAGATGGAACAACAATTGATTAGAAATATTTCACTTCCTCATACTGTACGAAATGTTTTTCGTTAGGAAGGACTATAAGATTTATAATTCATAACTGTTATAACTGATAGCTGGTGTAACCAATGCTTTTCTTCTCAATACATGCAAATTTCAAAAATTTGAGACAGCCTACGATACGATGATCATCGCTTTTGCTCGAAATATTTTATTGATATTGTTACGATCTTTTCTAGGGTTCGTTGATTAAAACTCCAAACAACACTTCTCTACTTTCATAACAACTTTCTATCATAACACAATAAAATTCAATCGCTTAAATTGCTCCGCCAACTTTCCAATGCTCGGTACTAAAACTCTCTGTACTAAAAATTCTGCCGTCGCAGTGAGCGGTTCCCGTTTATATAGCCGCTCACACAGTGGAGAATCCTCCAGACAAGTCCCGATAATCGAATATTCTGGGTGAGCCGCGATCACGCAGGTACAATCTTCCCTCGAACCGTCACACCAATTTGCATCCATAGGCGGCAGGGCCGGCACCATGACATTTCGTAACAATATTGGGGTTGGGTAGGGTGCTTCTTTTTTTTTCATTAAAATATTATCTGGCCTACATATAAATCATTTTTTCAGTTCTTTTGAATTCTGAAGGATTTGTTTCAAAGTTGTATTGCTGAAATTTGAGGAAACATCATGATACAAACTGATGAAACAATTTTCCGGAAATGCGACCTTTGCTGTCCTTTGAATTCATATGCGAAACTAAGTGGATTTTTTTGTATTTTCACTGAGTTTGTTATGCTTGTTCCTAGATAAGTTTCATTTGTGGTTTCTTTCTGAAGATACTCATGATGTTGTATGATTCGTTTTGCTTCTTACTCGATTTATCATGATAAAGAAATTTAGAATCGAGAAACAGATTCTTTTTCGTGCTATTTATACATTTGCTGCCAAAACTGATTGCGAAAAGTATAGTCTTCGTGTTATTCAAAGCCGTACAATATAAACAAGCGGGCAACAGAAGCACTCTCACCTTTCTGAGTATGAATTAACTGCCTGTTTATGATAACCATTCGTATACAAGAGTGTGTTAATCAATTCAATGAATCTTATTCAACAGGTCCTGTATTTTTTTCCAATGTTCATCTAGCTAGACAATAAAAACGGAACAAAAATATTCTCGAGACAGGCTTCTAAATGAGTTTATCTATACTACTATTGTACCATGTTTCTGTTCGTTGGTAGGAGGGTAATCTTTGAAAATACTGATCCGATCACGAAAATTCTTTCTCTAATAGAATTCAGTGAAAAACAATGGTATATGTAAATCACGTCGGAGAAAAGCGGGCGAGATAAACGGTTCGGTTCGACTTCTACGCGGACGAAGTCGCGGGAACAGCTAGTACTCCAGTTCCTCGCTGGAATCGAACATTCCAACGGTTTTGAACCAGGAAGAGAGCTCTTTACTTCTATGAAGATACATTTTTACTTTTTTTTTCATATTATCGCCTTTATATTGTACTTTTTGCATGTGCAAATAAATCATTCTGGTCATGTTTGTGACATATTTGTCGACACAAAATACATATCAATATATGTAGTGATAAGTAAATTCCTTACAGGTTGGATACACCCAAGTAGACCCCGTATTTTAAAACGATTTCGAAAATTTTCCTGGAGTTTTCAAGACACTATTGTTATCTATCTATACAATGATTTCAACTTTATAGTAAACGGAGAAATTTGCGTGTTAAGGATCCATCGAGGGATCCATAAAATAGAAAGGAAATTTGGAATACTTGGCCTTGATCATTTTTACTGTGGCAAGTTTCATAAATACAAATGAATTATAATTATTTCTTTTACACATGCTACAGGAATATCACCCAGATTGATCATACATACTATCAATAACAAGGCGAAGAGCTAGATGAGGATGAAGCTAGATGATCTTATGACTACTTTCAATAACGGTAATATCGATTTAAACTAGGATACGAGCATATAGATCCCTCATCAGAATTAGTTTCTTTCGATCATAATTGCAGATCCTTGACTTGTGAAGTATGTACCCTTTTGATGTTTCGTATTTGGGTTGAGACAAGTTTCATCTGTTTTCCAAAATATACCCACTGCTCAATCAAGAATATGATAATTGCAATGAATTCCCTAATAAATGTATTCACATGTAGACTTTAACTATCAATCATAATCTTTTTCTCGTGCACTTCAAGTAAAACATTATTCCATTATAAACAACAACCAATATTCATGAAAAATAATCGTTTAAAAAACTAAAAAAACACGCTTTTATAGCTAACCGAACTAAAAAATAGAAAATAATTTTTAATTACAAAGAGTTTATATTACGGTAGTAGAAGGCTAAACAATCATTCATAGACAATCAGCTCAAAATAAAATTATAATAGAATTTAAGTAATTAACAGAATGAAGTAATTGAGAGTAAAAAGCGTTTTTCAGTTCGGTTAGCTATAAAAGCGTGTTTTCTTAGTTTTTTAAACTATTATTTATTTTTCATTTTTTAGTTCAATTTATCAATTAGTTTCTAGTGGAAATGTGATATTTCTTACGAATCATTCCGCAATCTCATCATTTCATTTAAAGCTTCACTATTGCATGGGGTACTTCCTGTTAACTTAGAGCAATCAAGTTCTTCAATCCGAATACCGTCTAAAGATCCTACACGACTAAGTGCTACATAGGCTTGTCCAGCAGCAAACAATCGCGAGCCTAGATAAATTACTGCAAAATAATTAATTAATCAATAATAATTAATTAATTAATAATAATTATTAATTAATAATGGAAAACTATGATCAAATTATTGCATTGTCATCGGTCCTTGATACGTATGCAAAGTTTCAAATTAATCAGACTTCTGGAAATTGGTGAAAATTATGCTCAAAGATTCCGTTACATACATAGTTACAACCCAAGCTAATAAAAGCGTGTTAAAATTAATTAAAAACCAATTCGATGACTATCCAAATTTACCGATAGAATTTATTGATTCATAACAGTTCATATACATACATAAAAGCTTTCATAAATCTTCATCATCATTACATTCGTTTCAAATCCGTACTCCGTAAGAATTTCACCTGTCCAATACATCTGAGGAAGTACCAATAAATTTTTCAGTTACTGAATTCATATGGAATTATAAGGGTTATCCGATCTTTACCTTTATGACTGTATATACTCTAGACTTGCTTGATCCTGATATTGGAGAGACATATCATCTTATCGTAAATTTCTTCATCTCTAGCTATGAAATGCCCACTGTAGAGACTTTAGTAGTATTCACGGAGAATTATTGAACTTTAGGATCTAACAATCTTGGTTTTTAATATGAACTTAATATGAAGTATAAGGATTGTTGAGTGATGAAAGGCTGACCAGCTGTTTGTATTCGAAATATCTCAGTGAGAAACTCTTGAATTGAGATTATTTTTCAGGGTTATGCGTTTGAATGTGGTTAACTGAAATCACTCTTGACATGCTTATTTGCATTAGAATTATCCGAGCAACTAGCTGACACAGAGTGGTCGGATAAAGGAAATATAGAGAGTTTTTGCCACAAAAGACAATTAATTTTGACAGAAAGTTCTTACCTCATTGTGTGAATGTTCGCTCATCCTAAGTATATTGTTCGATTAATGAATATTCGAAAACCTCAGAAGAATCCTAAAAATTGACCAAAATAAGTGAAATTATTTTTTCTAGCAATTGTACAGGGTGGCCACCAGGAGCAGATGAAATAACTATTGACTCATGAATATTATTAATAGGACAGTTTCTCAACATTTTATTCATGAACGAATCATTTTAGCTCCCGTAAATGAAGAATCAGAGTCACATATTTTCCCGTGCAATTTCTAGCATTATTGTGATTGAAACAGGTGAGGTCGTAATAAAATGAATTATGAGTTTTGAATTCGATTTCTATTGAATCTCGAGTAAATTTATGATATTTCTTGTTTTTTTTTCAGAGATTCAATAATAACTCAGGAATGGCAAATCTGATGCTCAAAAGTAAAGGAATAATTGATAAAAAATAAAAAAGACTTCCTAAACGGGGCGGGTGACCTCCTCTTTTACTTGCCTCTTGGCACCGATGTCGAACAAGTGCGCTCACAAGGCACAAAAGGAGATGCATCTCTAGATCAATTTTGTCGAACCTTGATTGATATCCTTCGTGTTCAAAAGTTGAGATCTGAATTCATTCGCAGTTCGTACTCATGATATTTTCCAAAGAAGTCATGCGGAATGATAAATGAATGATTCATTATATTAATAGAAAACGAATATTTTTATACTATTAATGGTACAAATGAAATGAAAGAAATCTTTTTCTTTTTGGTGTTGCATTCTGTTTTGTTTTTTGTTAATTTTTCATTATAGTGGACTCTTTCATGTGCATATCTCTGTATAATACTAAGTTCCTTGAGATTAGTCACTCAATAAACAGAAAACAATTCCCAAAAGTTGCGATTAGTTCCTCTATGGTTTGAAACCTTCGAATTGGCCATATTTATGGAGAGCATGTCATGTCACGTCACCCATTGCTTCTGTCCCATTCATTGAATGGAAACCGCACATCTGTCAGGCCTTGTATAATTTGACATTCAGTTACGAAACTGCACCCATGCGAATAGTTAGCTGACTCCTATAAAAATAGTTGTCTTGCGCGTATACACTTGTTCTGACAGTATAAGTTTGATGAGGAATTCCACCAAGTAATTAAACAGAAATTAAAATAAACTGAATAGGGAACTAACTCACTTGTCAGATCCCGGTTACCAACTTCCCGGTGTGCGGCTTCCAGTTAGTAATTCGTATCCCCTCATTTGCATATAAATTGTCAAACGCCCGGGTTGGTCCGAACACATATACATAGAGAATTTCGCGTTATTTTGAAAATAAACATGAATTTACATGCGGCCCCGGCACTAAGTGCTAATGTGCGAAAAATAGAAAAAATAGGCCGTTCCGCTCCAATTGGTTTTGTATAATGGAATTTTCGAGTTTCTATGGAGGAAACAATAACATGAATGAATAACATACCAAGCGGTTTCATTCCCACCGAAAATTTTATTGCGTTATTTAGGTGATTGCTGAGTTTTGTATCAGCACTATCAAATCAGGTGTTTCGATTCAGGTGGAACTACATCGACTGGTCGAACACATATTGTTGAGGTTAATAAAGTTATCTGAAGTGGTTGCTATACAATAACCTATAAGAAAAAGTGTCAAGCCTTAGAACATTTTCACTCGGGTATACCTTTTTTCGAGTGTATCTCACATTGAAAAATATATATTTGATTTTGAATATTTGGCCCATTTCATGATGAGCTGAATGGGTTCATAACACAAAAATAAAGAAAAAATCTAATAACTCCCATTCATTGCGTAAGAGTGGTTCTTCTAATCGAAATAAACGCATTTTTCTGTCGTTCCGAACTTTGGCAGTATTTCCCAATGAATTCAGTTCAGTGATTTTTGGAACGTCGCTGGTCAATATCCTTCCCCTAAGGATCACCAATTGAGAGTGAAACATGGTTGAATATCCGAACCAGTATGCAGATATTTCCTTCAACTATGTGGGTATGTTATGACATCGTCAAGATTGATTATCGAATTTCGAAGAAACTACTTCGAGAGACTACCAACAGAGGCGCATGTCATTCTCCTTCCTTAAGAGGGTATATCTCGGTCCTCCAAACTCCCTAAGATGAAAGCCAATCGAATGTTTGTGTATCAGCAGAATTTGAGATTGAGAAATGAAAGTTATTTCTGCTCTCACTGAATTCGAAAACCAAGCTATCGAATAAACAGTGCCATGCGTTCGGCAATTAACTGATATTTTCTATCTTTTTTTTTTCTCAAAACTTTAACATCTTGTATTTTCGTAACGAAATATTTTTGGACCATAGTTTCATGGAACAACTCTTTTGAATATTCACATACCATTAGGAAACACCTTGTTTTTTTTTCTCAGGTGCGGACAATAGGCGTTTTCTACAAGACCACATTTTATTCTTTTAGAAATTTACATAAAATGTTCCCTCTTAGGTTATAAGTGATTTAATGATCGAAAAATTACCCAAAATTCACAATTGTCAAAAAATCATATATCCAGTTCTCGCAAATATTTCTCAACATCATTACGGGCTATATCATCTCTGAGAGTAGTGAAAGTTGTTCTTGAACGTAAAATTTATTTCAGCCGAGCTCATTTTCATTTACCTTGTGAATTTCGCAATTGCATAATCATTAATCAAATTACCATAGGGGTTGATAATATAAATAAATAATTCAAAAATAAGAAGTTTCTGGTCTTCTACCTGA
Source organism: Zygogramma bicolorata (assembly GCA_032362365.1). Classification (NCBI taxonomy): domain Eukaryota; kingdom Metazoa; phylum Arthropoda; class Insecta; order Coleoptera; family Chrysomelidae; genus Zygogramma; species Zygogramma bicolorata. The sequence continues at coordinate 126,356 of JAVJAQ010000593.1, forward strand.
AATTAATTTTCATGGAAAATTATTATTCTGATTTGTTCAACCTATATTATGTCAACCCCTATTGGTAATAGTAGTATTTTTCAAAAATTAACTACGAAATTTTCAAGTAAAATGAAGATTAGTTCGAGTGAAGAATATGTAATGATCACAACTCTCAGAGATTACAAAAAGGATGACATGAGTTTTGGAAAAAAAGTTATCTTGAGGTATTTGTCGACACTTAATTATTTTAATGAAAACTATGCACGTATCAATATATTTTTGTATTGCGTGAAGAAATTATTCATTAAAATTCCGAATAAAAGCACTGATGATGACTTTTCTAGTCGAATGCGCTCTGCTATGATCTTAATAAATAAATTTCTGCACGAAGTCCTTTTTCCGAACTCAATTACTCATAACTCAAGAGGCGTGCATTTTTTTGAAATAGAAAATGTTCATCTCCGCCCAAAAATATATAATTATGTGGTTTCAATTCAATTATTTGTCATGCTATATTATCAGCTCATATAGAATTTTTTTATTCAATTCAATTGCGAATATCACAAAGTAAAAGAAAAGGGACTCGAGTTGGAAAAATATAACTTCAAGAGCAACTCTTGGAGACGATTTCGTGCATAAGGATGCTGAAAAATATTTGGTAGAAGTGGATATATGAGTTTTTGAAAATAGTAAATTTTGGTCATTTTGTTTTACAATGTTTCTGTTAATAACGAATTAACATCATTCTGATAAAGAAAATGTTTTCAGAATTAACGATCATTCTGATGAAGAAAATGTTTTCAGATATTTCGAAAGCAATTATGGCTAGAATCTATTCCAATAGGTTTCAAACGAGCGTTCCTTCTTGGTCGGTTAGGCTGTATTTTTATGCGTCTCATTATTTGTATCGATTTAAGCTAACAATTTCTCAGAAATATCTAATCTTCATGTAACTTTTCTATATTCTGACTGCTTTCAAATTTATGAAATTTCAATTAGCTAATACTCATCGTGCTGAGCACTTGTGAAAATCGCAAACCTAATTTTCCACCTACTCAATAAGGATAATATCGATCATAAACTCAACTTTGCAGTTAGTTTTCGCCTGAAAAATCTGTGTCCCACTTCGGTTATCACGAGCTATCATGTACTCGTCAATTCGTAATTTTTTTTTGAAAATTCTCAGAAATGTTTTCAATTTTCTCATTGTTGCTTTTTAATAACAATCAACTCTTTTGAACTTCTATCAATTATTTGCAAATATTTCTCATCCACTATGCATTTTTCAATTAGGTTTTCTATTGATGACATGAATGTTTATTTCCTTGGAGGATTTTTGAAGGATACCTTCCTTCTCGAACGTTCACTTCTTGTTTGTTGCTCATTTCCATAACAATTCTCTTCATTGCTCACAGTCACATCAGAATCCCTGAAAATATATTTTTTTCTTCTTTTTCTCTATTTCTCCAAGGTGTGGAGTATTTGACTCTACAAGAAAGAAGTAATCATTTATCATCTCTTAGTTCTGTCATGGATTGCATTTTTTTGCATAACCTTTTTCATTCCACCCAAAAGTTAGTTTTGCATTGTGTGGAATGTATTTTATGAAATCAAATTTCATAAAGGAAGGTGTAGTCAGAAAATAGCAAATAAGCACTTGTTTGGAAATTCTAGTCCCCTTACCTCTTTCGTGTACACTTCATGTTAGCCTAAGTGTAACACGAGGGGTGTATATATTCCAATCATGTAGCTTGGGTTTGAATTTATAATTATCTGGAACACCCAATTCTACAACTCCTATAAATCTATTTAGTGCTACGTTAACAGTTAACGCAATCAATTCATTCTCGAGGTCTGTTAAATGTTTCAAAGGAGGGCCTCCTGTGCCCCGTGATAAGCTTTATAATCTCTCTTCTTTTTCTTGACTTTTCCAGTCGCAAAAAATCTAAATGAAAGCCAAGAGTGAGTTTGGAATTTGTTGCTCTAGAATACTCACCCTCTTCCATTGAGCCGTTTTTTTCTTGGGGCCTCTTGAGCTGTTCAGTTTGATTATCAGGTGATCCCAAGTTTCTTTCAGAATATCAGTTTTTGATGGCTCAAATTGATTTGTTCGAAAAGAAATGTTTCTTTCCAATTCCTCCAAATATATGGAGACTTGTTGCCTATTTGTCTTAGGTTAGGTTAGGTTAGCACGGTGGTCCGGGATGGAACCCACATAGGCCAAAGGCCCGTTGTGATGCCGTTAGGGGTGGTTACCACCCCCTCCACTACCGTGGGAACCAGTAGCTGCTGTTAGTAAACAGCATAAGGCTTTTGATACCAATCGACTGGAGATCGGATAGGTTTTCAAAGTAGGGCTGACCCAGAGCAGAAAATCTTCTCCTGGATAGGGCAGGGCAGTGACAGAGTAAGTGGACCATCGTCTCTTCCTCCTCCTCGTCTTGACAGCTTCTACAGAAGTCGTTCCGTTGTAGGATTCCCATGCGTGCGGCATGGCATCCTCCAAGCCAGTGTCCAGTGATGGCCGCAATCGCGTTTCCAATGGAGTTCCTGGGAAGAGATAAAATATCTTTAGTGCGTCGTAGATTAAGCTCTGGCCATATCTGTCTTGACGAGATGCAGGAGAGCTCCTCCCGCCACCTGAGGTTAGTTAGGCAGAGTACTTCCTTCCGGAGGAACAACTTTCGTTCAGCGATAGGTGCCCTTGGTCTAGTATTAGCGGATATAGCTGTGAGCATCGTGCCAGCTCTTGCTAATTCGTCCGCCATACAATTGCCTGCTATGTCCCTGTGGCCGGGTACCCGAATAACATTAACTCTTACTCTAGTCGCCAGCTCATGCCTATTTGTCTTGCTAGTTCTCTTTCTTGCAGTTTCACAAGCTCGAACTCTTTCCATAATTTGAAATTTCATCAAATTCCGACCTAAATAACTGTCTTTTCTCACGTATTTTCATTCATCTATCAATGTCAACCGCAAAACATCAAACTCACATGTACTATCCATATCAAAAATTATGATTTGTCGTTATTTACTTGGTAACGACTAATACCGTAACGATAGTATTCACAGCATACGAAATTACAATATTTCGTTCAAAATGACGTTATCGTGAACTTTACTAATGTCGTAAAACAACGACTCGTGAAATAACGACTTTTTAGTGAATAGACCTGTTAGTTCTGTTTCAACACTGGAAACAGGCTCCAATTTCAAAAAAAAGTTTGGATGCCAGTTTTTGAACTGCTTCCTCAAAAGTCGTTAGAAATACTCCAGTCTATGACGGTGAAAAAAGTGTAAACTGTGTATTTATCCCATACAGCACCGATTCGTATGAAAATTTGGATATAGGTTCTACTTACCCTCCATTCCAAAATCTACCCCGTGCCGAGGGTTGCTTTCTCCCTGGGGATGGATGCCACCCCTTCTTGGGGGTGAAAAAAATTTTATTAGAAATAAGTGCGGAAATCAATAGATTGACTAATTCTAAGCACTTTTTGTTCAATGAAGTTTTTTCTGAAAAGCAATACTTTTCGACTTATCCGCGAGTGAAATTGTCGGTTTTCAGGCAAAAGAAACACGTTTTCAGATCCTTTTTCGCGAATAACTGGAAAAATATGCATATAATCAAAAAACCTGCAGAGAGCAAAATTATAGCTTTTGAAAAAACAAAGGCGATTGTTCATTTGTGATGTATGCAAACCCACTACAAACTGAATACTTGCTTGTTGAAAGTTGATTGGTATTTTCAAACGACAAAATGGAAAGTTTCGACGTACAATAACCAAAATCCAATGCATTTTTCGAAAAAAACTTATCGGACCTTTTCTGAAGTCCTTCAAAATTCCTTCATTTTTGTTAGTTATAGAAGTTTCTAGCATCAAAACTGACTGAGGTATGAAGGAAATAATATTGAATCCTAGTTTTCCGTTGAAAAAAAATTGTGAATAACTCATCCTCTTTCCCCCCCCCCCTTTTGAAAAAAATCGTTGTTACTCCATAATTCACTTCATTCATGTTTTTATGATGAGTTCTGAGTTTTTCATCAAGTGAGAGTACGTAATTTCGGAAAAAATTGAGATTGAAGAGAAAAAATCATAAACGTGATTCAGCGAAAAATCACCATTTCTTCGAAATAACTCGAAAAGTATTGATCACATGCAAAATTTCCTAAATTACAAAATTGAAGGCTATTCTTCTCTGAAAATTTCGGTGTTTCATTTTTTTCTGCAGGATGAAAATAGAGTAAGATATGGCCAGTTAAATACTGTGAGGGTTCGCGCAAAGTACCATTTTTGAGCCCTTTCAGCATGAACCTTTTCAAAAATATAATCTGAAACGGAAAATCATGCAAATGAGCTTGTAGCTCTTGAAAAAAGCTACAAAATACTTCTTTGTTGGATTTGATTGCTTGAAGACTAAGCGAGTTATGGGAAAAAAACAAAAACAATTTTTGTAGAAATTAGAGTATGTACATTAGTATAATGAAGAATACACATAGTAATTATATTCAAGGCCTAGTGGAACTATATGTATATTATATTTTTATATAGACAGATAGTTCAACTAGGCAACGATTTTTTCCAAAGGGGGGGGAGAAGAGAGGATGAGTTATTCACAATTTTTTTTCATGGAAAAAATAGGATTCAACATTATTTCCTTCATACCTCGGTCAGTTTTGATGCTAGAAACTTTCATAAATAACAAAAATAAACGATTTTTGAAGGACTTCAAAAAAGGTCCAACCAATTTTTCCCGAAAAATGCATTGGTTTTTGATTATTGTACGTAGAAACTTTCCATTTTGGCGTTTGAAAATACCAATCGACTTTCAACAAGCAATTATTCAGTTTGTAGTGGGTTTGCATACATCACAATTAAACAATCGCCTTTGTTTTCCCATAAGCTATAATTTTGCTCTCTACAGGTTTTTTGATTAGATGCATTATTTTCCAGTTATTCGCGAGAAAGGATCGGAAAACGTGTTTTTTTTTACTGAAAACCGACAATTTCACTCGTGAATAAGTCGAAAATTATTGCTTTTCATAAAAAACTTCATTGAACAAAAAGTGCTTAGAATCAGTCAATCTATTGATTTCCTTCAAAATTTTCACCCCCAAAAAGGGGTGGCATCCACCCCCAGGGGGAAAGCAACCCTCGGCACAGGGTAGATTTTGAAAAAGAGTGTATGTAGATCCTGAATCCAAATTTTCATGCTAATCGGTGCTGTATGGGATAAATACACGGGAAAATGGTCATAGACTGGACTAAAAAGCCGAGGTAGGAGCAGATGGAGATATGGTATCCCAGGGGTCTGTTGGTGTGACCAGAAGAGACTTTTGCAATAAGTTTGTAGGCTCAAACCTATTGCTCCAAACACGGATATCAGCTCATATATTTGCCTTTTAGTCAACGAACACCACTTCAGTGACATCATCAAGCCATGTGAACTTTGTTAGGATTCATGCAAATTTGCTTTACTCTCAGAGTAATACAATAAATCATCACAAAATGTGTTGTATTATGCCGGGTCCACACCAAACCAACTAAACAAAACCGACAACAAAACAGCAATGCAACAAAACTGCGAATTCTCGAGAACAGAAATGAATTGTCAAGTGCTGTCCACATATACGAAAACAATACTTATCTTCAAACCTAACCTAAAAAAGGATACGTTACAAATTGAACCAATAATTCATTTGTTTTCTTCATCGAGCGCGTACACACTAAACTGACTAAACCAACAGAGTTTCTAGGAACGCACACAAAACATCATCACTTTGATCTTCACTGACAGCCGCCGAGACTATAAAAAGTTGTTGAAAACACCAACAAAATGAAATAGTTGCCTGAATGTTTGGATTTTGTTTGAGAATTGTTGGGAGACATTGAGTTGATGTTTTGTGTTTCTTTTGTTGGTTTGGTGTGGACCCGACATGATATTTGGTGTTGATGAAAACGATTGACAAATCGATAAACGATAAGATTGGAACCTCTGGAGTGGAAGTTGAAACTTGTTTTTTTTTTTATTTCTTTGTGCTACCAAGGCCAATCACTGACGCCGGTGAGCAAACATCCCCCAATTGTCTGAAAAAAAATCCATTTCAGTTTTTTTGTTTAGATTCGAGTACTTTATTTCAATTCAGTTGTTTGACCAAACTATTACACCATGTAATTCACTCTGAAGTCTAGACAGTATCGATGATAAGAGGAATCCCTCTATCACTGATGAAATCTTTTCAATGTGTTGATAGATCAGAAAACAGCTCACGAACATTGTCAATGAGTGTAAGATTCTCTTCTCGAGAACAGGAGTTTTCGTCAAGATATGGACCAATGTTCAGTTTTCCTCAACAGGTAGATTTAGAGGAAAAACATACTCCATAAAGAGGTTTTCCTCTACTTGGAGAGGTCCATTACTCGAATGATGAACCTGTAATCGATATTATTTAAAATGTTCAGGCAATGATATAACATCATTGTTTATTTGAAACAGCAGGTTTTTTTTGATGACTCATCTAATTACGTAGTCATCATCAAACCAATCCTAAAATTTCCATAAACTACCAAAATTCTGATTAACGATTTCATTTCGGTCGTCCCGTTACTGACTTCAAAGTTTAATTAAAGGCTTTGTGATGCAAACCGGTAATATATGGAAATTGAACCCGACTCGTGTGTCATCACGAATCAAACGAGGGGTTGTACATGATTTCCGATATTAATTCAGTATATTTTAATCGTATGAATTAATTTAGATGCCATGCATATATTCGTTCAATATGCAGGACAAAGCGGAATTATTGAAATACGTTATTGCGTTGGATGTATCTAGGACATTACACAAAATGTATTTGGTTACGAGATACAATTATTGGAGGCAATTATAGTGGAGGCAAATCAAAAATTTAAACACAAGGTACTTTCCAAAATTTTGGATATGAAACAATAGTATCATTACAAGTGAGAAGTGGCTGTGAGTTAGCTCTGGAAATAATTCAAACTATCAACGGAGATAAAGAACAATTTTTCGTCAAACTCAACATAAGTGATCGGGAACCAAGTTTTCGTCTCTCTAAACAAAGTAACATTGTTTTACAACAGTATCGAGTATAATACTGAGTTTTTCATCTGAAAACAGCACCAACAATGAATGAATCTGTTGTTCTTTATCAACATGAAAGAATAAAAAACAGTCATCGCAGATAAAGGAGACCGTACACTGTTCAATCTGGATAATTGAAATGTCTATCACGAATGAAGCTATTTTAGAAGAAATAAGGAGAAATAGACAAGAACTAAAGTCCATTATTGAAGCAGTGGAAGTGAGATTGACTTTGAAACTTCAAGAATTGAATAAAAGGATAAATAAGGTAGAAAAAGATAATGATGAACTAAAAAACAACATCGAAAGATTACATAGAAAGTCCAGAGAGAATAATCCAAAATCGCATTTTGAGGAGACACCTCAACTTGGCGAAATGAAACAAGAAGGGAAACTGCTTCATAGAAAGAAATCGACTACATGTAAACGGTCAAACATATACACCAGAAGAACTTGAAAACCAGGAGGAATCTGGAAACTACGTAGAAAAACCAAGAAGTGCCCCCGGAACTCCTACACCCACAGCATCGACTGAACGAACCATACCAAACAACAAACCTCTGGAAGCGGTGATCAAAGGACACCAGAAAACGACCACACCCCCACAACAACCTGCCAAATCCTTGAAAGAAGGACCCAAGAAACAAAAAATGAAAACTCGCACCAATAGCATTAAATAGATAAATGATGCTGATGAAATAAATCATATTGTGATTAGAAATAGTTGAATACCATCTATCTATTTATTTCGTGTTCATTTACTTATTTTCATTTATCGAAACTTAACTGAACCATATACAATGGACCCATATATACGTGATTTTGCCATAACCGAACTGGACACCTACACATTGTTTAAGGAAAAAATGTGAAAGAAGTATTGAAAATAAATCAACATTTCAATAATCCCAAAATCATGCATACCTACATTCGAAGTGTATCAAATAGTTTCGATGAATTCGTCATTCTATTGAGATCACTAGATGTATCTTTCGACTGCATAGTATTTACTGAAACTAGGATCCTTCCTGATATAGGTGTTTCCAATATTCCAGGCTATACAACGCTATATAATTATGGCAAATTCAATCAGAATGACGGTGTTATGATATTTATGGAGTCAGACATCTATGAATACCATACGACTATGAAATTGATTGATAATTTTCTTCTAAAAGTCAAGTTAAGGGTAAATAATCGAATATTTATGATCAATGCCATATATAGATCCCCATCTACAGAAATTGAACCTTTTGTGGATGAGTTACATTCTATAATCAGTGCAGAAATAGATTATTTCGACTATAGCTTGGTAATTGGAGATATGAATATGGATTTGTTTGTAAATTCACGCGATAGCGACCATTATTTGGACACTGAAATATACTTTCCTTACAGTAAGGGCACTAACAAATATCATCCTCGCACTAAGGAAAGAAGAATGAATTTTGTCTGGAATGTCTAAAGTTCCTAGTGATTTGCGAAATGGTTTCATCTTTTCTGGTGTGAATTAAGACATTACACAATCATTCTTATGAACCCCAGAATACTGAAGCAAACGTGAAAATTCGATAATATGCTGTTTTTCAGTAGAATATAGTGATTGACACCTTGTAGTTGAACGCCATGCTGAGATCATAGAATATCCCTTTCAAAACACTCGACACCAAACCATTCATTGAAACTTCTTGATTCTATTCAGAAAAAAGCAATCCGTCTTTTTGATCGGATATGTTCACTTCGTTGAAACATCATAGAAATATCGGAGACTTGTCTCTTTTCTATAGATATTTCCACCGACGAGTACAGAATTCCCACCCTCTCGTTGTAAGTTTGGAGACCTGTAGAAGCTCTCTTGCTCAGGGATCTTCTTCAACAGAAATCTGTTTTTTTGAATTATGGCGTTAACAATCAAAATATATATTTATGATTCGTTTCACTTTTCTTAGGTGTTGGGTAGACATCCGCCAAATAACATATACTCTTCTCGCTCACACCACAAAGGGCTTTGAGTTATATGATAGACGGTCGAATAATATTCTCATATGTGTTTATTACGATCGATCCTGAGATGGAAATTTTTCCCGTTTCGTCACGGTTACTCACTTGTGAGATGATTCATTACTATTTTGTTTGTTCAAATAACACATTCCATAATAATAATTTTCAGTCAATGCTACCTCCATTCTGTGTTATATATATTATCATTATAATGTCTAGAAACATTAGTTTCGCGGAGCGATAAGTTTCGAGTAACTATTTTTCAGTTGTTTCTGTTTCGAATCATTGAAAAGAAATACTAAATGTCTCTGAAAAAAACTGACATCCAAACATTAACAAATTAATCAGGATAAGGGTATCTTCTACAATACCCAAATCTAATGGACCACTCTTCCGGTCTATTTGGCCATCGAAACTTCAGTCGAATAGATATAGTGCGAGCGCTGCGAAACATTCCGTATACAAAAACCGATGACCTCATTCTGATTGATGATTTGGGTTAAGAAAGACTTAATTAATGATATTGTGGAGGTTGCCGGACGGAATTATGGTCCAGTTTTTTTTTCGGTCCTATAATAGTTTTCGCTTCCATGGCTGTAGCTGCGAAAAAAAAAATTTTATTGACTATTAACACTTGGTTGAGGTAAGGTATGGAGAAAAACGGCATGATCCAATTCAATACAAATTTAATAAAAGAAGTGGTTTACCTATTAATAATTAGTGAAAAATTCATTCAGGTAAGTTTTGACAATTATTGCCGATGCATTTGCAAAGGAAAATACAATTGATTTAGCTTTTTCTACAAGTGCAAAACATCGTCAGGCATTCAGCATTATTTTTGCAAAGCCTGATCAAAGAATTTGTCATAGGTGGTTTTGCCATTTGCACCGGGTACAACTTTCCATCTCGTCTTTCATAACCGAATTGGAGTAAGTTCGGAGGCCCATGTATTGCAGCCCTTAAGCAATGTAAATACCAAACATCAAAAGTTCTAATAATTTCAGATACATTTGAATTGAATTCCAGCTCAAAAGAGTTTTTTTGTCCGATCCTTCAAGCCAAATCCCTCAACAACTACCATTCGATAGCTTATGCCAAAAATGGATGTTGAGTACGAAAACATCGGAATCTTCACAATTTATAAAAACTTGTACAATTCCCCCATGAACAGCAACAAAATATGGCTGAAAATCCTTCAATCTGCTTCTAGGTGATTGGACTTCAAATCTAACAATTCAGAAGACCTATTACCTTGGAGCTTGAAGATTTTTTGGAGTCTTCATATCCACCGGTAATGGCCAGCTAGGATTTTGGTTGAAAGACGTGATATAAATATTTGTAGTCAGTTTCAGTTAAGTTTCGGTTTAGCAGTGTCTGAGGTGTTCTTTTTTTTAAATGATTTATTCAACGTCGGCCTGTTTCCCCTACCAAGGCCAATCATCGACTCCGGTGACCACATTTTCCCCAACCGGAAATTTTTCTGAACACTCTGGTATTCCAACCAGAGGTAGGGATACTTTACGAGTCCAACAACCATGGACTCAGGACCGCCGGCTTTACGTCTCCTCCGAAGCACAGCAATTCCTCAATATATCTTGTGTTCATTGATACATTGCCTGCGAGCTATGATATAATACTTTGCTGCAGTTTTATGAGCTTTCGACGCGGTCTTTCCCTGCTGCTTAGCTTCAGATATCGAATGACTAGTCAACATGGAGAGCTAGGCCATGCCCGTGAGGTATTCTTTTCATCATTCTTCTATTGATTAACTATCATGATTGTAACGGTCATAGAATCTTCGCCACTTAATGTCCCCTTGAAAGTCATTGTCACAGTGTCTAAGATTTTTCAACAGTGTAGGATATATTTCGACTTAGTTAGGTAGGTGGTGAATGAATTCGGTTAGAGCTGTATGTTGCGGTGTCTTTCTGTACGTTACACTGATATACAGTGCTAGTCAAAAGTCCCCTCCCCCCCTCGTATCTTTTGAACGGTTATACTTATAATAATGAAATTTGGAGGGTGAAAATAAACGGATGTAGGCTTCTCAACTTGTCATAACAGGTGACGCAATAGTCATAAATGACGTCACAAGGCCACTGTGACCAATAATTTTAAATGGGACCCTATGGCAAGTGACAGCTCGTTTGAAAGGTATTGAAAATACCTATTCAGTTATACCAATTTTGTTTGGGTTTCGGCTGATTTTGATTGATAAATTGAATAAATACTAAGATTATAGTTTCGCATTTAATTAATAAAGATTTGAGAACCAGTTCTTATAATGAGTGTTCAAAATGTGCTCCATCTACTTCCTGGAGTAATGCATCCTATTGCTAAACTCTTGTCGTACTCGTCCCAGTGTGTCAGCGGAAATTGCCCTACATTCTTCAACAATTCTTTGTTTCAGAATGGCAATACTGTCAAGTGCTGTAGCGTAAACCTTAGATTTCAAGTACCCCCATAGAAAAAAATCTAATGGTGTAAGGTCCGGTGACCGAGCTGGCCATTCTATCGAACCTCGTCGTCCAATCCATCTACCACGATATTCTTCATCTAGGTAACGTCTTACTGCACCGTAATAGTGTGCAGGAACACCATCTTGTTGAAACGTTATTTCCAAGTTGTCGAATTCATCTGGATTATCTTCTAGAATTTCGAGAATTAACGACTCAATATCATTTTGTAACATCTCCACATACAATTCACCGGTTAAGTTAGCATCGAGAAAAAGAGGCCCAACTATATGGTTTCCCAAAATACCTGCCCAAACATTTACTTTTTCTGGAAATTGAGTATGTTTTTCACGAAAGATGTGAGGATTTGTGTCACTCCAATACCTCACATTTTGAGTGTTAACATTTCCATTGAGAAAGAAAGTACTTTCGTCACTAAAACGAATTGTCTGTATGTAGCCTGGTTGTTGGTTCATTTTATTGGACATAGTTTCACAGAATTCTAGTCTTCGGTCGGGGTCATCATCTGAAAGTTGGTGCACCATTTTTAATTTGTATGGATGAAATTTGTTTTTAGCCAACACCCTATGTACTGTCCTTTGACTGACTTCACAGATAGACGCAACTTGGGCTGTGAAAGGAGTAGGGTTTACTACCATTTCTCCAATTATGTCAATTTTTTTGTCATCACTAATTGTTGGTCGACCAGATCGTTTGGCATCTTGAACACTACCTGATGCTTCAAACTTCCGAAGAAGCTCCCTCAAATAAACCCTCGATATAGGGCGACCGGGGTACCTCTCATTAAACAGTCGTTCCGCTGCATGGAAATTGTTTCTACATTCACCAATTATTAAGATAGCTGCTACTTTGTCGGCTACAGTACGTACCATTTTGCCTATGTAAACACTTAAACGTCTCGTTAAACAATAGCTTAAGTAAATTTTCAAGGTATAAACACTTTTGACAAGTAGAGAATTAAAAAACGTCAACCTTTTTGGCAATTAACCAGAGGCGTAAAATCTTTATTAATTAAATGCGAAACTATAATTTTAGTATTTATTCAATTTATCAATCAAAATCAGCCGAAACCCAAACAAAATTGGTATGACTGAATAGGTATTTTAAATACCTTTCAAACGAGCTGTCACTTGCCATAGGGTCCCATTTAAAATTATTGGTCACAGTGGCCTTGTGACGTCATTTATGACTATTGCGTCACATGTTATGACAAGTTGAGAAGCCTACATCCGTTTATTTCCACCCTCCAAATTTCATTATTAAGTATAACCGTTCAAAAGATACGAGGGGGGGAGGGGACTTTTGACTAGCACTGTATATCACTAAACACCGCTAATGCTTCATGGAGTGTATTGCCCGACAATTTTAGATTTTGACTGGTAAATGAGGCTTGTATGAAAGTCTTTCATTTCGGCGTGAATGTGCATTTCTTCGCGGCATCTTCTATAAGAATTTCATCACACAACTTGTCCTTTGGTATAAGTTCAGTAGTGGATAGTTCCTTCCGTAATTCCTTAGCACACATGACGATTTTGCTACAGTCTAGCCGACGTACACGTTCAGCTGTTTCCTTAATGAACTTCCTGCCATGAAAACCAAAGAAGATTGCTTCCTCTCAGTAAGATATGAGAATAAAACCTTGTCACCAAATTTATCGATCAGCATCACTTTGAGATCACGATTAGAACTACATCCTCTACTTCAGCGAGTACAGTCATGCGTTGAGCCAAGTATGTCAATTCAAAAGCGGTCGTCGAAACACCGTCTTTTATATCCGCCATTAATTTGTCAGGAGCAGCCAGTAACTGTTTTTGTGATATTTGTTGTTGGTCGACCTCTTTCGTTACTAGAAGATATTGGTAATGAAACGTAATTTCTTTAACACGACGTATGATATTGGAAGTTTCTGCAAACAAATCTTCCGCTGTTTCATATAAGAATTTTTGTGAAAATTTCATAGTATTATCGACGCATTGAAAAACAGCAAAGCTGCTGAAATTTCAGTTAAAAGATGACTTTTTTTTTCGTCGTATACCACAAATGGAACATCATGAGTCACTCGACGAATCGCTGTTGCTTCTTTTTCATTTGCAGGTCAGTTGATGATCCAGCTACGCCTTGTGTTTTTGATGAAGCTCTTTCTTCCAGCGCTCTATGTAGTGACGACGACGAATTTTTTCTTCGCTGATATAGCTGGCCATGCAACTTTTATACCACGAGAAGTGTTCTTCATCAGCATTCGGATCAAACAACTTCTCAAATTTGTCTGAAATTTCGTCTTTGCGTCGATTTGCTGCATTTGAATAGTTTCTTTCGGTTCATTCACCAGTTCAGCATGATTTTTCGTTCGCCTTTTTTTTATCTAATAATTGTAGCGATATTTATTCACTTTGAAGAAAGTTATCACAAAATTCGAAGCACTGCTATTTTAAAAATTGGAAAATGTATCTGTTATAATAATGGATGAAGTTCAGCTATAACTGAAGTCACAAAAACTGTCGAGAAAAGCGCGGCACGCTCCAAAACTCGAGAGAAGGTATGTGACGCTGGGAAGGAGATTTATAATAAAACTGCCAACGGGCTTTCCTGGCAACTTTCAGTTCCAGGTTTGAAAGGATCTTGCAAAAAAAATTGAGTCGAGAAATAGCGGTCAATGGATTTTGCATTCTATACAACATTTTTTTTCACAACTACAGCGATGGAATCGAAAACTCCCATTATTGGGCCGAAAAAAAAAACTGGACCATAATTCCGTCCGGCAACCTCCAAATTATTATTCATCAAGTCTTTCTCAACTCAGGTCATCAATCAGAATGAGGTCATCGGTTTTTTCAAATGGAATGTTTCGCAGCGCCCGCTCTAATAGTTTTCATATGCTTTTTCTACACAATCGACAGCAATAATTCATAATTCAAACAGTGAATTGTGAAAAAAATATTCTGTGACCTTTCCGACTTATTCATGAAAGAAAACATGATCACAAGGCTGAGACAAAACTATGTTCAGGACAAGTCAATCATGAATGATGCGCCTGTGACTGCTTTTTGGGTGAATGAATTTGTTCGAATTCTGAGTTGGAGAAAATACTTTAGGTTATTGCAGCATATCTTGTGTATGGCAAACGTCCTTCAAAAAATACAAATTATTGTTTTATTTTCACCATATTACGAGATGATTATTCGATCTATAAAAGTCACTTATTGTATGTTGTTTCCAACTGCATAACATCTCGAAAATAGATTTTCAAGGGTTGTTGCACTGCCATATAGAGCCGACTTTCTGGGGTCGACCAATAATCCTTCCCACGTCTACTTCAATTTGTCAGTTCATTGATCGCTAGCAATCAGTCCGGATATATAAAATCTTCATGGAATTCTCTATTACAAAATCCATTTTAATCTGGAAAATTTGGATTTCCGTCGAATAGGGTCTGAAGCCATATCAGAACATGGTCTACCGGTTTCGAGAGTGATTGAAAAGTATACCGAGCTGGTTGAATGGGTGAAGGAGAACTGAGAAGAGGAAAGATTTCTGTTCCAGTTGGGAAATCGTTTCATTTCTGTTTCTTTTCAGCTGAATGAGAGGAAACATGAATCCGAAACTGAAATGATGCCAACATATTTGATACTTAATTCAAATTATTTTTTTAAATACAAATACCTATTCATCTAACGGAACTTGGACATACATGAGAGAATTGCGGTTGTAATATTGTAGATTCTATGAGATCTGATTACTTATTCTGAGAAAGCAGTGAAATTGACGATTCACTAGTTTGATTGTTATTTCAAGGATTATAAAAAAATGTATGTGTGATTGCTACAAATTGCAATACATAGACGGAGCGGCAGTGACATATTTTCTACCAATTTTTCAAAGTCTGCTTTCGAGAATAGAAAAACATGAACTCACAATTTGTGTTTGTTGGAAAACACTGTATTCTCCCGAAAAGTATGCCTTATAAAAATTCGTCAGTCTCACGATTGAATGAGGATACTGTGAAAAGTTGGTTTTCATTACATTTGTTCGCATTTCTTTCGGGCAACTCGAAAGTCACCCTGTATCATCTGAAGGTTATATCTCAGGCAGTTTACAAAAACACGTGCTTAACTATTCAATAGCTCCTTCATGCGCCAGTTATAGTACTATAACACGCCTTAAGAAGCATCACACTTTAAAGTGTTATTGAATCACGTTATATAATTAATATTTGATAGTAGTACAGAAGTTAGCTCATTGAATATAAAAAATCAAAATGGGCACATGTTCATAGTGGTCTCTGTGACAAATTTTCTTGTCAAGAAAGAAGTTATTCATAAGTACTAACTCATTCTCTAGATTGCTTATCAACCAAGTTAAGTTGAAAAATCACCTTTCTCTATGTAACTTGATTGTTTTCATCAGACACATATTTTCGAGTCATTCCCAACAATAACTGTTTTACGTTTAGCCTTAAACGTTGAATTCTCCTGGTGAATTTCATTGACTAGCTTGAATCATAGGTGTTATTGAAACTTGTGATGTAAAATTCAAACCACTTCTTCAACTTGAAAATATTCAGTAGAGAACGAAAATATCTCATAATCCACGATTCAAATTCGAAATATTGTATCAAAGTTGGTGAACTGAATCAATAAGAATGAAATGAATCAGTTTCGAATAATTTCGATTTATAGTTTTTCTCTTTCAAATTTCAATTATAAGAAATATACCAGATCTTCTGTTCGAAAATGAAAATCAACCGCATATAAGGCGACTCCATCAGAAATAAAGATGAAACAATTTCACTTTTTGACTTACCCTCTCTGTCAACTTTTACATCGTTTATCCAAGCACCATTTATTGGATACTCTACAGTTGTCAACCCGGTTGAGTGAGTATTGAATTATTCAGACATGTCTTCATTGGTACAGTGTTCATTCAATCAGTTATATTCCCACAACACTAATACATGTTATATGCAGAGTTATCCCAGAACGTCTGTTTCGAGTGAAAGAAAATTTTCGTATCCTTGACCATCAGTCAAATGCCATTAGGTTTTCCTCAATCGTGCATTACATTTGAGATATTTCCTTGTACCTACTCCGAATCTCTAACATAATTTACTGTATGACAGAATCGTATCAAACGAGAAAATATATCTGTCTGAAACTTGATTATTTCGAGGAGAGCTAGACCCAACTCAGTTTCCTCGAAATGAAATCAAGCGTTCAAAATGGAAATACGATTTTCTTCACTACATTAACTCCATATCAGAGATTTTCCGTAAGAATAGAACTTCGGGCTCGATAAAACGAAGTCAGATATCTTCATTTTTCAAGTCATTACCTGCACTCGATTTCATTTTTACAATACACTTTTAAATTGAGGTTTCCTTATGAATGTCATATACCGAATTGGGGTGACATTTTCAGCTTCGAAAAAATCTCATCAATACTGATAAATGACCAACGGTAAAAGTTTCATTAACCTCAATGAAAGTATTAAGAGGTATAATATGGAATACTTATCGACTATTTGATGTTATATATCATGAATTATTTTCTTCGAATAAGGTCAGTTTTAGATTCACTGAAAATTTGACGAGTTCCCGAATTAATAGTATGAGAAAATGCTGCATTAAATTCATATCACACTCTTATGCTTGGTCAATCACGATTAACAAATAAAAGTATATAGTCACATAGCTCTGGGCAAGGCCCAGCTCTTCATGTTGACTGACAGTCATTCGATATCTGAAGTTAAGCAACGCCAAGCGCGGTAAGTACTTGGATGAGCGACCATGCAGGGAAATACCTGGTCAAAAGCCCGTACAGCTGCAACAAAATAGCATATCATAGCTCGCAGGCAATATATCAATGAGCACAAGATATAATTGAGGATATGCCGTCCTTCGGAGGGGACGTAAAGCCGGCGGTACTGAGTCCATGAATGCTAAGCTCGTTAAAGATCCCTACCTCTGGTTAGAATACCAGAGGGTTCGGCAAAATTTCCGGTTGGGGGGAGTGTGCTCACCGGCGTCGGTGATTAGTCTTGGTAGCAGAAATAGGCCAACGTTAAATAAAGAAATTAAAATAAGTCACATAACTCCGGTAATGGAACACTCGAATTCAATTGAGTATGATTGTCAAAAAAGTACTTTTCAATGTATCTTAGGGCTCAATTTCAGGGCTTCTTTTATTTTCTATTCACATTTCCAAAAAAGTCTATTGAAAATTGCAAAATCTTCCACCATGTAGCTTCATTCTAGTGAACATGTTTCTGATAGATAGAAGAGGATTACATACAGACTTCTCTCAAAAAAAGTGATCACTGTCTATCATTTAACTTTTCTCCGCATCAACTGATCAATGCTGCAGATTGAACATTATTATTCCCGTTTAGGTGAAAAACAGCATAATGCTGTCACTTCACCTTTCTATTCTGATTGTTCATTCAATGAGGAAACTTTCTGTAGAGATCAATTACTCTTAACACCAAACTGATATTGAAGTTTCAACTTCTACACCAAAGGTTCCAATCTCATTGTTCATTCAATGGGGAAAGATGATATGGATGAAATCACCGAAGAAAGAAGCGAACCGAAATAATAAATTGTGTTAAGAGGAGAAAAATTACTCATATGCTATCTGTATCTAAATCATTTTTGATAAAAAACTCGTTGATGGTAGTGGACGCCAGACGATTATGACTGATATTATATCAAACATTATTACATGATGGGAATACTCATTCAACACAAACGGGGGAAAAACGATATTTTGATTTCATTACATTCGTTCTTAACAATTTTCAGTGTTGAAATTTTATTGCCTTTCAGAATAACTCCAAACTCCGAATCATTATACATTATGAAAAATCAGAATTTTCACCACTGTTGCTTTTCAAGTTTGTGAAATTATGCAGGCTCTGTCTCCTTGTCCGACTCAGTTAATATTTCTTCAAACCTGTGCCCTTCATGACCCACGCCCTACTTGCACAGATTGCTAATATCCGATACCATCCCAACAATCAAGCAAATACCGAAACCACCCTTCGCACGCCGTACGTCCTCGGAAATCACAACTGTAACCCCTAATGAACTTATCAACATGCACCAGGCTGCTACCCTCCTCTCGAGAGCTCTTGTAGGATACGCAGAGCTGGCTCGAAGGCCAGCATAAGTGAAAGCGTTAAAAGCTCGTTTAGTTGTGGTATTTTTTCACACATGCGTGCATCTTGATTCGCAGGCAGATGTTAATATTTAAAAAGAGAATTATAGCGACAAAGGATCCACAAAGGGCGGAGGATCTTGATATGGTGACGTGCCCTTTCTAACAGATCACTGGGCGATTCAGAAGCTGGCAGCTGATCTAAGATAGGATTGTTCGGAATTTCCCCTCCGTGTAAAAAACAGTCGATGGATATCGTTTCAGACATCTGACAGTAGCGTTATCAGAAATGTCGGATGATATAGTGTCTAATATTAATATAGCACCGTACTCCTGAATAGTTCGAATGTCTCTTTTTAGAATCAGACAGTGATTGAATTTTTTTTTCATCAAAGCTACAGTGACTATTAACACTTTTTCACTTTGAACGTCAAACGGTCACCAAGTTGCATGCTCGATGTATTGAAAAGGCCAGAAGAAAAAATAGATGGTCATCAATTGTATTTTTTGGGATACGAATATATCTGAGAGCTTTCACGTTATATAGGATTCAATTGAAGCTACCAAGAAACCAAATCAAAAAAAGGGTCATAACTGGGTGAAAATCACAAACTTGATATCCTAATGAACCAGAATGAAAATTGAGTTGAGTTGAAATTGAGTAAAAGGGAATGATAATTTCCTAAAAGATATGTAACATGAAATGATATGGGCCATTCTAAAGACAGCTTCTCTTTTTTTCAATGGTCCGGTTCTATTCCCAAAATTAACTAGAATACTAGAGATCCAACACATCTATTTTCAATCTGGAATAAAGGTGAAATAGTTTCAATTGTAAGACACAATATCAAACTGAGGCAGTAATAATAACCCAGAGATATGTCTACCTTAGTACACAAAGCTGCTCAATTCGTTACAACGGTATATACCACCCGACCAACTTCTTCAAAAAACAAATACTATCGCTACATCAAATGGCAAAAGTTTTTTCATCACCTATTATGGAAGACATCTTGGATTCAATAGCGCCATTTAACGTTTGATTTTTTGCCTATAATGTCAGGAATTCCCAAAACTACTTAAAACCCATGGCTGATATAAAAAATAATTTCAGCAAAGGGATGAAAAAGTTATAATGAAAGGTGAACTGAATTTTACTTGTTTGCAATAACCAAACTTTCAACACAAATGATCCATTACAAAAAATAATTAGAATATGCTCTTCGGAAGACACTGATATATATTTGAATAAAAACACTGAATTTCTGTCTAATTCTTTTTCCATAAACTACCCACAGCGATTTTCTTGTTCCGAAAAATTGAACTAACTTTATTCAATCAGTATCCAGTGGTTTTGTTCATCTAGCATCTAAATTCGCGTGGATAAAAATTATAAGAAATAAAAGAAATTGGGTTAAATTGGAAGAATACTTGGGATTTGAATGAAATGGTTGTATAAAAAGTTGTCAGTTCATGAAACTTGAACAAGAAATTGGTGAATCTTTTAAGTTGTGGCACAAAGAGAGTAAATATATTCCAACAAACGCATTGCTACTGTCGATGCATGTTTGGCAGATCATATTACAAGAGCAATCCGGGACATAAACATCGGAAAAGAGTAAAGACTCGTATTCCACCAGTGTTGATGGTATTATATAGCACAGAATCGAAAACAATTGCTGAGTTGTTGATGAATAGAATATCAATCTCCTCTGAAGTTAGGACAAATTACATTATGACTCATTAGACTGTACTAGTTCAGAATCAATTTTGTATATGAACATGTTAAAAGTCATCTCAGATAAAAAAATATTAAAAACTGTTGAACATATATAGTAGTTCACCTGGCTAGGCCTATTTGAGTTATTCAAAAAAAGATATGCAATAACAAATCAGACTTCTGAAAACTCTTAATTTAAGTGAAATGCATTGGTTTCTGAATAATTAATTTTTGAAAACTCGCAGATCTGAATGATACACTCGTTTACCGAACAAGTTCATGTATTGATTTTAACATAAGATATTCTTATATATGTGAGAGCTTTGGCCTACAGTTAGTCTTGAATATGGATGATACAAATTATCACTTTCTCTTGTACCGTTAGAACTTTCTTGGATAGAATTTTTTTGTTTTTTATATTCAGAGTAATTTGAAATATATATGAAGAATGGAATGTGCCAAAACATATCTCTGGACAAATATATTTACAGGCTGTACTGGATTTGGTTTCAACAATGCTTCCCATGATTTTTTTTAATCATGAAAACCTGAGCTTGAGCTACCCCAGGAAATTGGGCCATGAATTTTAGTGTTGATTGTACTAATTATAAATTATCTTCTTTCAATTTATTTCATTGAAGATTCAAATCAATACACCGTCATATTGAAAAATTTCAAAATACAAGTCGTTCAAGATAATACTCTTTAACATTCCGATTTGATTCCAGATAGGGGTGCTGAAGTGTCTGTGACTGTCAAAACTTATCTGAGAAAAATTCATTACGTCAAAAACAGACTGAAACCGACTATAATAATGCTGGAATCAGCAAATCAATCTCGATTGGATATATTGGGGTTAACTCATAATATGAAACTTTTTACAACTGCACAGGAGCAGCCAAGTCTTTGAATATATTTGTCGTGGAGTGAAGAAAGCCTTGAGTCACATATTTTTCCAAATTTGATGTTATTCCTAATCCTTAGTAGATGAACGAATCGAGCTCTTGGAAAACCAACTGATGAAAAACTAATTAGTAGTCTACAGGTTTTTTGGCCAGACGTTTCGTCTGCATCTGCGGCAGACATTCATTAGCTATGTAGCAATGGTCGAAGTATCCTTCTCTGCTGCGAGGCTTTGACTAGATGTGGTTCAGATGATTATTCACTATTCATCGGACCTAGAGTCGGACAGTCAATGAACTCTAATTGATTTTTCTTAACCGTCCCATCTCTCATTGGGAGGATCTGTATATTTTGAACCACTGCAATCCACGTTCTCTGGATGTTGAGGCTCTCTTCTTTGCAGTTGAAGTTGTTCTTAGGTTTATGAATTCCTATGACCTTCCTTAAGAGCCGTGGGTAATAGCTCATAGTTGTATCCAATACTTGTGTTTTGCGAATTCAATATCATTACCTTCTAACAGAGCGTGTTCTGCTACCGCCGATTTTCGTGTTTGGCCATATCGACAATTTTGTGATCGGTTAATTGCGTTTTTATGCTCTTTTCTTGTGGTTCCGATAAAGAGAAAACCACAACAACAAGAACAACACGGTATTCGATACACTCCCAGAGTGGATGATGGGTCTCATGGGTCTTTCGCAGATCTCATGGTTTTCTGGATTTTTCTCGTAGGCTTGAAGATTGCTCTCCCCATGTTTCTCTGGAAATTTTTCAATGCGGTCTGTCACACCGTTAATATATAAAAGGAAAGTCCGTTCATTAACGGATGGTTCGGGGTCATTCATTGAACATCCTTGTTTGGGTCGCAAGGCTCAGTGAATTTCTTCTTCGAAATATTCTGGCTCAGAAATGCGTTTCGCTAGGGTTTCAGTCACTCCTCTCTTCTACCGCGGCTGATGGTTTGAATTCCTATTCAGGTGCCGATCTGTGTCAGTGGGCTTTCGATAAACCCTATGCCCTAGTTTCCCATTTTCCCGCCTTTCTACCCGTACGCCCAGAAAAGCAATTTTCCTTTCTCCGTCTCCATCGTGAACTGAATCTTTGTGTTTCAGGAATTCAGATGATATAGAAATTTCTTCAGTTTCTCTCCGTGACCACAAATCACGAATGGTTGGACAGGCCAATGGTCTAAAACTTGTTTTTCAGACTGTTCTATGAAGAATTTTGCAGAATGGTAATGGTTCGTACTTCCATTGTCTATATTATTAACTCTATTGAAACCTGTTGCTAAGAACGGAGGGATTGAAATACAAATCAAGTGAGAAAATCAAAATAAAATTTTTGGTCAATAATGAAATTAGGGATTGATTGATCAAAGAAAAATACTGTTGTTTCAAAATATCGAATATGAAATATAAATCAAAAAATTTTAAATAACGAAATAAATGAAATAATATTGTGACAAAAATATTGAGGTATCGAATGTGAAATACTAGTGAAGAAATGAAAATAAAGAAATCAAATGAAATATTATGAAAAAATGTTGAAACCAACTTTCACGACGTTTCGATTACGGATACCAGCAATCATGAGATGGCATTGATGGTGGATTTGAATGCATTATGGTTTAGAAATTGTTGTTGTATCTGATGGATATTCAGACTATAATAAAAGCAATAGAAATGGAGCAGCTGAGAACTGCTCCTCTTTCAAAAACATACGAAGTTTGTTTCAGCGGAACCATGGTTGTACCTTTTACCCTAGATTTTTTTTCACCAAATCGAAATGATAAAAAAAATCTAATTAAAATCCTAATTGAAGAATTTCGAGCTGTTTTTATCACAATAAAACAGGCCAGAGATGATGCGGATGTTCTTAATAGTGAAACAGTTATTGATGAATCCAATCTTCAAAAAACTGCTATTATAATAGGAGATATAGATTTACTTGTCATTTTATTTGGGTGTACCCTACCTCATCAACAAGAATTTTTGTTTTGAAAAAGTTGGCAAAGGAAATTTAAAACCTGAAGTATACTCTTTCAAAAGATATGATTAATATTCTCGTTCTGAAAAACACATACTGTTTCTGCACGCAATAAGTGGTTGTGACACGATTTCTGCGCTCTTCAGAAAAGGATTTGAACTTCTGGTAAAAACACTCAAGAAACTTCCGGATTTGGATCAAACTGCTGCAGCATTTGAAGAAGAATCCCTAGTTCAATCATTATTTGAGGATGTTCGAACCCTGTTGGCAATCTATAATGGCAACAAAATCTGAGAACTGTATCGAACGTCTTCGCTAAAAAGTAGTATAGAATTTAATTCTCTACAATATCTTTTATGAATACAAATAGCATAAAACGCATGGGACAAAACATTTGCAATAAATGTATGAAAAATCGATTTTTGGACCTTTGTTCTTGAAATATCTCTGGTCGCGGACACCCTACGATAGGTCGGTTTTGAGACAAAGTTCTTTGCTGACTATATCTCATTCCGATATTCTTGCTCTCATTTGACTTATTTTCCTGTGGTAATCCAATATTTCACGCCGAACATTTTTGAACACTGCGTCGATATTTCTATAAATATTTATTATTCTTTCCGGTAAATCAAATACTGAGGCAGGTTCAGTTTCGTACACTATTTTGCTTCAAATAGACCCATAAAAAGTCTAAAGATATCAAATCTGGCGAGCGGGGTAACCATTCCGTAGGATCTCGAAGAGGAAAGTATTATCCAAATAGTTTCGTACTTTTATAGAGTAATGTTGTGGTGCTCTATTTTGTTGAATTACAATATCCATATCTTATTCATTGAGATTCGCTTCGACTTAGAGGTCATCAGGAGTTCCCAGCATATTCAAATACAGTTTCCCTACTAAATTTTGTTCAATGATTAGAGGTCCAACATTATAGTTTCCAAATATTCCTGTCCAAATATCAATTTCTATGGGATGTTGAGTATGAGTATGAGTATGTGGTGTCGGTAGTGTAGTGGTTAGCATATCTACATATAAAGCGGAAGGCCGGGGTTCGAATCCTCACCGGGCCACCGTGTTGGGTAATCTCACGTTAAAAGGTAAGGCCTCGTTGATCCATTGCTCGCGCAGTTTCGACTTCTGAGGGTTTACGTTCGTCAGCTGGTTAACGGAACGAACAATTTTAGAACAACAATTTTAGTTTCCCGGAAAACGTGTGGGTTGGTGTTACTCCAATAACAGCAATTTTGTCTGTGAACATTGCCGTTGAGAAAAATGTACATTCGCCATTGAAACAAATATTGTGGTAGGAAGGGTGCCTTCCAATGGTTTCCGTAATAATTTTCGCGTAAACTTCTGTTTCTCCATTAGGGTCATCTTTGGTTAACTGGTGCATGACTTTAATTTTATATGGCTGATACTTATTCCTCTTCGAAAGTCTCCACACAGTAAAAGAACACACGTCACAAACTTTCACAACAGAGGAAGTAGACTTTCGAGGATTTACTATCATCTCACCAATGATTTGAACCTGGTGTTATTTTGATATGAACGGATGACCTGAGGGCTTTTTGTTCTTAATAGCGGTTTCAATCATCAATCTGTCGGCATCAGCTCGTGGTTGTCAAAAAAATATTTAATTTTTCGCAAGTGTTTCTCTTAGTATATCTATGAGCCTACTCCCATTTTTGGCATCCGCTTAAAACTTCTGTCTTATTTAAGAGGGGCGTGGTGTTATCGAATATTATGTTATTACATTTCTTTCACAGCTACGCATTATTACCATTGATTTTGTGCAGTTCTTGTTATTACCACCAAATACGACATAAATATTGTGTCCAGAATGGTTATGTAGATATCTGACATAATGCACAATTCATCCTAATTCAGAGCTTAATTGAGAACAAGATTCTATTTTGTCACAAATGAGGCAATCATCACCTTTATTTTCACCACTATTCGATGGTTTACTCATTTCGATAATTGTAGAGGATAGTACAAAGAGACAATGAACATGTGTCACTTAATGAAAGGGAAGAAGAATAATGCATTATGAATTATATGTTCAGTAAACCACATTTCTCTTCTTATGCAGTGTACGTGAGAGATATTCACCAAATTATAAATTGTGCATTATCCACTTAATTGTGCTTATTCGTTCACTGAATCCGCGTTGAAACTAACACCGGTTTTATGCAGCAGTTTCAAGTAATAAGAAATGAACTTTAAGTAATAAGAGAAGGAAATTATCCAATATACTTAAAAGTGCATAAACGTTCCTATTGAAAACTGAAGGTTGAACTTCTCTCAGTTTGTAAGTAGAGCTCATCTCTTATTTCTTATCAGTCAAAAATGCTGTATAAATCCGTTGTAATAAACTGAGAAATGGTTGGCAGTAACAGATTTTCCAGAACAATTTCTCGCAGTCTCTGGTCGAAACACTTGAAGCTGAAAAAAATCGTAATCTCAAAAACACTTATGCGCTGCGGCGTACTTAATGTTAGACCCAGAATTTATGTTTGTTACGTTCAACAATAATTTTGATGCACGACTTTGTACAACGCTGCCTTGCATCTATTGGGGAGGGTTTACTCAACGGACAGTGCATAATTTAATGGATAAGGCATAATTCAAATAACGGAATATTACTTCTAGGTGGAAAATTTCACCTCTGTCACTAAAATGATTCATATCCCATATACCACAGCTGTAATAAAGTATCAGGAGTGACAGTTTTCAGGTGGTAGATGAATATTTACCAAAATTTGAATTATGGATTTTCTACTATCTACTGAAGTATGCACTATTTGAGAAGAAAACCACCCCTTTATACACAGAAACATCACTAAAATTACAACAATTATGAAGGCCTACTATTTCGAATAATACCAGGTGACTTACATCTTGCACGAAAGTGTTGCAAAACAATGTAATGAAAACCAAATTTCACAGAATGCCTATCTTAGAACTTTTTCTGGTTTTATCGTGAAATTTACTGAATTTCATATGGTACACTCTGTTTTAAAATATACATACTGTGTAACAACAAAGGTGAATTATGAGTTTCAGATGTAGTGCTGCGGTCGTGCTGTGAAGAGCTCGAGTTCTCAGAAATTTCCAAATTCGGTATTCACCGTCCAGTCATAAAGCAAAAGAGTTTCGGATTCCACTTCATGAAATTTAGGTCCCAGTGATCATTTGCTCTCACAAGCTCTTGAATGAGCTGCTAAATGGTTTCCTTGGAATCTAGGTTATTCGATAAAGAGAAATTTTACAAAAGAAAATAGAAAAAAATAGAAGTCAAAACGCGCCGCTCTCCGTTCGTTAGTTATCGCTCATCAAAGGTCATATTCCACTTTTTTTCCATACAGTACAACCAATACCGCTTTATAAAACAGATGACCCAACTAATGTCGAAAATTATCGACTAATTTCTCTTCTGAGCGTTTTTTCAAAAATAATCGAGAAAGTAGTCGCCATGCGAGTTGAAACTTACCTGAATACATTTAATATTATGTTAAATTGTCAACACGGGTTCAGAACTGGCTTTTCAACAGAGACTAGCATAGCTGAATATGCGCAATATATCAGTGGAAAGTTGGATCTTGGGGAACATGTGGTTTCTGTCCTATTTGACTTGATAAAGGCATTTGACACTATTGATAGATTTTTTGTATCGGAAAAACTGGATGCACTGGCTATTCGGGGTTGCACCAACGAATGGTTCTTATCTTTTTCTAGAAAATCGTAATATTATAGTTAAGACTGATGATTTCCTCTCGAGTGAATTTACTATGGATCTTGGAACACCTCAAGGTAGTGTACTAGGACCTTTGATTTTTTTGCTTTTTTTCCAGAATGTCTTACTGACGCAAAAGTTCTCATGTACGCTGATGATACATGTACAATCATAGCAGACAGGGATACAAAAAAACTTTCCGAAAAAATCAATCGAACTTTGAAACAATTTGAAAATTGGTGCCTCAAGAATCGTTTGATAGTGAACTTCAGAAAAACTGTTTGTATAGGCTATCACACTATTCAAAAAATACCTGCAAACTGCACAATTCTATTAAACAACACCGGTTTGGAATTTTCTCGATCTGCCAATTTTCTTGGTGCTGTATTTGATAGTAGTATGTCGTGGGAACTACAGATAATTAATGTTTGTAAGAGAATTAATCAGTGCTACTTTTGATTCACTGTACCGAAAACGGTGGTCATATTCAAAATACTATTTTATCAACTAAGAAAGGCATGTTGAATTGTCAAATCTCTCCTTTGGATCTGTCTTTCCTGCCACGCCACTGTAAAAACACTCAACCGATCGAGTCACAAAAGGACGACGAGCCCCAGCAAGAGAAGGACAGCTTCGTTTCGTTTTATAATCCTCGAAAGCTAAAACCGTGAGTTATGAGTGTGTGCTCTGAACTTGAATTCGGCAATAGCGGCTCTGGTTGTTTGTTCATTGGATTAATTCATCTATTCTGCCGATCTTCAACGACCGAAACGATCAGTTTCCACCGCTCTGAGCAGCTGTTACGGTTCGATGGATTTCATGAACTTGGCTGAATCCATGAGCACCCTGACACTGACAAGCCTAAGATTTCCAGAGAATAATTTCCGTTAGGAAGAGATATTTTCTCGTAGCGGTTTCGATCATTTGTCAACCAGACTACCATCAACTTGTGAGATCTAGCTTTTGATAGTATGGAAAAGATTCCAATAGAATCGTTCTGCTGATCGAATTCGGGATTCAGGGCGGGAAGAAAGACAGAGAGAGGTGGACATTCGAGCAGTATGGCGGAATTCTTGGGTAGAGTTCGCAATTTCTGTTGGAATTTTAAGAAAGTGGGATGTGCTCTATATGCATATGAAGTTTTTGGGAAGAAATTAACAACAATAACATTGACCACATGATTGTCAGAATATGTGATGAAATAAGGAAATTACAGCTGAAATGAACGTTCAAACGTTCTACAAGATTTTCTATTCTGCTATGGGTTTTGTGAAACAGAGAACGACAGACAATTTGAATATTTAATTCAATCATTTTTCACTATTTCCAGAGAATTTAGCAATGGATGTATTAATTTATTTTCACTAACATGTATGATTCCCTTCCTATCAGTGATGCATGCGTGAATCTATAGTGTAGCCGCTGAAAAGATAGAATGATCACGTGAACGGCACGCACTCTTTGAATGTTCCTCTCCCCAATGTTACAAGTCCGATTTACACCACTCAACAAAACGTCGCCGCGTCGTACTCCCATCAACTCTTGGGATGCTTTTTTATAAGTGTTTATTATTACACCTTTTTCCTCTACAGTTAAATGTTTTTTTTATCTTTTTCTTGGAGGTGAAAGAGTGTTTCCATCCATATTATTTAATTAACGTAACACACGTAAATACAAAGCACAAATGAGTACAGTACAGTGTAAACAGTTCTTTATTTATTTCAGTTTTGAAGGCGTGGCTATGCAGACATTCACTGTTCACGCGTCCTTGAATTCTATCTTTTGAACAGCCCGACTATAGGATTCATACGGGAACCAAAAAAGCAAATAATTTACTGGATGTGTCACAAAAAAAGTCCCTCTGATGGACGATATACATCGATGTTTTTGAAACATCGATGGTATACATTCGATGTTCCGATGTTTTTGTATCGAGGTCGCAAAATGACACATCGATGTTGAACATCGATAGTTGTGAACTATCGAATTTCAACATCGGTCAAACAAAAAGCCAACCCAGCTCCATCACTGAATGACTGACAGTTGACATTTCCGAAATGTTCCGTATTAATCCGCACATCGGTTGAGCAGAGTGGTTATCTCGTTATCTCCCTTTCTCTCTCTTGAATAGACCCGACCGATGTATTGATATCATAGAAAGAGGTCCGCTCTGGTTAACGAAAACGGAAATATCACGAATTCACAGGAACTCATTCAAAACGAACCATTTTACTTGCAGATCACATATACTACGCCCCTATGAGACTTGATGCGTTCTCTGGCGCTCTTGTATTCAAACGATATTCCCCTCTCTCATTATTTGGCTGCCTCAAAAGTGAAAGAGAACGAAATGGATGAATACTTTCTGAATACATGTGCGCCAGGAAACGCCTCTGGATTTGAACTTATCTTTAATGAATTGTATGTACATCATATTTTCATTTTGTATTTTAAAATTATTTAACAATTACTATTTCTGAAAGGATAGCAGGACACATAGCATCAAAATATCTGAAACGTCATCTGTCAAGTCAAATATCAAAAACATCGATGTTTTTTAAACATCGATGTTGCAAGACCGATGTTTACAAAATATCGATAATGAGTTTCGATAGTATCGTCGATGTTCAACATCGAATTTTCTATCGATGTCCCATCCCTCTGATATGTATAACCCTGTATGGTGGGAGTATCTTTCTTGATATCATGAACTGAATTCAAAAATCGAATTAGGAATTTTCATCTTCACGAGAAGTGTAACGCGTAGAAGTAATTGATTCAGAATTTTCGTTAGTATGTCTTGATAGAAATTCATCAATAGCTGTATTGAAATTTTTTTCGAACAACCGAATCTTTAGAAAAAAGTATCCGATGTGATTCGTTTGAAATAATTTTCCTGCCGTAATAAATTCAACTGTGGAAAGCTTTGTATGATCACTGTCAGAATGCTTCGACAAGAACCACCCCAATATGATAAAAAGCGAATTGCAATGGCCTTTATGATTCACCGCTACCCGCGAGGGTAGCTGAAAGGCAAATAGATATTTTGTTACATTTTAAACTCTGGGGACGAATTGAATTTGATACGATTGTTCTCCAAAGGTCGATATAGCTATAAATTTAAAGTTCCTCAGAGATATGAATAACACTAATTTTGTACTGCATGCACCAATTATTAATGAAACTTTAAAACACATCCTACTCATTTCAAACAGGGTGTCCTGGAGTAGAGAAACATGATATCAGATCATAGTGAAACCAAAAGCATATTTTCACTTTTCAAATATTGAATCATCCAAGAACAGAATTCATTTCTGAATATGATTTTATTGATGAAGTGCCGCAATTATTTTCCGATTATTAGAGCGGTCACACTCGCATATCGGTTTCGAGCTCATTGGTTTATTGACGAAATTAATTCCAGGATATGATTCATCAAAAATATATACAGGGATTCCTTATGTGAATAACTCTTAACTTACACATGCCATGTATAAATCAAACTCATTCGTGGTATTGCCCAAGGGAGTAATTAACTAGTATACGTATGATCGGGAATACATATGGGACTCATTTATGGCCAATCTTGAGGTACGCTTAACGGTTAAACCTATGTCAAAAAATCATTGTAGATGGCAAAATTTTGTATGTTTGTGAAACTTTCCAAATTTTTGTCCTTTGTTTTTTCACTTTGATAAATCTTCTCGCAATAGCCCAAGTAGCACAAGGACGTCCCTTGGATTAAAAATGGATGTACATTGTTATCCGATCAGATATTCATTAAAATTCAATTCGTTACCCATTGAATATCAATTGGGTATGCCATGGACGTCCATTTGGAATACTTCCACTGGACATCCATCGGATGCCTGATGGATATCCATCAATTAGATTATAAACATCCATTGGACGTCCAAATGGACTTCTGATGGATATTTATTGTTTCAAACGAATATATAACTGTAACAAAGTTATCAGAGAAGCTGAGAATATATAAATGACATTTATATGACCAGCTCCTGGAAAACTGTCAGCAAAAATATCAAAATAAAATAGAAAATTCTCAGTTAAAATGAAATAATAATTAGCAACCATAATTAGCAAAAAAATAACTTCTAATGATAGTTGTAAGGTGAAAGGATTCTTGAAAAATACAGTAATTGTTGTACACAATTTCTTCCTGCAAAAAATGTATTTTTTCAACGAAGATATTAGTTTTTTCTGTCAAACAACAATAATAATTCAATCATCGGAAAAAATACAAATATAGTATCAAAAATAAACTGATATTCCGACTGAGACTGTAACCCTGTATGTGAGTGAAAAAGAAAAAATTGGAAAGTATGTATGTAGGAATAAAAGTATATAAGACAAGCACTAACCTATGTATAAGTACGAATACAATAAGAAAATTACAATCATTTTACGGGAATAGTAGTAAAAAGAATAAAATTAGCAAGTTTAACAGGTAAAAAATTAAAATACAATAATTAACACAGATATTGAATACATTTGATTTCTGAAGAGTGTCAATATGCTTTTTTACATTTTTTTGGTGGTAGTGAAATTGTTTGAACTCATCTATTCTGAGAGTCCCCTGAGCCCTGTAGTGGCAAACTTCTTCATGGAACACTTTGAAAGACAAGTTCTAGAACGTTGGCCGGTCCAACTCTCCTGTTGGTTACGATATGTTGATGACACTTTCGTGATTTGGAGTCACGGAGAAGAGGAACTGAAGAATTCATCTGAATTCTTGGAATCCAAAGATTCACTTCACGATGGAGACAGAGCAGGACAGGAGGAGAGCTTTTCTGAACGTATGGGTAGAGAGGCTTGAAAATGGAAAACTAGGGCATAGGGTATATAGAAAGCTTACTCAGATCGGTACCTCAACAAGATTCCAACCATGCATCGCCCAAAAAGTATAGTTGCACCACAATTTTTCAAAATCAATATTCGGTTTCCAGTTGAGGCGACAAAGTATTTCGGATTTCACGTATATCCCTTATCGCAGAAATTCTTAAATGATTTTCTGATCGGTTTTCCAGAAAGCTAGATATCTTATTGAGGGAAATTCAACAGGAAACCTTCCCACAACCTTCATTCCTTTCAAGCATTAAAAAAGACCTACTTTCTACCATAACATTTTAAATTCCTAGAATGAAATGATTTTGTGACCTGTATGCTGAGTAAACGTTCTCATCATTAGGAGGAAAATGGTGTGCCACTGGCATATCGCTTTCTTACAACAATGAATAACGGAGCCAGAGCTAGACAAAATACGGTGTAAATCAAAGGAAGCAACAGGTAGCAGCGATTCAACTCCTTGTAGTTTTTGTGGGGAATAAACGATGTTCTGTGTTTTATGCACTCTCGTTATGACAAACATTCTCGTGAAAATACAAAACTAAGATGAAGCCTCCAGGAATATTTCGTTTCGTTCGTATTCGTTTTTAGAATCCGTGAGAAAATATATTGAATATATTATATTATCGACACATTTTCTATTGGCATCCCACAAATGGGATCCAATGCGATGAATATATGGCAGTGTAATTTCCAAGTTTCGAAGGTCATTTACTGATAGGTAGGAATACTCACTTGTATTCAGAATATAAGATTCATTTAGACATATAACAATTTTAGTGGAAAGAACGAAATTTGAGAAACTTCTGGCTTTTTCTCCTTATGAAAAATAAAAATACAGAACTCTGATGACGGAAAAACCATTTAATAATTTACAGTCACCCATTGACTATATCATTTATAAACCTTTTATTTATTTATTTATTCAGAAAAGGGCAGAAGAGTCTGTGATTCTGCACCCGTCGCGCTATATATGCAGCAGAATAGCTGTTTTAGATAGAATCCTTCTTTTTGTATATGAATCGAACGTCCAGCGATGAATGGTATAGTAGTATCGTTTATTTTCTTTCTCGGCAAATGTTTACTCTATACTAAGTCAATTCGAATGACATGAACGTCGGCAATGTCTTTGTATGGCCTAGGCGGCGTGGTATAATTTCTTTCAAAATTATAATTTTTATGTGGGAGGTTTTATATGGTATCAACTAGTAAATTTATCAGACCCGGTACGTAACAATTTGCGGATTTGGAAAGACGATGACAGGAAGATAAAAAGCGACGGCTGGAAGAGAAAGACCTAGAGGAAAAGCGACGGCGGGAGAAAAAAGAATTGAAAGAAAAACGACGGAAGGAGGAAAAACAAGAACGAGAGGAGGTGCTCCAGAAAATTATCGCAGAACAGAGTAAAGAGCGAGAAGACGAAACGAAAGAACGAGAAGAAGGAAAGAAAGATCGACAAGAAGCACTCAAGAGAATTCTTGAAAATGGAAAGAACGTCAAGAAGTATTCCAGAAAATTCAAGAAGAACAGAGGTAAAGTGAGAGAAGAACGAAAGAATGAATTAGAACAAATAGAAAAAGAACGGAAATCAGGCATCCAGAAGGTTCTAGATCATCAAGAAAGCTCCCTCAAACATGTGTTAATTAAAACCGGAGTACGAGTGGAAAAACCGAAAGAAGAACTAAAAGAAGACCTGAAGGGAGCCGTCAAGAAAATCGACGATCGAGTTAATGAGAAAGTGGATACAGTGAGGAGGAGATGAGAGGAATGAGGAGTCAAGAAAAAGCAGATGGTTCTTTTCAAGAACCAAGACCGCCGAGACAGGGTTGCCACATCAGGTATTTCCGTGAAACCGCCGACTTTTGATGATCATTGGTCCATGTATCGCCGACAATTCGAGGCTGTACCAACAATGGATAGGATGAAGAAGAGAAAGCTACGGCTTTCATAGAAGCTCTGAGAGGGTCAGCTTCGGATAGGTTGCAGACGATACCCATCGAACAACAAAATAAATACCAGGATCTGATTTCTGCATTAGAGTTGCGGTATGGCGATCAACATCGAGGACAGCCGTACCGGGTCCGAATGAAAACAAGTACACAAAATTCCAGTGGGAATCTCCAAGAGTTTGAAGCAGAAAATGGTGAAAACGCACCTATTCGAGGTGATGCTGAGATTACTTTGATTCTCGGGCGACTCAACATCATATATACAGTATATGTCGCAGATATAAACGATGAATTTATACTCGGGATGGACCTGTTCAGTGACTATGGGTTCTCATTCAACTAAGATCAGATTATGGAGTTTGAAGGAGAGGAATTTGTCCTTACCACTCCAACAGAAAGGGCAATGCTTGTGAAACTGCGTTTAACAAAAACTCCGACGATTCCTGGATTTTCGGAGGAAGTAGTTAGCACTGCAGTTGATGAAGACCCTAGGTGCTGTGTTGGAGTAGTACGCACGAGCTTTAGTACAAACGAAACAAACAATTTCTGTGAGAGTCGCCAACTTGTTTCTGAGAACATGATTGTTGAAGTAGGCGATATCATTGGAACATATGAACTTGTTACATGAGTAACAAACTATGATTGAAATGAACATCAAGAAATGAAGGCAGACTCTCAGAGTGTTATAACAACTCTTGAAAAATCATTTGAACACTTATCGACAGAGGAACTGAAAGCTGCCAGGAATCTCGTCAGGAGTGAAAGTGACATATTTGATTCGACAACAGGAAGAACTAACTTGGTCAAACACAGAATCGATACTGGCCAAGTTCATCAAATTCGACAATCACCAAGAGGAGTTCCATTTGCCAAACAGCAAGAGGTGGAATAGCTTGTTGGCAAGATGATGAGATACAGAGGGATCGAAGAATCGTCGAGCGCTTCGTCTACACCTGTAGTGTTGGTTTCCAAGAAGGATGGATCTATAACATTATGTGTCGATTACAGAAAATTGAATGAACCATTGATTCTCAATACTAGATCTGAAGAGTGGATATTGGCAAGTGGGCATACATGAAGGCGACAAGGAAAAGACTGCATTCTCTACTGGGAGTGGACTTTACCAGCTCACTGTTATGCCTTTCGGATTGTGTAATGCTCCAGCAACATTTGAAAGACTAATGTAGCTGGTCCTACGTGGGCTCACTTGGAAGACTTGTCTAGTATACCTCAACGACGCTTTGGACATGGGATAGACATGAACATCTGCATAATTTGCGAGGAGTCTTTCAACGATCTGAATCTTCAGAAATCCGTTTTTTCCGAAAAGAGGTAATTTAATTGGGCCATAGGGTGTCATCAGACGGCATTCGAACGGATGAAAGGAAGATACAGGGATAAGAGACTGGCCGAGACCAAAAGACAAATTTGAATTGAGGAGTTCCCTAGGTCTCTGCACCTTCTATCGTCGATTCGTGGAAGAATTTGTTGATATTGCGGCATCACTACATAATTTGACACAGGATCAAGTCAAATTCGTCTGGTCCAACGATAGTAAACGAGCATTTGGGAAATTGAAGGTGGCTCTAGGTTCCAGTCTCATTTTGAGTTTTCCACGTCAACAAGGCCTATTCGTCTTGGACACAGATGCCAGCAATAATGGTATTGGAGCCGTACTATCACAAGTACAAGATGGCCAGGAAATAGTATGAGTTCTACAGCAAAATACTTACCAAGCCAGAAAAGAATTATTGCGTAACAAGAAGGAAACTACTGGCAATTCATGGAAGTATGGAATTTATCCAGGAAAGTTTGTGAATTGATGGGAAATAGCAAGACCAGAACAACTGCCCTCCGCCTACAATTTGATGATCGAGAGGTGAAAGCTAGTAGGTAATGGCACATTTAGAATACACGTGTATCATAAATTGTCACCATTTGTGTGGTAGCTATAAAATCGTGTCAGGGTTAGCTTATTTTTTCTATAGCTGCGTTTATGTCTATACGTTAGCGGGGATCTAAACACTTTGTAAATTTCGATGAGTAAAATGACGCTTTCAATGAGAGACGAAGAGGTTAGAAAGTTTCAAAGCAGTTCGGAAAGTCATTTCGTATTTTTTCTTTTTCTGAGAGAACGATTATTCATTTTCCAACCTGATCGGAAGGTAGAGAGGCACATTTGTGAATGATTATGAATACAAACTATTTTTTAATGAAAACATCTTAAGGCTTTTTTTCGAGTCTTTCTGTATCGATTTTTTTTGTGATTTATGATAATTCCAAGAACAGACATATACTATATATCAGAGTAGAAGCGGCTAAGCTATGATAGAGTAGCAGTAGTTGAGAACTTTGCATCACTAGTCTACGAATTTTGGAGATATATCCTAGATAATTCATCCAAGCTTGTGATACCTTGACAGTGACGTTTTCAGTCAAGGTTCTCACCTTCTGTAATTCAGGAAGATGGTGTCTCCCTGATAGTTTGTATATAAATACGTATACGTATATAATTTTCTTTATAAATCGGAGAAGAGAAAGTTGAAAAATAATTCGTCAAAATCGTTCTCTTTAAAAATATAAACATTATATTATATATCATTTCATCGATGGTTAGTCTTGAGAACTAATGTCATCGAAATGTCAATTAATTAATAGCAGAGTAGCTTCAGAATTATTTTTCGGAAATGCTCGCTTCATCTAGTGGAAGCATTCCATAAGCTCAAGAGATGGTCTTCCTTGCGCGAAAAAAGATCCGGTCTGGGATTGAATAAAATAATATCCTCGTGATGAGTATGAGAACTAACCCCCATTTTTTGTTTATTGTCTCGGAATACAAAGCAAGCAAAGTTATGTGACTTCTATATGATTCAGCACCCGTCGCGTTATATTATAGTCGGGCTGTTCAAAAGATAGAATTCAAGGACGCGTGAACAGTGAATGCCTGCATAGCCACGCCTTCTAAACTGAAATGAATGAAGAACTGTTTACACTGTACTGTACTCATTTGTGCTTTGTATTTACGTGTGTTACGTTAATTAAATAATATGGATGGAAACACTCTTTCACCTTCAAGAAAAAGATAAAAAAAAGACATTCAACTGTAGAGGAAAAAGGTGTAATAATGAACACTTATAAAAAAGCATCCCAAGAGTTGATGGGAGAACGACGCGGCGACGTTTTTGTTGAGTGGTGTAAATCGGACTTGTATCATTGGGGAGAGGAACATTCAAAGAGTGCGTGCCGTTCACGTGATCATTCTATCTTTTCAGCGGCTACACTATAGATATACTCTTACTCATTGTGAAGGAATCAAAAGTCTATGAATGAAAATTTTCAATTGCACTTCTCTCATGGACCTTTCGTATTTCTCTTTTCCATTCGCAGAAGGAAAATTTCGAAAATAATCCTTCAAGGAGGTACATATATTTTTCCAGATGCCTCAACCACAAATCCGATCTACTTTTCGGAACATACTGTGAGAGAAATACCGAAAGGCAAAATCTTTCTCGTTGTGGAACTCGTAATAACAACCAGAGAAAGAATGAACTCTAAAGTTATGAAATATGATTGATGAAATGGCCATATTTTGCATATTCCATTATATTTCCATCCATAAAACGAGTACTTAAACGGGCAACCCTGCGAGCTCACAATCACCTGGATCAAGCGTCGCTGTTCTGTGTTTTTCATTTCGCCGAAATAGCACTAACTGAACGGATTTTTCAACATCAAAGCACGCCATTTCATGTAAATGAATCGTTTCAATTCCAATTATGAAGGTTTCGAATACTAGGGGTTCGTCACATGGCAAGTAATCGGATTTGGTATAGGACTGAGTGAGTTCTGTGGTCCAAAATACTTAAATGAACTGGTCGTCACAATTAGTTACTTTGTTCGATTTGGAGAAGAAATATTGGAATGAGAAAAGAAAAAATTACCCAAATGATGGTTGGCATATAATACCTCCATCTTAACTCAGGTCATCAGTTTTCCAGAATACACGCCATTGGATCAATTCATCAAACATATTCAATAATGCTTGATGGTCTCGGAAGTGTAGGGGTTAGCACCTCCCCCTTTCAAGCGAAAGACCGGAGTTCATATCCCCGACCGGGCCACCGTGCTGGACATCGAACGTCAAAAGGTAAGGCTTCGTTAATCCATCGCACAAGTTTCGACTTATGAGGGTTGACGTTCGTCAACTGGTTGACGGAACGAAAAATTTCAGAACAACAAAAACATTCAACAATTATGCACGTTCTTTATTGAAATTGCTTTCAAACCAAATATCTGATATATTTATTGTAAATGTTCTTGATCCATCTGAGATCGCAGAGAAATAATACAAATCTAGGCGACAGTCCTGGAAATCTTTTGATTCCAGCAGAATGCTTCGTTATCTGTTTCCTTCTTCTAATGTTGTGAAGTTGGTAAGAAAATCAAAATTTGGTGTTAGGGAAAGATCAGTAAACATGCCTACTGAATGTTCGTCCTTCGTCAAGACCTACAACAATCTTGAAGAAAATCTAAGTCAGAGGAGGGTATTAACTAATCACAATCATGTTCCAGTCATCCACAAAGCTCAACTTGAGGAATAGAACAGATATCGTGAGTTTGCCCACTTAATTCAAAAAGGAAGTTGCGCTATATCATATTTTAAGACTGTTGACCTAACCTTTCATTAGTTCGTCTTTGTCTTCTATTGGGTATAATCAGGGATAGGTATCCATATTGAAAACCATGTAATCCAGAGTGAAATT
The DNA here is from genome assembly GCA_032362365.1 of Zygogramma bicolorata. NCBI lineage: Eukaryota > Metazoa > Arthropoda > Insecta > Coleoptera > Chrysomelidae > Zygogramma > Zygogramma bicolorata. Next base: position 164,994 of record JAVJAQ010000593.1, read on the forward strand.
CACGGTTTCGTTTCATTATAAACTGGATGAGTACAGGTATTTAATATAAAATAAAAAATATCCACAACTATTCAACTCATGAAAATATCTCATTGACACTAAATTAACGCACTTTTGAGCTCTTCTGTCCCTATACCAAAAACTTATATTTGGAACTTTGTTAACGTCGTGTCGTGACGATTTCACCCATAAGTATAAACATTTTAGAGTAAAAAAATATCGAAAATAATAGCGCCTTTCCAAAAAGTGATAATATCTCCAATAATTTATTACTCTTGAATTATTTTGTTAAACCTTCGTCATCTATGTGGGATGTGACATACCCCAGTGGCTCAATTTTTACGGTATTCGTGATGATAACGTATACGCTATTGCTGAGGTATAGTATAACCAATCAGATGCATTATACCTTAGTGATAGCGTATCCATTGATGTTTTGAAATGCCGATATTTCTCTTATCCGTGAATACAAGTTCGATTTTTGTTTTATTATTATTGAATTAATAATCTATTGGAATTGGAATTATCTGCTGTAACGGTCACCTGAGAGGCCATTAGAAATAAAAAATTAAAAAAATTAATCAACGAATTAAAAAGATTTCGAAAATGGGGTATGGTATATGGTATGTTTTTGGTTTTTGGTTACACATTTTTGAACTGGGTGACGCAAAGGGCAGAACTACAGAAAATGCGTGAATTTCGTGTTGATGAACCGTTTTTATGGGTTAACATAATGTTTATATTATTTCTGGCGCTATATACTCGTCCACTCAATCATGAAAACTGACTGAAAATTTTACTCTGGAATACATTTTTCAATGCATGGATGATACCCTTAATCCATGTTCTCAAGTTATGTTTTTCAGTTCACATCAGCGTTGAGGATATAGAAATTACCCAACAGTAAGACAGGTTGACTTCCACAAATGTTTTCTTTGACAATTTGCTGCTGTTAGGCATATATCGTTTCTGATACATTTCAGTATGAAGTGTAGTGCAAGCGCTGCGAAACATTCCGTATGCAAAAACCGATGACCACATTCTGATTGATGATTTTAGTTAAGAAAGACGTAATGAATGATATTGTGGAGGTTGCCGGACGGAATTATGGGGTAGTTCTTTTTTCGGTCTTATAATAGTTTCCGATTCCATCGCTGTAGCTGCGAAAAAAAAATTGTTATTGACTATTAACACCTGGTTCAGGTAAGGTATTGAAAAAACGGCATGATCTAATTCAATACAAATTCAATAAAAAAAGTTGTTTACCTATCAATAAGTAGTGAAAAATTGATTCAGGTAAGTTTTGACAATTATTGCCGATGCATTTGCAAAGGGAAATACAATTGATTTCGCATTTTTTACAATTGCAAAACATTGTCAGGCATTCAGCATTATTTTTGCAAAGCCTGATCGAAGAATTTGGCATAGGTGGTTTTGCCATTTGCACCGGGTACAACTTTCCATCACGTCTTTCATATTCGAATTGGAGTAAGTTCGGAGGCCCATGTATTGCAGCCCTTAAGCAATGTAAATACAAAACATCAAAAGTTTTAATAATTTCAGATACATTCGAATTGAATCCCAGCTTGAAAGAGTTTTTTTGTCCGATCCTTCAAACCAAATCCCTCAACAACTACTATTCGATAGCTTATGCCAAAAGTGGATGTTGAGTAAGAAAACATCGGAATTTGCACAATTTATAATAACTTGTTCAATTCCTCCACGAACAGCAACAAGAATATGGCTGAAAATCCTTCAATCTGCTTCTAGGTGATTGGACTTCAAGTCTAGCAATTCAGAAGACCTATTACCTTCAAGCTTAAAGCTTCTTTGGAGTCTTCTATCCACCGGTAATGAATGTTTCAGCATTGATTTTCGGAAAATTGGAGAATACTTGCAGATTGCAGAGGAATTGAACGAGCTGCAGTTTATTTTTCAAACAAAGAAAAAAAACCTTTGCAGCCAGCTGTGGTTTTAGTTGAAGGACTTGATATAAATATTTGTAGTCCGTTTCAGTTAGTTTCGGTTCAGCAGTGTGTGAGGTTTTCTTTTTTCTTAAATGATTTATTCAACTTCGGCCTATTTCCCCTACCAACGACGACGGTAACCACATTTTCCCCAATCGGAAATTTTGCCGAACACTCTGGTATTCCAACCAGAGGTAGGGATCCTTTACAAGTCCAACAACCATGGACTCAGGACCACCGGCTTTACGTCTCCTCCGAAGGACAGCATATCCTCAATATATCTTGTGTTGATAAATTGCCTGCGAGCTATGATATAATACTTTGCTGCAGTTTTATGAGCTTTCGACGCGGTCGTTCCCTGCATGAGGTCACCCATTCACGTACTAACCGCGCTCGGCGCTGCTCAGCTTCAGATATCGAATGACTAGTCAACCTGGAGAGCTAGGCTATGCCCGTGGGGTATTCTTTTCATCATTCTTTTGTTGATTAACTATCATGAATCTTCGCCACTTAATGTCCCCTTGAAAGTCATTGTCACAGTGTCTAAGATTGTTCAACAGTGTAAATATGTTTCGATTTAGTTAGGTGAGTGGGTGGTGAATGAATTCGGCTAGAGCTGTATGTTGCGGTGTCTTTCTGTTCGCTACACTGGTATATATCACTAAACACCGCTAATGCTTCATGGAGTGTATTGCTTGACAATTTTAAATTTTGACTGCTAAATGAGGCTTGTATGGAAGTCTTACATTTCGGCGTGAATGTGCATTTCTTCGCGGCATCTCCTATAAGAATTTCTTCACACAACTTGTCCTTTGGTATAAGTTCAGTAGTGGATAGTTCCTTCCATAATTCTTTAGCACACATGACGATTTTGCTACAGTCTAGCCGACGTACACGTTCAGCTATTTCCTTAATAAACTTCCTGCCATGAAAACCGAAGAATATTGCTTCCTCTCAAGTAAGATATGAAAATAAAACCTTGTCACCAAATTTATCGATCAGCATCACTTTGAGATCACGATTAGAACTACATCCTCTACTTCAGCGAGTACAGTCATGCGTTGAGCCATGTATGTCAATTCAAAAGCGGTCGTCGAAACATCGTCTTTTATATCCGCCATTAATTTGTCAAAAGCAGCCAGTAACTGTTTTTGTGATGTTTGTTGTTGGTCGACCTCTTTCGTTGCTAGAAGATTTTGGTAATGAAACGTAATTTCTCTAACACGATGTATGATATTGGAAGTTTCTGCAAACAAATCTTTGTGAAAATTTCATAGTATTTTCGACGCGAAGTATTGAAAAACAGCAAAGTTATTGAAATTTCAGTTAAAAGATGACCTTTTTTCTCATCATGGTTTTCGTCGTATTACCACAAATGGAACAGCATGAGTAACTCGACGAATCGCTGTTGCTTCTTTTTGATTTGCGGGTCAGTTGATGGGCCAGCTACGCCCTGTGTTGATGATGAAGCTCTTTGTTGTTGTTCTAAAATTGTTCGTTTTCGTTAACCAGCTGACGAACGTCAACCCTCAGAAGTCGAAACTTGTGCGAGCAATGGATCAACGAGGCCTTACCTTTTAACGTGCGATTACACAGCACGGTGGCCCGGCGAGGATTCGAACCCCGGCCTTCCGCTTGATAGGCAGATATGATAACCACTACACTACCGAGACCACGGGTCTTCCAGCGCTCTATGCAGTGACGACGACGAATTTTTTCTTCGCTGATATAGCTGACCATGCAACTTTTAAACCACGAGAAGTGTTCTTCATCAGCATTCGGATCAAACAACTTCTCAAATTTGTCTGAAATTTCGTCTTTGCGTCGACTTGCTGCATTTGAATAGTTTCTTTTGGTATATTCATCAGTTCACCATGATTTTTCGTTCGCCTTTTTTTCAAATTTAATAAGTGTAGCGATATTCATTCACTTTAAAAATAGTTATCACAAAATCGAAGCACTGCTATTTTAAATATTGGAAAATGTAACTGTTGAAATAATGGATGAAGTTCAGCTATAACCGAAGTCACAAAAACTGTTGAGGAAAGCGCGGCCCACTCCTAAACTCGAGAGAAGGTATGTGACGCTGGGAAGGAGATTTATAATAAAACTGACAAAGGGCTTCTCTGGCAACTTTCAGTTCCAGGTTTGAAAGGATCTTGCAGAAACATTCCAGTCGAGAAATAGCGGTCAATTTTGTATTCTATACATTTTTATTCACAACTACAGCGGTGGAATCGAAAAATCCTATGAAAGGGCCGAAAAAAAAAAACTGCAGCATTATTCCGCCCGGCAACTTCCAAAATATTATTCATTAAGTCTTCCTTAACTCAAATCATCAATCAGAATAAAGTCATCGGTTTTTTCAAACGGAATGTTTCGCAACGCTCGCTGTAGTGGGTCATTGCGGATTCAGGAGATGGGATTACATCTCCTGATTTTGAGAACATAAAATGTTTTCATAATGTGTGGACTACTGTGTTACATGAAAAAGTAAAACTGTAGCATAAACAAAATATCTAGCACTCACAAGGCCATTACTCATTTTTCTGCTCATTAGTAAAATGGTTACGAGTAGAACATAAAGTTAAGCCTTCAGGACTGGGAAGGCTAAACAAAGCCTGGGTTTTGCGGCTAGGAATACTATTTTGAAAAGAGACGTGCACTTGCGGGATGTATGGGAGCAATTACGAAATTAATTAAAATTTTATTTCCGCCGAGTAATTGAACACATTGGCGTGACGCTGGTGGGGGGGATTTTTTACTACATCTGATTGATCTTACCGAAAGAATTAAAAAAACTAGCTAGGTGAGAGCTCACTTTCAGCAGACCACAATCATGATATATCTAGATTGAATAATTGTTGAATCTAAAAAATAGTTCTATCTTGTTGAATTATTTTATGCCAATCACGCAAAAAAAAGCTCATATATTAGAACTGAAAATTCTACTTTGTTTCAAATCATACAGTCTAACCCATTTGAGACCGGAACACCCTCATGAAAATTAAATTTTTTCCTTCTTTCAGCAGGAAGAGTGCACGGAATTTTCGAAATATAATTCCAAATTTCAGGGCGTGCTACGATTTTTTTGTGTGTTCTGAATTGCAAAATTTTATCAGCGATTTTTTTAGCGATATTACGACACAACCACTGGATTGAGCATCTTCCTAGAATCTCATTCAAAAATATCAATCAGTAGCGAAGTTATAACGATATTAATTTTGATATCATAACATTTTTTATGAAGATGGTCTCAGGCCATGCTTTTACCGAGATGTCATTTCTGAAGTGATTTGGAATCCCAACATTCCTCATTGGATCAAATATTTGAAATTGGTCCATGAATGATACGACGATAAATGATTGTTCCACACAAAAATTTCACTCCCCTGATTATTTTTTGGAAAAAGACCTGTGGTCAAACATATTTTTGTATAATTATTTCATCAGCCGATTATTATTGCAGGGCAACGCTGCCTTCATGTGAACAAAATTAAGAGAGTGAGTTAAAAATTATCCGAATAAAGAAACATTTCCAAGCAAGAATATGTTATTGGTTTCAGAGAAGTAAAGATTCACTGAATCTTTGATGAGTTCTGACCAATTCCAACAACATATTTGAGGAATATTGTCATTTTTGTCATCTATAGTACTTATTTCGAAATACCCCCGAACAGACAATTCAATAGAAATTCAAACAAGAACAAAATGAAATTTTCATTCACTTTTCATTAGAACAAAGCACGTGTTTTCTAGCCACGATTTTCAAGTATTTTCTGAATGTTTGATGATTTTCTATTCGCATGAACCTGCATATGAAGATGTACGAAAATATTTTGTTATTCCACAGAGCAACTTGCCAGATTTCCTTCCACACAATTCAGAAGCATTTTCCCTTAGCATTTGTATCGAGACGTCACGCTTTTCTTGAAACGCGCCCTTCGATAATGCTCGCAGCACAGGTCTGTGTATAAAGTGGAGTGGTGTATAGTTCACAGTTATATTAAGGGCTTTTACGCTTCAAACTCGAGGGTGACTGTGTATGATGGTTCTCAGACGGAGATCGTTAGCCTTTTAACGTACCTCCTCCACTAACGGTTAACAATCCTGCTTTATGTGCCATTGTGAAGAATCCACAACATGGGAAACTCAGAACGAGCTATGATGCGAAGGAAAAATGAGTTTTTGTATAAGTACAAAATGAAAGGCATGGGCAATTATGAGAAAGGTCGTTGATTTGATGCCTCTCTCGAACATATTCAATACAATGCGAACATTCCAATAAGATTTCCCTATGAATGAAAAAGGTGAACTCCAGGTTGATTTTTCGATTCAATCATCAATCATACCTATCATTCAATTGTTTGGTTAATGTGCGACGTGAGTTCACAGTCTATCCATTATAACATGCTTAGCTCCATTCCAAAGAAAAATGGAACCGAAACAATCCAAAACATGTAATGAATAGTGTTTGAAATACATTATGTTTTGTTGGATGAATTCTATTTTCGTAGTTATTTGGGTTTTTACCCTACCACAACATGAAAAACTCAAGAAATAATATTGAAATCTATACAAGTGTAGGAGGGTTGACTTCTGAATGACCCCGAAAAGTTGCTGCATTAACGAAAAAACAGTTCCTTCTGGGTATGTATCATTTTTCAAATTTCCTTTCTTTCTGTGATTTCAATCATCCGTATGCGCGAATAAAGTTTAGATGATAAACAAAATGGTAAAGGAGTGTCCTCGTGAAACATTTTCCAATATCAGTCAAAAATAATATAACGTTAGAAATTCTGGAAGCCTGGTTTGGTGCCATGTTAACTACCTTCTGAAAATTGAAAAAATATTTGATAATGGAATCCATTTTTTTTATATTTCCTTATATTCCCTTACCCTTGAGAAAGCTTTCAATTGTTACATTTTGAATTTTGCGTGTTTGTAACACCTGTGAACCTAATGTTTCAATTTCCAGATCACCAAATATAACAGAGATGAAAGAATAGTTGGAACTGCTCCAGACTATATCAAAACAAAATCCAGAATATGAGGTAGCTTTCATGGATATAAAAAAGGCACCTTTTGAACGAAACTGAAAAACCTATTATAGTAACAGAATATAGAAATCTGACAATAATTGAAAAAAAAAAGAGATTGGCGAGGGCAAACACATTCAATGAATGTTTCACCGGCTGTGCCCTGAAGCTGCCTTCACAACAAAATAATTTCGGAAATTATGAAAAAAGTATTCAGTCTTACAATTCTACATTTTTTTTGAGCCTGGTTACAAAGGTTTAGATATTTTCAAATGCAAGAAGTATGAGAAAAAAAATACCGGCATTGATGGAATCCCTATATCTCTAATCATGGACTGTATTCGGTTGCTAATAACTAACATGTTGAATTTGATTGAAAAAAGAATCAAGAATAATCAGCTGCTACGATCCTTCCCAAAATATTCATAGATTGGAACTCAGTGAAAAAATTCCAGTTATGATGAACAATACAGAACAGAATATACATCCGTGAATTCGCAAAATCTAGTACTGCATAAAATGAATATCGAGCAATATTGATGGAAAATGAATTTTACAAAATATTCGAGAAAAAAATCTTATGACGTCATTTCACCATTTCCCGACCCTGTATATTGAGGAAATGATAGAATAGTTTACTCATACCCTCCCCTCTATCATAAAGCGTTAACCCAGACGAAATCACAAGTATCCTTGGACAGATGCTAGACCCGATCAGTGCATGATGCACGTTCGTTTATGTGTCAGTAGTCCTTTCTCTTCAAACATTTAAACTAACGGTTTCCTATGTTATTCATGTAAACGTAGTCGTTGAGACGGTGCGTGTTTCTGTATGCTGGTAGTTCGTGAGTCGCAAGGTGAACAAGTTCACTGCAGTTTTTTCGAGAAAACTTCCGGAGGGGCTTTTATAAGCAGTAGACACCGACGATACACACAACAATCAATTCAGCCTTGACGACGACGTCCACTTGTTTGTTGATGTTTGCCTCCCTTTTCAACAACAGATGCTTTTCCTTCACCGCTGAGCGATAACCTGCACGAAGTACCTCGATCTAGGTACCGATATCAAAAATTATAAGGTAATATACCTATAACATTCATTGTTGTTATTCAATGCACGATTTACATCGTTGTGTCACTTTCACTCTTTTCGTTTCCTATTTGAAAATATCTTATGTATGGAATCTAGGCCATTCGATACGGTGTGATCATTATAAACTTCATTTTTTCACTGGCATTTCTCAACTTGAATTCATAGTTTATACTTTCGATTATTTTCCTCGAATTGGATCACCAATGAAGAAGTTGAAGGCTAGACTGAGCATAATTTCGAAAATCTTGGATGGGAACACATTTGACACAGAATACAAAGCTGTCACTTTCAAATACAGTTGTTAACACCAAATTAATCATGGCAATATCAAATTATTTGTCAACTTAGTTCCATCGAACAAACGCAACATTCTTTATTCAATGTAAACGTTCCAATGCACTTATATCAGTTGCTTGGTATCATTGCCTTGATTTAATGTCATCATCGATGACTTGCGACAGTTTTGAAATTATATGAGCCATAGTTCATTATGAAACATGGCTGAGAATTGCACATTGAATAACATTGAATGTTTAGGGCATGGCCCAGCTCTTCAGGTTTACAGACAGTCATTCGATATCTGAAATTAAGCAACGCCGAGCGCGGTTAGTACTTGGATGGGTAACCATGCAGGGAAATACCGGGTCGAAGGCCCGTACAGCTGCAGCAAAATAGCATATCACAGCTCGCAGGCAATATATCAATGAGCACAAGATATATTGGGGATATGCCGTCCTTCGGAGGAGACGTAAAGCCGTCGGTCCCGAGTCCATGGATGATGGGCTCGTTAATGATCCCTACCTCTGGTTGGAATACCAGAGGGTTTGGCAAAATTTCCGGTTGGAGAAGTGTGCTCACCGGCGTCGGTGATTGGCCTTGGTAGCGGAAATAGGCCGACGTTAAATAAAGAAATAAAAAAAACATTTAATGTTGCTTGAGCCTGAAAAAATCACACAACGTTTATCCAAATTCTCTAATCCAAATTTACCTCCATTAGAAAGACTCACATAATGAGGTCCAGCTTGGACAAGCTTCAGATCGAACACATTACTACATTTGAATTGGAAAGAACCAGTCCTGCGGGTCAAGGAGAGGTCACATAGTGGATGTCAAGTCAGCACAGGCTCCGATAATGAATTCAAATTCGAAAGAAATTAAATTTTATTGTTTTGAATCAAGCCCAGAGGGATCATGAGACCTATGACTCTTCCTGGATTCGTTCTAGCCTATGATTGTATTCTTCAGTTATATAGCAGTTTAACAGATCCATTTTCCTTTCCATGTCATTCTTCTTGCGGGAAAGAAATCGTATGTCTTGGGAATAGGGCCCCTGGTCCAATTCGAATTTGGACCAGGAGAATCAACCTGGATAACAAACTATGCAATAATTCCGTATCGTTCGTAAGTTTTTAGTCCATTGAAAAGTTACATTAGAGGTTGCGTTTTTCAGAGAACGCAATTTTATTTGTTTAATGTGTGGGGCGGGTGAGGATTAGCTTGTGGGGCTGCAATCGTTGTCCCGCGGCCGCCATCGTTGTCCCGCGACCACCATCTTGAAAAAAAGGGTGCAAAGATTTTCGCGCTTAATTTGGCAGATATCCCTCCTACAGAAAATTCATAGGAACATATTTTGTAGAAAATTTTCTACAAGGTTGTTTTCATCGTAGAATCGGAAATGAAAAAGTTACGAACGACAGTAATAAAAAAATTTGGAACAAATTCTCTTTCCGGCGGAATCATTTTTTCTCTGGTCATTTTACAATATAAAGACATGGGAACAATGATATAGGAGGGGGTTTCAACGAATGATTTCCACCATGAATTTTTGTAATTTAATTCATTTTTTAGAGTTTTACAGAGATCCGAAGTTGACCGTATTTCCAAATACTCCTTGGAATACATCTGCAAATGGTTTACTCGCTCTATCAATTTATCCAAATGAATATTCACGGCAAGATTTCTTGTTGCGAAATCCTATAGAACTTCAATTCCCTTACTCTTCATCGTAAAATCGAAAATAACAAAGTTATGAACGAAAAATTTGGAAATTCTGTAACATCTTTTTTTGAACAACAACAGATATGTATCCGAAAGAGTATTTGAGATCGTGGGAATTATTCAAAACCCCCTTTATAATAACGGTCTGATGTCTTTCCATTGCGAAATGAGCAGTAAAAAATTTATTGCGCCGAAAATAGAATTTGTTCCAAAATGTTCAACTATTTTCGTCCATAACTATTATATTTCCAAATTTAGGATAAAAAGTAAAGGAACTGAAGTTGCGGAGAATTTTATTTTCAGTAAAAGATGTTTCTGTGAATTTTCTGTAGGATGAATGGTTTGGCAGATGAAGCGGAAAAGTCATTTGCACACTTCTTTCAAGATGACTGCCGCTGGATACGGATTGCAACCCCACAAACTTGCATTCAAGCTTACCCTTACCCCTCTCACAAAACCAAAGAATACAATTGCGTTCTCTGAGAAACGCACGCTTAGGCCTTGAAAATGTAACATTTCAATGGCCTATTTGTGGAAGATATGAATGTTGTCACGTAGCGAACAATCAAAGTATGTATTCAAACACGTGGTCAACCGATTGAAAAAGTCAAATCAAAAATCATTTCAATTCCAGCAGGTATAAATGGCAAACGATCTGAATGGTGAATAAACTTGTCTTATCGCTGGATGCCAACTTGCTGATTGAAGCAGAAATACCGATTTCGGTACATCATTGAACATGAAGATATGAATACCTCATTGATTCGATAATAGCCGTATTCAGATTAGTATTTTTATCAGTAACAGAAAGGAATTGTAGCAATTTACGATAATTTACACCAATTTAAGTGACGGCGGTTCGATTTTTCATCGTCTCTCCATTCAATAACTCATGTTGTCGAAAATAGATTCAGAGATTAGGGAGAAATAAATGACGATTGAACAATGCCAATTTCCACGTTCAGGTATCTTATGTTCTTTGGTTTCACGAGCGGATGGAATAGAAAAAACACTACCTACTTAGCGTTTACAATTTTATATTCCAGAAAATCGGCAAATGAGACTTTCAGTACTGAGTAGTGGTTTTTCGATTCCAATTGCTTGTGAAAATAGAAATGTGTTTGTTCCAATTACACTTTTTTGAGAATCATTTTAGTATACAATTGAAATTTGAGCCATTATATACACTTCAACACTACACCTTATCAATCACATTGAAAAGAACTCATAGCAATACTATTTATTGGTATTTTGAATATTTAAATATAAAACTTCACGTTTCCATTTGACATCTTCCCAACGTTATTCTTGAAAAATACAAAAGGTGGAATATGGTCTTTTAATACTCCTTATCGAATAACAGTACCTTCCGAATGAAGGGAGAGTTGAGAGTTCTGGCTCAAAATTCGTTGTACTCATCAACAAAATATTACCAAATTGATCGTATAGGATGAAACTGCAGTAACATCAGTTACAAGTGAACGTGGTATAAAACATATGAAATTTCATTTCTCGAATATATTCCTGAAATTTTGCGGCTGCAGAAAACAGATATCACAATTCAAACTTTCTTTTCAATTCGAAGATTTTTTCTGTTGTATGATTTTCACTTGTATTATATAACACGTGAACTTTTTGTTTTTTCCAGAGTATAATCAAAGCCTAACCTTCTCGAAACTGTGTGTGAAGCCAGTGGGCTTCAACCTCGGCTTCAACAAAGATGGATTGTTTCTGATTCTTGCTTCCAAATATGCATATCTCATTTACAAACCGGACGGAATGGTCAAATCCAGTAACGTTATTCTGATACTCATACCAATTGTTGTTTTTTACCATTCGTTTCATAGGGCGAGGTCGTTATTTCTTTTTTGAGGTAATTCCAAGCAAATATAACCATGATGTATACTTACTCTTCAATTATAGTCAAAAGCACGTCGAAGTACAATACCTTCTCAACTAAATGGTTGCATCCTGTACCTTGATAACATTTCAAATTTCTCACCTTTTAATTCCATGGATTCTATAGTCTCTAGTACAGGCGCAAAAAAAGCAGTGCATTTGCATGAATATTCTTCGGACGTCTCAGCTAGTTTCTTCACGACACTTATATAGCACCTCTGCTGTCAATCATCAAAGAAGATCCATTTTACAACTCGAAGTTTGATCTAGATTCCAGTTGCATTGAATTGGTTATAATGATGAACAAATGATGAAAATGATGAAAACAATTCATTTCCACTTCCTTCAGAAAATGAATTTACAATGTAATTCTAGTCCCTATCATGACACGAAGTAAAAATACAATGTTATCTCGCGGGAATGATTGATTGGGGAATCACAAAGTTGAGCTCCCACTTCGGAAAGATCTGGTCGCTATTTTCAAATTTTGATTCTCTTTACATTTCAGAATCCATTCGAATAAGTTTTTCCTTTTGATTTCGAATTATTCTTTTCCATATTTCAATTCTCAACTATTTTCGAAAGTTCTGACATCCTAGGTAATTGGTTCTCTCCCTAATTTACAATCAGTTTGTTTTGCAAATTTCTGTTAGATTTTTTCTTGAGTTCTCGGCGTTTTGTTTTTCTGAGGAGCATTGCTAAAATAAACCCCGCTAGGTTCCCCTAGTGTCATTATAATCTGGTATTCTGTGAGTTTTTTACTCGGAAAAGGTTGACAAAACCTCGTTCTAACGTGAAACTATGGGTTTTGATTCAGTAGTAGTTAATTTTTTTCTCAAATTCCTCAAATTACTCTGATAACCGACAAGTGAAAACAGCTGACGATAATGGAAACAAGCGATAAACTCAGTTGTCAATTCAAATTTGTGACTTGCAAAAAAATGCCGATCGATTTTTTCAAGGTTGTTTCGGTTTCATATACAACATCAATAATAATCGTCACAATTTTCTCATAAATATAATAATTTTCTTGAAACGTTCAACAATCTTTGAAAGTGGCACGCGATGTAATTGAAGATTATCTGATTCAAATATGTCTTTCTTTTTCAGATACTGAAACGAAATAATCTAGTTTTTTCAACAAAAATGGCAAGGAAATCGAGCCTGGTGTCCAAATCAAAACGGTCTAACTAAAGACATTATTTTTCGTGGGCGAACCAGCTTAGCGATGATCAACTGTTGTGCAAAATATATCTTGTGTGGATTCAACTTCGTCATATGTTTAGCAGGATGTGCAGTTGTTGCTCTGGGAATATGGCTAGCCGTCGACAAGAGTTCCTTCATTGGCCTAACCACCATCATCCCATATGAACAACTGCAAGAATTCACAAAACCGGGAGTGATAGAACAAATTTCATACATCCTTATGTCGATAGGTGCCCTGATGCTAGTAGTGAGTTTACTGGGATATTGTGGAGCATTGAGAAAATCGAAATGCATGTTAATGTCTTATGGATTATTCTTGTTGATCATCTTGATTCTAGAAGTGACTGTGGGGTGTTTGATCTTAGTTCGTAAAGCTACAGCTGAGGAAGAAGTCAAAAACTCTCTCAGATTTTCAATATCAAAATATTACTCCAAATCTGAAGGTGATAATGCAATTACTCTCATCTGGGACAAAGTACAAATGGAGCTGCATTGTTGTGGTGTTGACAACTACACAGACTACCAGAAAAATGAACGATGGTTGAATAACGACCAAGTGATGCCGGAATCTTGCTGTGTACTAAATGACAACAACAAACCCCTTTCTCAAACTTGTACGACTTCTCCCAACGAAGTCAATTCTTTTTACATGGAAGGATGTTTCCGTGCTTTGATGAACTGGGCGTTTGCTCATGCAAACTTGTTAGTTGTGATCGCCACCTGTTTTGTACTAGTGGAAGTTCTAGGAATATTTTTGTCATTTTATTTGACGAAATCTATATCAACGGGCCTGGGTCCATAAAAATAGCTCTTTGTCGAGTTGTATGAAACTGTGATGGTTTTTAGTGAATGTAAATAACCCTTTATAGTCTTTAGTTATAAGTAATTGTTGGGCAATATTTCTTTGTCGAATATATTTGAGTATTACAATACGTATATGAATTTAATTTTCTAGGTGATTTTCCTGGACAGAATCAAAACTATTGAATAACTTGCGTGAATTTGATGGCCATATTGTACCAGAAAAAATTTGAGAGAAAAAATCAAGTTTATCAATGAATTCCAAAAATAAGTCGTAAGTTCCATTCGGGTTATATTTTAATTACCAGACATGTTTTTTTATATTCCAATAATCCACCTCTACTACACCAGAATTGATATCTAATTTTATTCATTCACTTTTCGAAATCCCATTGACAATTTTAGGGTATAACTCATGCAAGCTACAACCCCTTTATTGCGCGGACATTAATATTCGACGACTTTCCATACTCTCAACAAACACGTGCTACACTCTTGAAACATTTTAATTATTTGTTTTGACTTTTTTCACTTTTTGCATACATTTTTATCACTCTCAGCGATAACTCTATAAACAGCGATAAGTCTATAAGAAATGGGTGGAAACTCGAGCGGCTTAGAGCCTCACGATAAGAATTACACCTGAATTGTAATATTTTTTTATCTAAATTCGATTTTACGAACGAATATCCTTTGAAGAAAGCGGACTTTATTATGCTTATGTCGAACACATAAACAAAATTATATTTTGGATATTATGTCGATAGGTGTGAATAAGGTGAAGGTTATTGTCGAAACATTTTCAGTAGCAAATACTAGTGCAGCATGCAAATGTGATAAAAAATAATTTGATAGCATATATACATACAAAAAAATCTTTCGGTGAGTCGATTCATTTTTTGCCAGAAGTTTCTTCTAGGAAACGTGGAACATGAGATAGTTGAAGCTGAACGTAAACGTAAGTCTAGTAGATAGGCAGATTGTAATTATCACTTTTTCAGGTGATGATATTCCTGGTGAGGTGAAAATTAATTTAGCATACTTCACTCTAGTTTTCCACATGTTCAACCTGTTGTGCAGTGTTTCAGGTGTCTTAGATACAGGAACACTTCTGTAAATAAAAACCTCTACGTTGTGCACTGATACTTATTAACCCGGTAAAGAATGTGAATCTGTTTATTTTTTTGCATATATTGTGAAAATACCCATAATTCGAAATCTGAAGTGTCCTAGCTACTTGCATCAATATAAAATTATAAAAGAAATATATCGTTCAAATATGCAGAAAAAATTGTTAATAACCCGTCATATGCAAAAATTCAACACATAATCTGTACTCAATGATTCAGAAAATTTTCTATTTCTTCCAGAACTAACCTGACCTCACAATTTACTTATACCAGCTAAGGAAAATCCAAAAAGAATAACTTCGCCAAATAGAAAACGAAAAGACCGTTCCCCTCTCACCGCAATAGTTAGTAGTAAAAAATTTCAACCACAGAGAGAAAAGTAAACGTGCTCCCGAGTCCATGTAGGGCCAAATTCGTGCAATATAAGGAAAAGTTGATTGAAGGTATTACAGCATACATAAAAAAACAACAAAAAAATGAGGGCAATAATGAAGAACCAGAAAATCAGTGTAATATCAGAGAAGTAACCGATGCATTAATAGGAAATGACATCGGACATACATCAGATTCCATAGACTCATGTCATAAATTATTTTATTTATTCATCGGAAAGTCGGAAATATAATTCAAATTGATGAAGGAACTCAATCGCTCCATCTTTCCAAGTTAGGTAACAGTTGAGAAATAAATTAATGAAATTTGAAAATTTTAGGTCCTTGACGCCACAGGCCTATTCCCGCGAGTGAGCTAAGTAGCCAATAATAAATGGATATTAGTGAAATGTTGCCGTTCAAACCCTAATTTCAGTCCCTAATTACGTTACCAAACATCAATATCACTAAAACAATGCGATTCGTTGCCAGGAATTTCGAAAGTGTTTGAGGTTATGTTGTTACTTCGCGTTGCGTACCGTTTTTGTTCATTTTGAATAACAGATTATTTAACCACGAATGGTGTTTCACGATAGAAATACACGTTGAAATCCAGAAATCCCACTTGGAATTCTCCATGAAATCCAACTTGAATCTTGAATGAGATCCCTCGTTTGAAATATGGTGTATGTGAGTTAAACCTCTCGACATACCCTACTCAAAACCGTCTTTCCAGTTATCTACTTCTAGTATTCATTCGTGAAATTCAAGTGATGGGTTTGTTGCGTCTACACAACAAAGGCTCCCTCGATGCCATTCTGTGACATTCTGTGTCCAACCACACACATATGCAGCAGAAGGGTAGTCAAAAAACTAATTGTTTTGTCATTGCAGCCTACCTATCAGTTAAATCCATGAATATGCAACCACGTATATATGCAGCAAAAAGTTAGTCAAAAAAATGTTCGTTTTGTCATTGCAGCCTATCATATTAATCCATGCATTTTCATTTTCATCTGCCTGATCTCCATGTGAAAAGTATATATCAAGACAGGTTTTTGCATCTTCGTGGTCCTAAAAGTAAAAATGTATGTATTCCATTATTTATATTCATGACTTATATCTGACAATTATACTACTAAGAAAGGTCACTTGCAGACTTGCATCTTTTATATTTATCAAAGTACGTATCACGCATAATTATGTTGATAAAGCTCTCACAAAAAGTAATGTTAGTTGGAAAACTTATTTTATAACCTCATATCGAACACCTCTTCGTCATATTTCATTACTCAACCGAATCTTTGATATAAGTATATTACTAGCTACATATTTCCTGAAATTAACGGCAACAACGTTTCCTACTCTACATATACAACCAGCAATTCAAAAATTGTTATCATCTTCCTTGGCATTCAACCTGAAATACCTAGTAATGAATTAGCAGATAGTAGGTATACTCGTGAGTTTCGGATGGTACAGCGCAAGAATTTCTATTTCTAAAGAAATGTCCGATAAGATCGGAATATTTGGTGCAAAAGTTAAAACTTCCTGTAGAGATCATTTACCCTAACACCAAACTGATATTAGTTGCACTCAAAGAAAACTGATACTCAAGAGTATCAGTTTTCTTCTTCTGAAGTTAGCGAAAGACGCATCGAATGCAAAAAATATCAGTTTGGTGTTAGAATAATTGATCTCTGCAGGAAGATTCAATGTCTGTATAAACTTTTGCAGGGGTTGACTGACTATTACTTTGTGAGGCGTCAGTACAGCTTTCGAGTCTGGATATAAATCTTTCTATATGTATTTTTCACCACATTTCTCTTGCAGTATACGGAATCGATGAAGTCTGCAGAATACTCCGGCATCATGAACAGTGCAATGAAAACTATTCATTTCTTGAATGGTATACTGCTTACATCTAAAGAAATCAAATGACTACAACACCCAAAAAGAACAATTCAACCATCTAAACATATATGCGGATATATTTTTCTGGAAGTATGCATTGGGATCCATTCTCTTGTTTGGTCTTTGACGCACTTTGCTGAACTTCTCCCACACTAGTAGTTCAGGAAATGAAGCATTTTGGCTCGCAATTTTTTCGTCCACTATGGATTTACCTGAAATTTTCACAGAAGGTAGGGAATAGCCCAAGGATCATTTTCTATATCATGACGCTGTACGCTAGAGCCTTGGGTTGCCACCTCAACACGGGGATGGAAATTTTTTATTACATTTCAACTGTAGGAATCGACGGAAAACGTAATTCTAAGAAAAAAATGTTCCATGCGTTTTTTTCGTAAAAGTAATATTTTTTGAGTGATTCGAAGTTGAAAGTAACAGTTTTTCGACGAAAAAAGCGACTTTTTTCAAATGGTATTTTACAAATAACCCTAGAACTATGCATTTTATCAAAAAAAGTGTGGAAAGAGAAATTGTAGCTTTTGGAAGAACAAAAACAATGCTTTCTTCATAATTTTCCTACGACACATACGAACTGAGATACAGTAGATTAATACTAAGCTTTTTCTGTCAAATGTGTAAATTGGAAGATTTAAAGCGAAATAACGAGAAAAATTTGCATTTTTCGAAGAAAAAAAGTATGTGAAAACAACCTCCAAAGTACCCCCTAACTAAAATTGAACGCCATCCTTCTGTGATTCTCTTTATGTATGTACTATTAATACACCCACGAAGTGTAACCAATTTAAAATGCCTAATTTTAGAAAAATTGTAGTTTAAAGAGAAAACGATTTTTTTCAATCTCGTGTTTTTAACCCTTTTCTTATAAATACTGAAGATACGAAAAAAACGATACAGTACTAAATTGTAGCTTTTTCAATGACAAAAATTTTCCTGTGTGTAGATTTTTTGTAAAGTGAATATTCGGCGAGATATAGCCGTTTAACACCTACATTTACAATCGAACATCACCTTAGTAAAGCGCTTTAAAGTCTCCCCATTTAAAAATTAAGGAATCTCAAGTAATTTTATTCACACAGTCTTATAGCTCTTGAAAAGCTCTACGAAAAAAGCTCTAAAAATTTTTTCTATCACCTAAAATGAAGGAGCTATGCCTAAAAAAACGATCAATTTTTTTTAAGAAAATTTGAATTACCCGTTTCGGAGCGAAGTAATCTACATAACCGGTATATTCGGCCGTTATACGATATATGTTCCACTTTTTCCATTCATATTGGAAGACAGAGAAGAAGAAAAACCTGCGATTTCTCACAAGTGTATTCTAAAGTTCGAAGACATTATAAAAATTTCAATGTTTTGAAGGGTAGTTTATAACAAGGGTAGGTTGAAAGATTATGAAATTGTATCCTAAAGCATGAAACAATCAATCATTATTTAACTATTTTCACCCATATTTAGGTTTTTAATGTTATTTTATAATTTTTGACAATTAGGGGTAGTTTTCACCCCTAAAAAACAAAAAGCGTACAAAGGCACATTATAGAAAATGAACTATAGGGTGTAATGAGCCTAATCCCAAATTTTTGTACAAATCGGTACTGGACGAAAAAATTGCGAGGTTTTACCATTTTTATAGCTTCATTTTCTGAACTATAGGTGAAACTATCAATTTAAGACACTTCGAAAATATCTGGGATTCGCTCGTCAATAGTCATACCAAAATACCACATTTACACCATGATTTGTTTGATGTTCCAAGATTTCTGACAGAAAGTTAATCTAAGGAGGACCGTAAATTTCAATGAAATGTTGCAAAATTGAAAAAAAATATTCGAAGAGTGATTGACAAATATTTTACCTCCATTTTGCAAAACATATTCATAATTGTTGATGAAAAAGTAAGGTCAAAGTAAGTAGGGTTATGAATTTGAAATTAATGAAATATGTGCGGATCCAATTATCGCCAGTCGCACCCCACTGTTAGAACTAGGTTGCTCGCGTTCTCACTGAAGGACGGTTCCAAACCAGTCAAGAGTAATCGTCCATCTAACTACTGAAAATGGAATCGCGTGAAAATGGTTACAGTAGATCCAACTGCTATGAACCTATCCTGAACCAGTGGTCTGATTCTAATTCTCGAATTCGATTGTCGAGTAGCTTAGACTGTGGCTGCACCATGCGCTGTGCCGACAATATACGCATATTCTAAGCCACTCGACAATCGAAATCGAGGAAACAGAATTCCACCACTGGTCCCATGAAAACGCGACAAACCTCTTGGTACCGCCGAAGGGCGGTTCTAGAACAGATCAAAGTAGTCACACACTCGTGTTTTGATGGAATTCTCGCCTGAATTTGTTCAGCTCACATCGAACCGTCTTAGAGAACCGTTCTCAGTCAGAGCCGAAACAAAAATGAATCAACATTTTCACAATTTTGGAATAGTTCCGATTTGAATATAGAATACCTAAAACACAATGAGGATGGTTCCAGAATAATTCTACGTGAACTGCAACATGATCAAACCGCTCAAAACGGAGAAATGAAAAAAAAGGCGCTACATGCGAAATTTTTTCATTTTTCAAGGAATAAATATATCAGATGATTAGATTCAGATAGGTACGCGTTGAATGAAATGGGATTCATTCTGTGAATGTAATTGTTAATTTTGATTGAAACACTGAATTTTCTACGATAGTGAGGGGGGTAATTATCTCCGTTACTCCCTTGTATACGCGCCTGGCTGGTCAATTATGTGCAGATTCAAATAGATAAAAATGAGGAGAGTTCCATGGCTGGAAATATAAACATTAACCTTTCACTGGTAGTTGGAACAGAGAAGTTTTCCATGGCATACACGCAAGTGTAAACAATGACGCCTATCGCGAACCATACCCGACTTGTCAATTAACAGGTCGAAATATAGCAAACGTCCAGGCATCAGCGCTGCACTCCGAGTCGTCACGCCAGGCGTGTCACTCGACACGCTGTTTAATCGCATCATATTAAGAGGTACCTATCAAACCAAGTGTTAGCAGTTGCAATCAATCCACTTTCTCACGAATCATTGTGCTTTTTTAACTCCCCCCTCTTTTATCTATTTTATTTTTTTATATTTTTGCACAGGTCGACCCAAAAAATTGATAATGCATATGATGCATAAATACTATATTTTGTATTGAAATTGACAGATGGAAAATTCAAGATGGCGACTCCAAAATGGTCAATTGAACAAAATTCAACAGGGGAAATATATTTGAATATGCTGGAAACTACTGTTGATCCTCTAATCACCAAAATCGTCGACCAGTAGTCCCTATGAATTCAATGTGGATATTATTATTCCAACAAGATGGGGCACTACCACATTACTTCAGACACTTTGTGATTGCAGATGTTTTTATACCTCAGCATCTTCAATTTGTGCGGTTTGAGGAATGATGATATTTAACTTTTGACGTACGATATCCAGCAAAGCAAAGATATGTGGGAAAGTCCTTCTAGACTCAAGTGTGGCATACTTGGTTGGAACCAAGATTTACTTTTCACTGACGACACCTTATGCTATCTACCAATCACATACTTATTGAAATCTTAAATTGAACAGCATAGTTCAGTACACAATGATGTAGTATTCTTTATATTATTTCCGACAGTGAGTAGACGTGTTTCAGTGTGCTCCTAGTATTCTATTCAAAAAAAAGGGGAAATACCGCTTGCTGAATAATATAAATTGGCATATCACTCTATCATTTATTATCTTACAATATAGTGATAACAAAATTAGTGAAATATGGTATTTACAAAAGAAATCCAAGAATAAATTCAAAATGCTGTAAATTTGGCATTCAAACAATGTATGAAAGAACCAGAGTTTATAGAAACCTTAACAACATGTGTATCAGATGCTGTCACAAAAACAATAACAAATAAACTAGCTGAGATGGACCGAAAAATCGAACAACTAAAAAAACGAGCTGAAGCAAGCCGAACTAGGATATGAAACCCAAATAAATATACAGAATGTATCTCTGGATAAACTGAAAAATGACAATGAATATCTCAGAGAAACCGTGGATCACATGGAGCAAGAAACCAAAAAGAACAACCTAATAATTTTCAACTATCCAGAAAAGCACAATGAAAACATCAGACATGAAATGATCGAACTGATAACTCACAAACTCACAACGAAAATCTCTGATGAAGATGTTGATATATGCTACCGCTTAGGAAACCCGAACAAAAGTAACACACCACGAGGTATTCTGATGAAACTCAAAACATATCAATCAAGACAAGAAATCTACTACAATAAAAAGCTTCTTAAAGGAACTGGGATAGTAGTTAGAGAAGATCTAACCAAACTTCGAGTTGAATTCATGTCAAGAGCCATTGAAAAGTTTTCTATGCGGAATACTTGGACAGAAGCAGGAAGAATATATGTGAACCACAACAATAAAATAAAATATCGATTGTCAAAGGTGCCAATGATATTGAAAATATTTTCTGTTGACTCACCAAGCAGTATTTCTGTTATATTAATTGTAATTCATATACTAGAAGAGCTACATTTCGTAATATTCGATCTGAGGACTACATTTTGCTCTACTACATTTTTTTTTCTCTCCTTTCATTATATTGTTTACGAAATACGATGTTAGAATTTTTAGATATTCTAGATAAACAAGAAGATATCAATATTAAGACTTTCACAACAATAAATGAATATATAAATGATTACACAACTATAAAGCTGACAGAGAAAATTGGAATATTCCACTGCAATATTAGAAGTATCAATTAGCATTTTGATGAACTTCTGATATATCTAGAGGAAGTATGCAATAATATCGACATAATAGTTCTTTCTGAAAGCTGGAATCTGAATGAGGTGAGCGATTTTCATATCAGAAACTATTCTATACAATACAATGGGTCAAAATTCAACCAGAACGATGGTCTTATCATTTACATTAAAAATACTCTCTCAATCAATGTAACTACTATTAAAATAACCGAAACAACCCTATCACGAATTATGCTAACTTCGTTCAATTTAACGATAGGTATTACAGCATCTTACCGATCACCCTCGACCAATATTCGTACATATTTAAACGATCTGACAGACTATCTTTCAGGCTTGAACAAAAAAAGTATAGAAATTTTCTTGGGAGATATCAACATTAACCTCTTTGATGAAAATAATAATGACGTAAATCACTACATGAACATACTAACAGAAAATGGCTATATTTCGTACATTAATGAACCCACGCGAATTAAAGACGATACTACAACAATAATAGACCATATATTTTTTAGAAAACAGAAAATAGCTAAAAACATAACATTCTTTCCCGCCGTTATTAGAACAAACATAACCGATCACTTCTCTACAACCTTAACAATGTCAACAAACACTTATGATACCAATCAAAAAGTTGAGCCGCCTAGCGATCCAGAATTTTGGAACAAAATTGATAATATAAAACTGAAATATCTCCTGAATAATGAAAACTGGCCTGATGTGTTGAATAGCCATGTAGTCCAGCTATTCTATGATAATTTTATTAACAAATTAAAAGAACACATGAACAACTGCACTACTAAAATTAAAATAAGTATGAAAAAAATCATATAAAATAAAACCCTTGATCACACAGGGATTAATAAAATCCATAAAACATAGGGACACACTCAAATCAAAATTGAATGAAAATTACAGCCAGGCCTCAAAAAACGAATTTAAGCAGTACCCAAACGAATTGAATAAGTTGATAAGACTAACAAAAAATGAATTTTATAAGAATAAGCTAACTGAAAACTCTGGTAACTATAAGAAAACCTGGGAATTAATAAATGAAGTAAGTAAGTAGGTAATAAACGGAGTAAGCAAAAAACATAGGTGATATTAAAAAAATGACAAATTACTAACAAACAACAAAGACAAATCAGAAGGTTTCAATGAAAAGGTCGATAAAACATTAACTCCGCCACTGGGTTTTCTGAAATATAAATCTGTAGGCCCAACAATTTACCTTACACCAACCAACGAAAACGAAGTGACAACAGTTATCTCCAAATTGAAAAACAATTGTGCTCCTGGACCTGACGGACTTAAAACACAATTTATAAAACAATACCACTGTTAATTGCTGAAACCATTAGTTCATATAACTTGATTTTTGAGGGAGGCATATTACCAACACAAATGAAAGAATTCATAGTGAGCCCCATTTTTAAATCTGGAGATGAAACAGAGTTGGGTAATTATCGACCTATATCCGTAATAAACAATTTTGCCAAAATATTTGAGCATATTTTAAAAAATCGTCTAGCTGAATTTTCTGAGAGAAACAAAGTTATAACGGACAGACAATTTGGCTTCATCAATAAGAGTAACACTGAATCAGCAATCTTAGATTCCTTTGAAGAAACAACAAAGGCTTTGGAAAATTCCGAAAAATGTCTAGCGGTATTCTTGGACTTGGCCAAGGCCTTCGATACAGTTTCGCATAATAAGCTTATTGATAAACTATGGTACTATGGTATTCGTGGACCTGCCCTTGATGTTCTGAAGAATTATTTGTTCCAGAGAATTCAATGTGTGAAAGTGGGTAATGAAAAAAGTATGTATCGAGATATTTCAATAGGAGTTCCACAGGGGACGGTCTTGGGCCCCCTACTCTTTTTGATATATATATATATATATATATATATATATATATATATATATATATATATATATATATATATAAATAGTATTGCTGATATTACTAATTTCAAAGGCCATCTCATATCATATGCCGATGATACAGTCATAGTATATAGAGGCAAAACATGGGAAGATGTTTACAGAGATACAGAAGAAGGCCTAAATAGTATACAAATCTGGTTAAGTGATAACCACCTGAGTGTAAACATCTCGAAAACAAAGTTTATGACTTTTACTCTTATAAGCAGTCATCAGCCATATAATCAGAAACTATGCATTCACGCGTCAAATTGTGGCAAAGTACTCTGTAAATGTCCAACCATAGAAAACGTATCCAGATTCAAATATCTCGGATTGTTCTTGGATCAGCATATGAGATGGACATGCTGCATTTTTAGTGAAAAGACTTAGACAACTAACTCACAAAATATATAACCTGAGAGATGTTCTGTCAAGATCAAACCTGATGTTGATATATAAATATTTAGTAGAATCACTCATAAGATACAGCATAACAGCATGGGGCGGAATGTTTACCATTATATTGGGCAACGTGCAAGCCACTCAAAATACAATTATTGAAATAATGTTTAAGAAACATAGACGATTCGATACAAAACAGTTGTGCAATGATACCAAATAATTGAATATCAGAAGTTTATACGCCTATCACTGCCTCAGCTGGATGTATTCTAACCTGTCTTCGTTCAGCATGAATAAGTAAAAAACACAAGAAATGTAGAGAATCAAAATAATAATATACCTCTATTTGGAAAAAGCCATACCCAAAGAACAATTTTTTACTTTGGACCCAAGCTATATAATGCAATACCTCTAGATATAAAGCAAACACGAAATTTTAGAAAGTACAAAATGCTCGTTAAGAAATTTATTGAAACAAATAGTTCCATAGTGATATACTTACTGCAAAATATGCAAATACTTGTCCCTCCTTATCAGTTTTTCGAAACAAATAACTACTAACGAAATATCCGAATCTCCAATAATATACATCACCCTGTAGAGTCTAATCATCATTAGCTTAAATACTAACATAAATGTATTGTAGGGATCTGTCGGATAACTAATGTAAAAACTAATAGGTTTATTCTAGCAACACATTTGACCGTTTGGAAATTGGTCTGAAGCAGTCAGAGGCATGCGCAAGATGAATATTGGAGAGCGAAATTCATTTTGCGCATGCCTCTGACTGCTTCAGACCGTTTGGTAATTGGTGCTAGAACAAACCTAATATGAATACCATGACGAAGTAGGGGTAGAGCACAAAACAAGCCATACTGCGCTCAGGTGACTATTTCTGCTTTGAAATGGCAATATTGTATAGAAATTATACTGTAAATGTTTTCTGAAGATGAATGAATCTGAATCTGAATTTCTATTTTTTGCCATTTAGAGTTCATAAACTGTCATGCCTACCCAACTTCTACAGTGAGGTCCATAAAGGGTGCAAGAAATGGAAATAAATTTATTGATTGTACAACCAAAATTGGGATCATCCTATATTTTTCAAAATATGAGTACGTGATTCTTGAACATATTCAATATTTTTTGTCCTGCCTTGTATAATGTTTGACCAGAAGCCAATCAAATGCATGTAAGTTGGTTATCGAACATGCACCAACTTTTGGAGATAACTTATTATCGGTTGTATGTAGAACTAATAAAACATATTCCATTTGTTGCATACTTTATGGGCCTGTCTGTATACACCTGAGTTCCAAGTTGAGTAATTAATTTTTAAAGTTACAAGAGTTCCTTTTTAATACAACCAAAGTATCGTCGTTCGACTTCGTTGTAAGTGACGTGAACCTAATTAAGTTAGTGGTTATTAACGGAAGCCTACGACTGAGAATGGCCTTTTGTGCTGAACCTCGTTCAATGAAATGCCATACAAAAGTTGGCAACATTCACCGAGCTCTTGTTCATTCTTTGAATCTTTATTAGTAACTGCAGTCACAACGAATGATTCATTTATTCCCTCAATTATGTTGTGTGATTGTGTTCGGCAGTATGAGAGAAAAGAAAAAAAAAGAACAACGTATAGTCACTGCTTTTGAAAATAGTGATGAGGATTATGTAACTGATGAAATAATGATTCCGTAGTATTGGAGTATTGACATTGCAACTAATGAGAGAGTAAATTCTGCGGAATGAGCAAGATAGAATACTTCAAGTATAACCTAACTAGGAGTTCGATGCAAATAGTGGCCGTGTACGGACCCCTGTGCCAAGAGGTGCGATTACATACCGATGGAAGCATAAAAAGCTGTCTAGTACATGGTCGGGACCTATTTTGGGTGGATATGTGTTTGTGTGTTCATTTGCCGTACAGAAAACGTAAACATCATAACTAGGTAATTCTGTCCACGTGGTGATCATATAAAGTTATAACCTAACCTGATACATGGAGATTGAAGAAGAATAATTAGAGAAGAGAAATATAGAAGAAAATGAAATAGTTTGTTCGATAAGAAGAGGTTCGGTGGCTCCCTAGGCCGGTAACCATGTGAGATGCCAACAGATTTGGTGGGGTCATCGATACCCATAAGAGAATTATATTATATCTTATGTCGTATTACTGGGAAAGCAATAACGGGCGCGAGTGTGAGATGTACCAGTTCTGCGAATACGCTATTGCTAAGCTGAGACAGATCTGATTAATCTAAATTTGAATTTAGACCAATCAGAAAGCTATCGGATCGTCATACGATCAGATTTCGGATCTGTCTGAATCCAGCCTTAGGCTCGGTTTTTGACGGTCTTCGTTATGATAACGCATACGCTATTGCTAAGGCGCAGCCAATCAATTCTTTCCTACCTAAGTGATAGCGTATTCCCTAAATAACGAAAGTGGTCAAAAATTGGGCCCTAGACTCGTTTGGTCAGCACACTCGCTCCTATGAATGTATATATAATTAACTTCACTTTGGGTATATGCCCAAGGACGTAGCCCATAAACTCACAAACCAACCCAATAACCTTTCTGAGCGCATTGCTTCCTCAATGTGACAGTCAAAGGGGATATATTAAGAACAAAGTAAAGTATAAATTTGTCATTATGCCTGTCACAATATCTGTTCAATTTGCTGTAATGTACATGTACTGGAGTGAATTACGAAATAATGAAGAAGAGAAATTAAGCTTTAGGTGCGATGTCAAAAAGTCAGTATTGTCAATTATGCATGATATGCGTAAAAAATATTGAACCGAGTTATTCGCGAATACCGATACTCACCATTATTTATAGAGATAAATTTAGTCAATGTCTCTATAAAATGGATTTGAAAAAGGGGGAGGAGGAGATGAGAGGAAAAAATAGGGGAAAGAGAAGGGTGGGGAAGAAAACGAAACGATTGCTCACATGCATACAATACGCTCCGCTTGCCGTGCGACAGATGTGAAAGAGGTATTTGCTAATTTCTGGAAACTGTACTTTGGAATCACTACGAAGAAAACTCAAAAAGATCACCTCTATCGATGATAGTATGGCTGTGATTATCTTTATCTAACGTTTCATTCAAAATATTGCGTTGAATCAAACACCAATGAAGCCAGCAAATGTGATTGAATTCCAGGTATTTGAGACTGGCCCGAACGAATTATTCCAAAGATGATGTGCCGACTAGAATTCTTTCAACAACTGTACAATTCGTAGTCACAGAAGGGAAACAGAGACTAATATTCGTTTTTGGATTTTTTTTTTATTTTTTTCAATAAAATAATAAAAATCGGCTCGTTCGGGTCATTTTTAATAGACAACTTTGAGAAATTGGCTTTGTTAAGTTTTCATTGGCCCACCCTGTATATTCCGAATATGTTGATTACCGTGTTATTTTCATTAAAGTAATTTTTGTTTGAGCCATGCCCGAATATTGTTCAGCGCTGTCTATAGAATTATGCCGCTATTTTAATGTATCATC
The DNA here is from genome assembly GCA_032362365.1 of Zygogramma bicolorata. Taxonomy (NCBI): domain Eukaryota; kingdom Metazoa; phylum Arthropoda; class Insecta; order Coleoptera; family Chrysomelidae; genus Zygogramma; species Zygogramma bicolorata. Next base: position 193,089 of record JAVJAQ010000593.1, read on the forward strand.
TTAGTTGGTGAGTACTTTAAAAACGTTGAAATATCCAACCATCATTGATTTTCAACAGTGGATTTGAATTTTCTTCCCTATGTAATGTACAAATCCTCCAACGCAAATAATTAACAGTTAATATTGCCTATTCGATTGTAATGTTATCTGAAACCGTTCTCTAATCATTCCAATAGCTCAAAATATCCAGTTCGAATTCCAATTCGTGAAACTAGTCAAACTATATCCAATCACATGTGGATATTCACACAAACAAATCAAATGACGAGACTACAAATCAAATGACAGGACACCAAACATGGGGATATTTGTTTGACCGTGGATGATTACGTTCCTTGTTGGACGGTATTGGAAATCAAGTATTTTGAGTGCCTCTAGAAGACCAAGCCTTGTACAGGCTCTACACTACTATAGGGTTCCGGTACAACTTGATGATTTTTCAGTATGGTAATTCCTTTTTCCTAAATATGAAACTGTGGATAAGAAAATTCAACATCTCAAAATTGGAATGGCCCTGTAAAAATAATATCTCACTTGATATCGAAATTCGATTCAAATCTCAAATCTGAAGGCTTTGCTTTCATTCTAGTCGATCACATCAATTTATGATTGATACCGCATAGTAACTATGCGTGTGTCATTATGTGAAATATATCTAGTGGATGATAACTGAACTGTATCTGCAGAAAAGACAGCTAGGCCTTACTGGAGTCCTAGCAAGAAGCATAGGCTTTATGGAATTTTCCTTTGTTCAGGTACATAATTGGTTCAATTGATAATATTATCAGACATTAATAAATTTGAGATTGTCAATAATTTATGATTCTCGATCCTTTCGATACCCCACTTGAAGTTTCCTCTTCTCAAGAAAATTCAATGGGTCTATTATTGACATAAATGAATCTACGTTCGTATACCAAATTTCCCTATCGCTCCAATTGAAAAAATCATATGAAATCCATTGCTAAGAGGTTAAGAAGAACTCCACCATTGATTTTTATCGTCATATTTCGATTGCTGACACCTCTCGACGATATATCAATCTTCTACCATTCTTTAATATTTCGTAAAATCACCATAACATGACAGTATTTCTTCTCGTGTTTAACAACATTTCTAAAATGTAATTGAGGTGAATTTTTGCCCTCTTCCATGAGAATGTTGGCATGAATTCGTTTCCAAAATAATTTCTGAAAAAATCATAATATCAAAAAGCGAACCTGAATATTTATGATTTCTGAATCGCATGGAGCAAAATTACATAAGCTGTCCTTGTAATACAGCGACGCGATTGCAAGAAGGCATACAACAGACACATCTCGAGAGAATTCACCATATTACCATCATTTCCCAAGTCAAATTAGTTCTGTAATATATCCTTTCCAGTGGAATAATTAATTTTGTAGCGTACCTAGTTTGTTCGACAGTGAGAATAAGATAGTGGAACAGCATGGAAAAGGGTAAAGGATGGAGCTAGTTGCTAATGATAAAGTTTTCTAATTGCGAATATGTTATCGTATACACTTTAGGGTCGAAGTCAATTACACTATGGTGAAATATATAACAAATGACCTCAAATACGAACCAGCAGTTGAACCAATGGTATGGACAATAACAAGTTGGGTTTTCTTCTTATTCTCATATTCAGAATGAGATCAAAGCAGTTGGAAAGTGGTAATGTGACAAATTTCACGCGAGTAGTGAGATGGACGACTACGTTTGACTAGTCTAAAACCGCCTTCCATTTAGAACGCGATCAAACTCACTGAGTCAATGGAGAACCTGAGTGATAGAAGAAGTGAAAAGAAGAGATCAAATAATATTTTATGCGAAATTGAAACGTGTACTGAAATCATCTTTTAACGGAGTGAAATCAAATAAAATCATTTATTACTGTTACGCAATCTTTTCGATGTGAAAATATTCGGTTTCACTCTCATTATCTTCCTCGAAAATTGATAGATGACTGTAGAAGTAATACCGAATATAAATGGAAGAGATTAAATTGATTCGGAGTTCAGTCATCCATTATAATGACTCCTCGAATTTGTGCATCGGTGATCTCGTCTAGGTAGATCAGGGATTTGCCGATTAGGAATGTGAACGTAAAGTGAAATGGCGAAAGAATTCCATTCCATTTTTCATTCCACCAATCCTATATTCGGACCATTTCGAAAGGCGTAGACAATGTCCATCTGAATGATATGTTATTTGAACATCAAATTGTCTAGCCTTATTGAAATACTCCTGCTTGACGAAAATTATCCAGATTGCGGCCGTCACCCAGGCTGACGACGTGCATAGGTATCATGTCCGCAAAATGTTTTCGCGATATTCTCTCTCTCTCTCTCTCTCAAAATGTAAAGCGGCATTTTGCGGCCTTAGTATTCAAATACCTATGGAGGAATAGATACTATCCATATACGGTATGGTATGGTACCCAAATCTATTCTTACTGGATGTTTCTGCTTCAGTGGCGCATTTTGTTAATCAAGAAGATGCCAAATGATGACAACACGAATTCAGAATTTTTTTAATGCCCACAATCATTTAATTCATGTTTTTTACTGACAAATTCTTCATTTCCGGGGCGAACTTATATTGGAGGTTGTAGGGGATGTTGCAGTGGCAACCAATTCGAACACTTTTTTCAAGACATTCCAACGCATCACAAATTACAGCAGTATGAAGAGATGAAACATTTTTTCACATAACCGATCACCCAAGCACCAAATATAAATACTTGCTGCACGCGATGCGCATTTCACCAACCAAGCTAGTTTATTCACAAAAATGTATACTCGGCATCAATTCTGTCTCAACAAGAATTTTTTGAATTGAACTCCGGTATGACACAAAATTTTGTTACTGTGATCGAATGAAATATTCACGATGGGGACTGATTTTATTTATTTATTCATTTATTTACGGAGCTAGCCCAATTTACAATTAGGTTATAACAAGACTATTTTCAAAAATCACTTACATACAGTTGACATGAAACAACATATGACATATAGCAAGACTATTTTAAAAATACAGTATACATTTGACATGAAACAGACTAAGCACATATTTTTATTGTATAAACATTGGTAATGATATCACATCTACATGAAAAAAAAAATAATGAAACAAAAAATTCTAAATGACTGTTTTTCAAAGGCTCACATCATCCAAAACCCTCCTGATCCTAGATGCGCTCATACAGAAAAGATCAAGCGTTTGGGAAAATTTATTACCGGTAATTTTCATTCTGTTGAGTGGGGAGAGACGGCAGTAATTAGTTGAATAAAAAGGAATGTCAAATATTTCAGTACTGCGGGTATATCGAACAGCAGTTTTCAATGTAATAATTGCGAGTGAATCAGGGCAGTTGATTGTAGCTGATAAAATTTTTTGCAAAAATATTAAGTCACATACAGTTCTCCTATGGAAAAGTGTTTTAATGTTAAATTTTTTTTCAATGACCTCATATTCACAATGTTCACCAACTATACCCATTTTGAAAGCACTACAACGTAAAAATTTTTCTTGGATACGATCAATTTGTTTAACATAGCAATGATAATGGGGTGACCAAACAATGGAATTGTATTCAATAATGGACCTCACATGCGAACAATAAATTATTTTCAGGGTTTCACAGCTGAAATATTTGCATAACCTGGAAGTAAAACCCAATCGTTTGAAAGCTTTTGCAGTAATTTCATTTATGTATTTGGTGAAAGTTAGTTTTGCATCGAACTTCACACCCAGATCATTAATTTCATTAACACGTGATAGTTGATTATCGTTAATCGTATATGAAAAGTTGATGAAGTTCTTGACGCGCTCGAAAGATATGGTCAAACACTTTTTCACATTCAAATTTAATTTGTTAACTTGACACCAGTGAACCAAGTTATCAAGGTCTTCTTGCAACAGTAAAGCATCATGGAACGTGTTAACAGGGCGATACAACTTCAGGTCGTCAGCAAAGAGAAGAACTTGGGAATTCCTAGTACAAAGTGTCAAGTCGTTAATAAAAAGGTTGAAGAGGAGTGGGCCTGAATGGGATCCTTGGGGAACCCCAGACAAGACTTTTATCTGGCGAGAGATACAACCTGCTACCTTGACACAATGAGTTCGGTCTTTCAAGAAACTAGTGAACCAGCTCAGCAATTTTCCATTGAAACCAAGTGATATCAATTTGGAAATCAGAATATCGTGGCTGACTCTATCAAAAGCCTTTGAAAAGTCTGTATAGACAGAGTCAACCTGATACTTTTTTTCAAAGTTGAAAGAATGTAGTTTTGATAGAGCAACAGATTAGTAGCTGTTGACCTACCCTGCGTAAATCCATGCTGTTGATTGATAACAATGTTCTTACACATCCATGATATATGTTTGGTTATGAAGTAATCTAACATTTTAGGAATTTCTGATTGAATACCAATACCTCTGTAGTTTTCAATATTCTCTTTTTTTCCTAATTTGAAAATTGGAGTTATAAAACTATGTTTCCAGAGATCAGGAAAAATTCCCTTTTTCAGAGACATTGTGAATATGGCATGAATAGGTGTGGTTATAGAGAATATACAACTTTTTATAAAGTATAGAGGGACACCATCTGGACCAAATGACAATTTTGATGGCAAACTCGCAATTCGATCAAACACATCCGCAACTGTTATTTCACACTCTGTCATATCAATAGTTCTATGACAATTGTAAGTAGGTATATTGTCAGCATTAGTGATTGGATCGTTTGAGTAAACTGTTGAGAAAAAGTCAGCAAAAAGATTTGATATGTCTGCACCATTGGTGCCAGTTGCATCATTATAATACATTGTTTCTGGTATTTTATAAGAATTTTTAGTTTTGTTTACATAAGACCAGAAAGATTTAGGATTGCTAGATATGTTTTCCTCGATTCGATCAATGTAGTTCCTATAACAATTATCAGTCATCAACTTACATTGAGATCTCAGATAAGAAAAGTCATTATAATCTGACTGCAATTTGAACTGTTTAAAAAGTTTGTGATGTCGGTTTTTCTCTCTAATCAAACACCGTAACTGAGGAGTAAACCATGGCGGGAAAGTTGATTATCTAAATTTTTTAAGAGGGATATAAAGATTGAAGGTATTATATATAACCTCATATAAAAAAGAGACTGCTTGATTAATATTATATGAAAAAAGTATTTGACAGTCAACATTGAATATGAATTCATTTATTTGTCCATAATCTGCATTTTAGAAGTCATAGAAATATTCATTGTATTCTATTGCATTGCTATGGTTCCGAGTTATGATGTCAAATGAAACAGGGGTATGGTGAATACTAGTAGGAAACAGGGAGTCAAGTGGAAGATGAACTGTTAAATCTGAAATACTCGAAAAAATCAGATCCAAGAAAATGCCACGACGGTTCGAAATGCTGTTGAGCTGATTAAAATTCAAGAAACTGAAACAATTCAATAAGATTAGTGCGGGTGAATTTTGATGGCACTCAACTTTCAGCCCGAAGTCATCATTATCCCATTTGGCGTCAGGAATGTTATCATCCCCGGCTAAGATTATTTTGCTCTTTGGGTGGGTTTCTCTTATTTCCTCTACACTTTCACAATGACCGATATAGAGATCAGGAGGGAATCTTGGAGGAATATAAACACAAGAAAAAATAATGGAGGTATTACTATCCTGCTCGATTAAAACAAAAATTTGTTCAATGGTGTTTGTGACCAACAACATCTTAGCTTTGAAATGGGACTTGACAGCAATTAGTACACCACCACCACGTTTGTCAATACCAGTTGATTCTCTGTCACATCTAAATATATTATACCCTGCAAGACCAAGTTCTCCATCAAGTTCATTTTGGTGACAAAATTTTCCTATTCGTGATTGAAAGAGATACTGGAATTCATTAGCCTACTTTTCCAACAGCAACCGCCAGTGCCGTCTGGCTCCACGAAATGGAATGAGATGAGCGCAAAAGTACTCGAACCAACTAACCAGAAATGAGATATCTATTCTGGATAGTAAGTAAGTAAATAACTCGAGAGAGAACCTTTGTTTCACGGTTTTTCCCGTTTGTGTGTGATAGTTCCACAGGCAAACTCAATATCATTTGAACCACCCAATAATGGAAGCTTTTCACATACAAACATGTACGTTCGACTAGTCGTGTAATATGCAGATAAGCCTAGCTCTGCATTCGAACATGTATCTTGGTCAATGATTTGCTGACCAACAACAATAATTATGTATAGTCGAGTAGAGACTTCCTATTGAATTGATAGCGGTCGCATTTCGATCAATAGTGAATGATTTAGGGGTGTACGCTTGCACCGGGTGAGGCTAATTTGCGTATTCATCATCCGTTTCCGGTGCAGGTATGACGCGGCTTTATCTGGTCATTCCTGTCCAGTAGATGGTGAAATTATCTGTATCAGCTCTTTTCTCCATAATTGAAATTTTGTTTGTTCGAATGATTTGAATGCTACGTATTATGAATCTATTGACCAGAACTGAAATTCACAATAATGCAAAAATTTGCTTAATCCTAACTTATATTTTGCTAAGTGAGCAATTGTTCCATGAAAGAGAAATAGGTTGGATAAGAACTTTGTCGGCCTTTTGGTTGTTTTCATTTACTCGAAACGCCATTCTTTTCATTGAAAATTAGGAAGTGTTTAAATCTGTGGTAAGTTGAACACACCAACATAGTTACACAAAACGAGCAAATACTGACACATTAATATCGAATGGACAACACTTTTGATAAACTAAGACCTCACACCCATCTCCAGAAGTAAAACAACACTCATCAGTTTTTTATCAAGTACAGCATCTACTTTTTCCTTCTCGTCGGCTTCTCTTGCTCGAGGCCAAATCATTTTTATTTTCGCTACTGTTTCAGTGAATATTTCTAACATTGCAATCCTCGTGGAATATAATTGCGAATTATGAGATTTTCATTCATTAATTTTCATGATAGACAATACCATATTGTAAAGGAATAGTTATAGGTATTGAATTCATTCCGTTCTTGATTCAAAAAGTTTAGAAACAAAAGAGCTGAATGCACATATATTAAAAAGGCTACAAAAGCGAAACAACACTCATTGAATCCGGCAAAATTTTGATATTTTTCAATCTCTACGTGGGCGATTGAAATTATATATCTATTTGCAAAGCCTCCTGCACCCAAGATAATTAGCCGACCATTCTCGCACCAGGCTCTGTCTGCTGGCCGCACTCGTTAGTTCTTGAGAAGGAGAAATAAATGAAAAAATAATTATAAAATGCCTACTCGGAACAAAAAATTCCATGAAATCAACCTCGCCAATATTTATTTCTTGTTTCTTCGGGATCTTTTTTCGTATGATTATGAATGATATAGTATAGAATCATCGACAAAGGTAAACACTTCTCTCGGTTACCTCGGCCTTACGCCCTCTGTGAATAATAAATATTATTCTCTAGAGAAATTCTGTCTGGCTGTGCAATATAGTGAAAACTTTTTTGCTGTTTATATGTGTATTATGTATATTTATTCTAGTCTGAGTATCCATCTATTGATTATTATTTATTGATATATGATATATATATGTATATATATATATGTATATATATATATATATATATATATATATATATATATATATATATACTTCTATAAGAGTATAAAAACAAATGGAATATGATGTATAATTATAAAGGTACATAAGTATAAACGATGTGTATATATATTTGATGAGGTATATTCAAATATGAGGTAAGTATCAGGTTTTTTCGTGTGGTGTGATTAGTCAATAAGACTATGAATTGTTGTTCTGGGCAATGAGAAAATATACAATTTCAGGTTATACTTGAACGTAGATGGCCTTGAAATATTTCGAATTTCAACTGGAAGAAATTGGTATAGTTTGGGACTCAAATATGTCAGACTTTTTTGTCCTTTCGACTTTCTCATAAAAGGAGACAAGTATGTGAGTTTTCTGTTCCTTGTATTGTATTGATGTTCTAGGTTCTTCAAGTCGTGTTTAGAATTATGTTGTTTGATGTTGCTACGTAAGAAAAAAAGTTGCCTGGGATCCATAATATTAATTTCATTGAATAATCTATCTGATGGGTATTTTATATCTTTTTTGAATATAATTTTGAGTAGGCGCTTTTGAACAATGATTAATTTTTCGACCTTTTTAAACCTCTCCATGCTAATATTCCATATACGATATGTGGTTCCACCAATGCCTAATATACCGTTCTCATTGTTTTGAAGTCAAATATATTTTTAACATTTTTAAGTTTATGGATTGAAAACTGTATTTTCTTAGTGACGTATTCGATTTGTTTATTCCATTTCAGGTTATTGTCTATCATAACACCGAGGTATTTGATCTTATTACAGCTGCATATTGAGATGTCTTCAGTGATTCGTAGGCTATCATAAGAAGGAATACTTCTCATATCAATATGTATGGGTAGGAAGAATGTTTTTTAAAGTTAATTGTCAAGAGTCTATAGTTGAAAAAGGCTTGAATATTAGGTAATAATTTGACCACTAGTGTTCATTCTGAATAGATCATTCAAATATATATATTGAACAAAAGTGGTCCCAAAACAGTTCCTTGAGGTACACCATGTTCTATTCTTTGAAAATTGCCCCTTACCATCATCAGTTCAACGCATTGAAATCTATTGGAAAGATAACTTTTGAATAATCTTAAGGCTACTCCCCGTACGCCGATGTTTTCCAAGCATTCCATAAGCAAGTCATGACTGACTGTATCAAATGCCTTTGAAAGGTCTATGAATACACATAAAGAGGGTTTTCCTGTATCTAAGGCGTGATACATCTTCGTTGTAAGGGCGAGGATTGCATCTTGGGTTGATACCCCTTCTTTGAACCCATATTGGTTGGCAGAGATGATTTCATCATTATTCAGATATTTGGTAAGTCTTACTTTCATGATTTTTTCCAGTATTTTACCGATAACGGTCATTAATGAGATTGGTCGGTAGTTTATGATATCCCCTCTATTACCTGTTTTGAAAATTGGTTTTACCACTGACTCTTTGAGGATGCTTGGGAAATGTCCTTGCTGAAGGCACTTATTGAATATGTGAGACAGTGGATTTTTTATCTTCGGTGACAATAATTCAATAATTTTATTGTTTCTGCTTTCACTCCGTCGATACCTGGTGTTTTCTTGTCTTGGAGCGATAAAATAATATCATTTATTTCACCAGCGTGGGTAGCATTCAAGAACATTGAAGACTTGAAGACAATTGATTATTTTTCTTAGGAGGTTGGAAATTAGGATCCTTGTCAATTGTATTTGCAAGTGTTCCACCTATTTGTATGTAATGATCGTTGAATATATTAAAATTTTTTCTCCATTATGTTCGATATATATATATATATATATATAAAGAAGTGGATTATTATATTTTATGATAATTAATGATATATATATATATATATATATATATATATATGGAAACACTCAATCTACTGTAAAAATCCAGGAGTCTGAACAGATAGAAACGAGATTCCATTTTATAAAGGATTTAGTCAGTGAAACAACATTTGGACTGAAATATAAATAACTCCAACCGACGCTTTTGCTGTTGATGAATTTGAACGGTTTTCTCAATTATGGTTCATTGAAGTTGAATGATGAAACAAATATCAACTAGACTGATAAGATGATCAAATTATTTATCAGTTCCTATTAAGCTGATAGGGATGAATTAAAGTCACCACACTTTAACAAAAAAAGCCTGTTATAAAATTAGTAGTAATGCCTAGGGCATAAGTCAAACTTATACTGTAAGAAAGTTGTCACAATGCAAATCAAAATGGGGGCCTTCATACACGAAACGTTGAAGAGTGTCATGTGTGAACGTTTTCACTGATCAGCATTGTGACAACTTTGATAAGTGAAGGTTCAGTCTATGAACCAGGGATAATTAATACACACACAAAAAAAGCTTAGGGAATAAGCTAGCTTGCAACTGTAGAAAACGGTCCTGAATGGGCCCTTTGAATCTTGTGCGGGGCCTGTATGTCGTTCTCTCACATCTCCATTCTCTCGATATCTTCTCCACAATCGATTGATCGCAGTGACTTCAGTCATAAAGACCTCCGCAACTCTTTGAGTTTGGCCAGCTTCGAGCATTCCAACGGCTCGTAACTTTTCCTCGTGTCAAATATTGTCGCGGCATCTTTTCAATCATGTTTGACTGAATGAAACTAACCGGTTTTCGTTAACTCGGATTCTCGAAACGAATTTCAAGATGCAAGACTGTGGATATTATTATTCTACACTACATCGACACTACAAATATTTTTTTGTATATTGAGATAATGGTTGTGAATAAAGTATATCTGTAAGAATTTTCAGGAATATACCAGGTAATCCTGAAGAGTTACATGAATTTAAATTGTTGTCTACACTTTTCTGATGAGTGTATACTTGATTTTTCAAGTATACCACCTGAAAATATAGTAATTAGTGATATATTACAATACAATGTAAGAACTTTATCAAACTTCACAAACTAGTTTATTATTGCATACCTACATTGACATTGGGAGAGATTCAAGTACCTAAAAAATATTCGGTCATAAAATTTGATCAATGTGAATCATTCACTGGTATCTATGATCACAGTGCCTTTCGTCACTTCAACTCCAGGAACATGAAAATAGATGGTTGCGACAGAAAACAAAATAAATCAATCGAAGTTATTTCCACATCCAGAGTCTTCTAATTCCTCTATAAAATGTCCCCGTTATCGCCTTGAGTAACTCACAATTGCCATGCTAACAACTGAGTTACATTGAGAGGCAAAGTTTGTTGTATATAATCCCGTGAACATTATTTTGTTTCATCAAAGATTGAATAACCAGCAAATCAGTTAATTCAGAATGTGTTGTATGTCAAAGAAACCAAGCAAAGAAAATTGAAACTCCACCTCTGCCATTATCAGAAACCTGAACCAAAAAATGCGACTGTCTCGTAATCATTGTTGATATTGATTCGGCGAGACAACTCTTTCTGGGAAATGATACAAAGGTTGGGGTTATTATCTTCACTACTGTTGCCAATGGAGCTGGTCATTTGAAATAGTTTATCAACTTGATAATTTCCTGGATTCAAAAAATTGCACTCATATATCGCTATTTAATGAACTATTGGCTTTTACATGAATGTAATAGAAACTCATGCAACATGCAAGTGTTTATTGCATTCGACGTGTTTTAAAATTATTATATGTCTTCTGATTTATATTAATGTCTCCTTCTTTCCATTTTGATTTTGTAAATGAATGTCTAGCATTAATAGGTACTTACCGTAAGCAATGCATGTTATACTTTAGTCAATATATCCAGTGCAGATATGGATGAATTTGATAACAATGCCGGATCAAATGCTAATAATCCTCGAAAAAGAATAAAGATAAGTTAATTCAAAAGTTTATTTACAAGAATATGATCCCAACGTTTACAAAGATGAAGTGCAAAAATATATTTTCAGTAGTTCCAAGTCCTGTCCTGATCTACTCGACCCATCACATTTATTAGTTTACCAGCACTCTATCTTTAATGTGAATGCAATATAATATGCTCAAGCGTTGTACTGCTAACCAATTATTCTGCCAATGGCAATATTTATGCAATATATTTTGAAGTTAACTCAGATATGAATAATATTCATCCCTCTAAGTTGATCATTTATGGATTCAGTTTCCAGTAAGGGGAAACATAATTCATGCTATTCTGTCTCCAGTACCAAGGTGCAATTTTTGGGACAAGAAAGAAAATGTTAGCTATCACAAGTTTCCTTCTGAGAACAAGGAAGTTTGCATAACGAAAAAATTCGATAAGAACGTAGACCACCAGAAGGCATAGATTATAAAGATGAAAATGAGTTGAAGGCAAACCTTTAAACGTTTATTGTCAGAAATCTCCGAATGTCTCAGAATCACTAATATACACAGAAAAAACAATAATTTCCCAAATTTTCACTAAAAACCAAAAGTTGTACAATTCAGCTTGGTACGATAATCGGCGTTCTACATCCGGTTGCGCACTAATCTTACAATAGATTTCAATGGTTGCTTGTCCCGCACTGCGCAATAGGTACGTCATCATTTCCGTGCCAATATGAAATGAACAAGCTGCACTCCAAATTACCATATAAACACGTACTTATACAAGTAAAAACGTCTATCTGCTCTCGCAGGGTTCTGGTTCTCTTCGCGTTGGCGCTGCGATCTAGTTTCCTCTCCAATAGATTTTTAGTAGTGGGGAGGATGTTCTCCAAACGATAGATTAGAACCTTCAGTGTAAAAGTTGAAACTTTTTCTAGAGATCAATTACCCTAACACCAAACTGATATTTTTGCTCAGCGAAAGGCTCGTCGAGTGCAAAAATATCAGTTTGGTGTTAGGGTAATTGATCTCTAGGTAAAGTTTCGAGGATGTTGTTGATCAATTGACAGTTTGGCTACACTTGTTGGTGCTGTGCTTCTCTGATGTTCTGGGAAGCAGCTTGTGTCTGTAAGTGAGGCTCGACTGCCACTTTTGTGGAACAATATGGTGAGTAAATTTTATTCAAAACGTGTGCTATATTCTCCGATCCATAAAAACGCTAGATAGGAACATAACATTGCCCTTCTCTTTTCAAACAAGCCTGATGTTAAACAAAAAAAATCTTGGAGAAAATAATATCGAGTTTTACCTGTTCGTTATAAACCAACATTGTTTCCAGTATTTTCATTTCAAATATGTAATTCACGTAAATGGATCCGCTTTTAAAATTCAGCTCCTGGGTACATTTTTATTGAGGCATACCGGACTGAAATTGTCAGGAAATTTACATACGTTTCGAAAATTTATATTCGTATAAACTTGTGCGAATTGTAGCTTGGTGTAGGAAGAAATATGAATTCCAGGGAAAACCTTGATGCTGCGAGTTATTAAAAACTGCACGAGTCGACAACCGTATATTAGGGTATATCTGGCATGTCAAGGCAAAGTGCATTTTCACCCGTTCTCTCATTGCAGATGAGGTATGAGTGATGAGAACTATCATCCCGCTCTTTCGCATTCACGTCGATCTGGAGAAAAAAATACGAAAAGTAGTTATAAAAACTGCATTTTCTTTACGGAAATAATCATGTTTCAATGTATAAAAATATAACAAAAAGAGTTTGCTAGAAGGGATTCAGCAAACTGTTATTATTTTGTGAGGTGGATGACTCCTATCGTAGTTCACTCGCTATTTCAGCTGATTTCCAACGTTGAGACTAGCAGTTGAACAAACCACATCATTTGCTTGAATAAAATTAGTGGGATAACCCGTCATACAGGTTGTCAAAACATTGGTTACCATACAGGTTGTTACTCTTATTTCGTTAGTTTTCTAAACAAAAGCCCCGAAATGGAGATTTTGTTAACGCGGCATGGTCCTGCATAGAACGTTAAATATTTTACAGTCTATCGGTTGCACCAGTGTATAAACGTTGCAACGACATGCACACCGAACACATAACTATGAAGGATTATTCACATTATTACATTCCACTTCTATTGGTACCTAATTCGTCAGAACGTGTGTTACGTCAATGTTTCCACATCAGTAAAGCAAATGAATGATAATGCTGGGAGTTTTTAACAAATCGTTCCCCACCAAACGAATCAAGCCATTAGATGCGAGAAAAACATCTTCAGATGTGTACACAAGACTTAGCTCGATTTCCACTCTCCTATCGACCGGATGGAATTTTTTTTTTATCAAAGATGATTTTTGAACATAGCTAACCTCACCTCCACTTACGATAACTCAACGAATGCAGTACAAGCCAAGTGTGCTAAGTATAAAAAATGAGCGGTCCACCTTACAAACACGCATAAAAATACAACTGAACCCACCTGAAAGATAGCTAAATTGTTGTTGTTGTTGTTCTAAAATTGTTCGTTTTCGTTAACCAGCTGACGAAAGTCAACCCTCAGAAGTCGAAACTTGTGCGAGCAATGGATCAACGAGGCCTTACCTTTTAACGTGCGATTACCCAGCACGGTGGCCCGGCGAGGATTCGAACCCCGGCCTTCCGCTTGATAGGCAGATATGCTAACCACTACACTACCGAGACCACCGAGCTAGATTGAAACCTCTCGGAATCGAACCTTTTCATTAGTGCCTACTAACTCAAATAAGACTTTTTCATCCGAATGGTCAATGAATTTTCATTATCAAAAAAATTATAAAAGTGTAGTAAAGTGATGATACTGAAATATTGGGTCTTCTAGGAGAGTTGGGAAAAGTAAAACATTTTTTATTCTCCGAAGGTTTTTTATAAACGCGCATGTCGAAAAATCAACTTTATTTATTCGAAATATCTTCACTTCCATCAAATATTTTCACCATTCCTACATTCAAAACAATCTCCGGAATGTACTATCTACCTTGTCACTTCAGGAAATATTGCTTTTTTCCTGGGATGGATTAATTAGGACATACAGCGACATGAGCAATGACAAAAATCAATCACAAACAATCGTTTCTACAGAAATTTCAATAACATAGTGGGCATATGACGGCATTGACGTTTCAAGACTGGGATATTTTGACTCATTAACTTTGCGGTTAGGTATATAGTGAAATTCCAGTACAATCGGATCATTACCATAGCAATATGTCTAAATGAGATCACGTCTTTTACTCTAAAACTCCAAAAAAATTCTTTATTTCACTTTGGTGATGACTAAGGCACCGGCAGCTGTTCGTCAGGGAGCACAAGGCGTGATAAGTGTAGATGTAGAACAGGTGTTAGTGTGGGATTCTTCACAGAAGAAATTCCACATATGCTCTTGGCGATACACCACCAGAAGTGATTTTCAATTATTGGGACACTTGCAGACCGGTTTCGGGCTATATGGCCTCTCGTCAGTGCAAGGCAGTGCCATAATCAACATAAGTCGATGACTTCCCATAATTAAAAATCATACTCGAGTAGAGTATCTTCCCTAGACCTAGGCTGATACAAACAACTAGCAAAATAGCCGTTGCTGCGCCATCTGCCCGTAGACTAGGTACTAACCAAGAGCATATCCGCATGGCCCCAATTCCTAGTACAGTGTAGTAGTAGTGTTGGATGTAGTAGTAGTGCAGTGTAGTAGTAGTGTTGGATGTAATCCAATGCCCTTCGTGGTATTAGCCAGGGGAGTAGTTGTTTTCTAATAGGTGTTAGTCCGTCAACCTACAGTGTAGGTGAGTTGAGGCTGGTCTGAACAAATTGTTCATTTTTAGAATATTTGATTTAAAGCCAGTCTTCAAGCATCCCCATGAATTTTTTTTTAATTCGAAAAAACTAAATATATTATTGCCTTTACAAGTAACTAAAATTCGAATGAAAACTTGGGATCAATCGAAATTGACAAAGACAACATTATTTCAAGAGTGAATAGTATTAAATATTTAGGTATAATTATTGACCAACATCTCAAGTGGAATATACAAATAATCTTTCTAACTAAAAAACTGAGGAGTTTGCTTCCTAAATTCAAGTTCTTTAGGAAATTTCTCAAAATTCTCTATTTAGAAATACTATATTACTCTCTCATTCAGTCTCAGATGAATTATGGAATTCTTAGTTGGGGAGGTGTAAATGATACTCATTTAAAACCATTAGAAATTCTTCAAAAATATTTTCTAAAAATTATTTATGGAAAAAATATTAGATATTCTTCTGGCCTACTCTATAAAGAGTAATAAGATGGATATCCGGCAACTATTTTGTTTTAATATAATGATTAATCTCTTCAAAAATAGAAATGGAATCAAATACAATGTGCATCACTACGGAACCAGACATAAAGATAAAATAACTCTGACAACAAAAGTACATAAAACAATTGGCCAAAATAATTATGCATTCACTTGTTCATATCTATATGACATGGTACCAGAGGAAATTCAAACACAAAATTATTTATATCATACAAAAAAAATCTGAAGCAATGGATACTTATTTCTAATAGAAAACTATTTCATGATATATTGAAAACAAACTAATTATACCTATGTTTCGATCCTAATAATTTTTTTGCATTTCTTACATGAGTAATACGAATATCCCACAACAAGTTTTACTTCGTGGGATTATGCATTTAGTTCATTGATAGTTTGATTTATAATATTGTATACGTGTTTTTGAATTGTTTAATGAACTTTGTTAGGGGCCGTTCATAAAATACGTTCGCATACAAGGGGAGGGTCTGGCTGAGTGTGACAAGATGTGGTAAGAGGGGACGGGGGTGTACGGCAACGTGACGTTCGCCGTTTATAATTTTTTGACATGAACGCTAGAAGCCAGCGTGACCACTTTTGGTAGAAATCTACTTCTTTAGTAGATTTCTGACGAAAATTGAAAAATTTTGATGTGAAAGAAATATTCAGTAGATTTTGCTAGAAATCTACTGAAGATTTCTTTATAATCTTTGCAAATGAATTTTGAATTAAGAATGCGAATTAATCTTGTTTCACTCTGTATTTCACTATACAAATGAAACAAAATAAAGCGATTTTTTACTGTTTCATTGTGTTATTGAGCATTGAATCTTCTGATTATGTAAAATATGTATATTATTTGTGGCCATCCATAAATAAATATTTTTAATTTTCAGAATTTGTGTACTATCATTTAGAATTTATCATACTCAGCAGGGAGGGGGTCTTAGTTTTTGTGACGAAATATTCCTACATGGGGTCATATATATATATATATATATATATATATATATATATATATATATATATATATATATATATATATATATATATATATATATATATATATATGTATATATATATATATATTTCATTGCCTATAATAATTTTAATTGGGAAAGCGTATCAAGTCTTGGATATATAGTCAAACTTTTTCGAGTTCGAAAACTATGATTGTCATTTGAATACACTTTTTATTGAGAAAAACCGATGTTTCATAACTCCACATCTAAAAATTTCATTTTGAAATATTATTATTTTTATTATTATAATAATAATGATATGATTCATAGGAGTATTCCATTTTGAAATGTGTTGGTTAGTCATGAAATTATTCAGTAGTTGAAGTTACTATGTGTTATCGATATATCCGTAATGAAGTTCACCAAATATATCACTTCATTTGAAACTGATAATTTTCATCTTGGAATAAGCTCTGCAGTTCATTTCTTACATTATGGGATGGTTCCGAGTAGGCATAAAATTACGAAAGTACGACCAAACATTTTGTCGAAATGCTCTGGTCTATATACAAAAAATAATGAATCTCGACATGAAATTCCAGTGTTGGATATTGGTTGATAATCTGTCAGAAACAAGCCAGGCGTTGGTGTAAAGTACCTCGGAGGAAGTATTCTCAAGCTCCTTCCATCTAATCGATAGCTTTGTTCATCTGATGAATAGCACTATTCCATCGAGTAGGAAATCTGAGAACTGGTTTCAGATTGTAGGCTTCTAACCAACGCTGCTACTACTTTTTCGTGATCAATATATATGTAAATCATCATCGCAGTAATTCGTGATAAGGAATGAATGCAATCCGGCTGCTAAACGGTATTTCCAAACTGACAGCTTAGCATCAACCTAAAGCATTTCATTAAAACGACAACGGCTCATTACCCCCACAATCGACTCGACAATCGAGGCTATCCTAAGCCGCAGGGCCGGGTATAGCGGAATGAAGAGGGCTGCTCGCGAACCAAAGCGGTAATAGGATATGATTCGGAATATAAAACGGCCTATATTTCTGATTAATCCCGTTTAATGAGACCCCAAAGGCCGATCTGCTCCAAACCGGTCTAGCTCTCTGATCGTTTCTCTCTATAGCGCCGTTTGGTAGGTGAGCTATACGGTTTTCTCATTGTCTGTACGAAAATGTAATTCTGAAGTGAAACCTCTGCTGCTCTATAGGAAAAACAGGGCCAATAAGAATACTGCAGTGCATAGTCGAATCAATTTTGATTGGTTTTGGTTAGGACTTTCATTAATTTTCAGAAATTGACAGTTACACAGCCAGTTAGTTGTTTTTCAGCTGATCCCACTATTGCTCTTTGGGAAACGGTGCGACATATAGGTGGGTTTGGTTGGACAAATGGTTCCTATTTTGAGGAACTAGAATGATTCCTATTCAGATCGAGTATATCAGTGTTTGATTTTGAATTCGCGAAAACCTAGTATTGCTGATTTTCAATTTACTCCCTCCATTTCTAATGATATAGAGAGTCAGAGGAAATTTCAATGCTGCTGTTTCATATTCGTTATAATCTGATCGGATTAACAACAAATTTTTCATATCTATTATATTATATTATATTATTATTATATCAATATAATTAATTAATTATAAATTAAGCTATGTATAACAATACATGTCTTTGATGGAGTAATTTCAATTTCATTCTTTTTTCCACTGAGTAAATTACTTTTCTGCTAAGATATAGAATAAATGTACAGCTTTGAGTTCAAAACCTGAAAAATGTTGACCCCACTTTCTTGAAGATAGATCTGACTGGGAATTGTATGACCATACAGTAATTAAAAGAAAAATGTCGGAAAACACATGTATGGAACTGAATTTGTTATGGCAGGGGCTACAAAAATCGATGAGAGAACTAGGAATCAGTATTTAAAACATGAAGTGAATATGATGAAATCTAACGAACGAAACAAGTATTGAAAATTGGTTCTTATCAGATTAGAATGAATTCAAAACAGTTTTGCTCTTTTTTAAATCATTCTAATTGGAAGTGGTAGAGCCAATAAATGGAATTTGAAAATTTCAGTTTTTGGGGAATATTTCAAAAGCAACCACTTGTAATGTAGGATTATAACACTCAGTATTAGAATATTGTGTTTGATTCTGATACCGCTAGTATAATAACATTACTGTAATCATAACAATTTATATGGACTAAGCATTATTGTGTAAACCAGAAAACCAGGTCGAACCTGGGGTTCAATGATTTGATTTTGATCATTATACTTTCTACCTGCAACTTGAAAGGGAGTTTGATTTACCCTTCTAACCAAAATCATTACATGGCGATCCTGCCATCCAAATTCAAATCAAGTCAGTCGAATGAGAAGTACCATAAAATGGACCAGATGGATATTCTAACGATCTGAGATGGGGAGTGCCAAGTCAAAAGAGGAAATAGTTAATAATCAGGCCTCGAATGGAGATGCTAGAAGCGAATCATCAACCAGTGGGCTTTCACTATCAGAGAGCCTTCTGATAACACTTGTAGCAGCTTTTGCTGGGGTTGCAACATATATTCTCATTTAAAGGTGTCAGAAGAGATTGAAGCAGACAATCCGCCGAGAAATTAATAAAAGTGAATTGAGACGTTCGAGAGCTGAACTAGATCGAGAGGAGCAAGTTTAAATTCTATTTTAGGTTCTCTTTTAGGATTCTATACGAACATTGAAAAAAAAGTGTAATGGAAAATGAAGTGGGAAGAATAAGAAAGAAGATGAACGGAAATTGTATTAGCGGTATGAACAGAGAGTAATAACTGAGATAGTGCATGTGAGTCTTAAAAATTAAGTACTATATAGGGATCGGTTTATTCAAATATGGACCCAGTTACCAAAGATTTTTTTTATTAAACTTCATTAAACATATTCAAAATTAATGAGAGATAAATTATGTGAACTTTTAGGCGTTTTAAAACATATCAGAACCGATTTGGTAAAGTTAAGTTATGAAAGAAGGAAGCAACCTATTATTTCATTAAAAGTTGACGAAGCAAAGTCCGTTTACTCGCAACTAGGTAAAAAAATATCGGATGTCAATCAAAAATATGAAAATGGAGATATAGGTGATTCTGATATAACAATTATTCGAGATATAGTGCAAATTAAAACCGTTTACCAGGAAATCCTAGATTTTCAAAAACAAAACGCGAATCCCGAATCGAATATGTTTTCCTTTCACCTCAAAATCGCTACAAGCCTCTTGCCTGTAATGGATGATTCAGAAGCCATTACCCTTAGATTAATTGAGTCAGCCGAATTTTATGATTCAATGCTTAATAACGACGGCAAGCCCTTGTTGATAAAATTTATTCTGAAAACTTGAATTTCAGGAAGTGCAAAATTACGGTTAAAAACAAGTTATGATTCTATGGATGCCTTAATAAGGGACATACGAAAACATGTATTAACTAAAAAATCCGATACGGCTCTTCAAGTTAGATTAATTTCAGCCAAACAAGGCGATAAATCTATTTCTGAATTTGGTAAGGAACTGGAAGATATCTTGGTAAATTTGACACTTTCTCAGGCAGATGGCGATTCAAGCACTTTTGACATTCTGAGACCTATTAACAAGAAATTAGCTGTACAAAGGTTTGCAAGCGGTCTTAGAAATCAAAAGCTCAGCACAATCGTCTCAGCCAGGAATCTGACATTTTTAAAAGATGCCATAAGAGCGGCGCAAGATGAAGAGATTGCTTTTCAAAACAATAATCAGCAAATTTTCAACATATCTAGGGGAAGCAGTGGTTTTCCAAGGAATCCTAGGGGTTGCCATAGATCAGGGAGGTATTTTCGAAATAATAATTTCAATAGAAGCTCTAATAACAACAATAATTTCAATGCCAGTAATTTTAATAATCGTAATCCGCATTTTCGTCAAAACAATCGTGGTCAAGGTAATGGGAATCCGTCAGGTCAGCGTTATCAGGGAAGTCACAGAGGACGTTCTTTATCTAGAGGGTTTCGTGGAAATTCGCGACACATAAATTTTGCTGAAACTGAAGTTAATGTAGGTCAGGGAGCATCAAATATTTCAGATGATCAGCACACTTTTTTTCGTCCCTAATGATGTTAACAGTGTAGACACGGATAGTAATATTTTTACTTATTCGACAAGCTACTCAAATTCCGTTTTCTTTCATGTAAATAATAAAAAATTAAGATTTTTAATAGATACCGGAGCGTCGTTGTGCGCACTTAAAGTAAAATACTCAGACCCCACAATACCTGTACAGAAAGAAAATCTTGAAATTAAAGGCATAGGAGGTAGTTTGGTTTCCGTAGGGAAAGAATACTTGAATCTTGCTATCAAAGACATAAAATTTAGGGAAAAATTTTATGTGTTTCATTCTTTAGAATGTGATGCCGATGGGATTATTGCCAGAAATTTTTTAAGAAAGTATAAAGCTAATTTAAACTATGAGGAAAATACTCTAGCTCTGATTAAAGATGAAAAGAGAATCCTATTAGATTTAAATACCAGTGATAGCCAAATTCTAACGTTACTTCCTAGATGTGAAAGTATTCAATATATTGAGACAGGGTTAGTTGAAGAATGTGTGGTTTTGCCGAGTAAATTATGTCAGGGAGTGTTTGTGGCCGGTGCGATTGCGCAACCGAATAACGGAAGAATTCCTGTTCGAATTTTGAATACGCGGGAAAGTGAAGTACAATTGAGAAATTGTTTGTCAAAAATTGAAAAATTAAGCGATTATAATTGTTGTCAGTTTACTTCTCAAAGCATATCAAGCAATCGAGTAAAAGATCTATTTGATATGCTCAAACTCGGATATTTAAACGGAGAGAAAAATTCAATAGAAAAGTTATGTGCAAAGTTCGCAGACGTTTTTCACATGCCAGGGGATAGATTATCTGTGACAAATATTTATAAACAGTCAATTCAGGTTAAACCAGATACTCAACCGGTTTATATAAAACCTTATAGACTTATAGAGGGCGCAGCGAATTGTCATCTTCCGTTTTGTTAGTACCAAAAAAAGGACCATCAGGTGAAAAGCGTAGCAGGCTTGTTTTGGATTACAGATTTTTAAACCGCAATTTGAGAGATATTAAATGGCCTATAGCAAATGTAGTGGATATATTAGACTCTCTTGCAGGAGCTCTTTATTTCTCACATTTAGATTTAAGCCAGGGATATTATCAGGTTGAACTAGATGAGCAAAGCAAAAAACTAACCGCTTTCACAACGGATCGCGGCCAATGGCAGATGAAAAGGCTGCCAATGGGGTTGAAAGTTAGCCCCAGCGCATTTTCTAGACTAATGACAATCGCGATGGCAGGTTTAAATTATGAAAAATGCTTTGTTTATCTTGACGATCTTATAGTCTGTGAAAGAAATCTACAGGAACATAACAAAAATCTTATGGATGTTTTTAGTAGACTTCGTAAAGTAAATTTAAAATTGAATCCTATGAAATGTGAATTTTTGAAAAAAGAAATCCTTTATTTAGGTCATATTGTTAGTGATAAGGGAATAGCTCCTGATCCAGAAAAAATTAAAGCTTTAAACGAATATCCTACCCCAAATAGTGCGGATGAAGTGAAACGATTCGTTGCTTTTGCCAATTATCATAGGAAATTTATACCGAGATTCGCGGAATTATCTGTTTGCCTCTATACAAGTTGTGCAGAAAGTATGCAAGGTTTGAATGGACGGATGAGTGTAATAGTGCGTTTCAAATTTTGAAAAATGCAATGGTGCAACATCCGGTGTTAGAGTATCCTGATTTTACGGACAGTAATGAATTTATCCTCCAAACTGATGCTTCAAAGTTTGCGATTGGGGCAGTACTTTCGAATGAAAATAATAACCCAGTGGCGTACGCAAGTAAAAGTTCAAACAAGGCGGAGATGAATTATCCAGTTATTCATAAAGAACTTTTGGCTTTTTATTGGGCTGTAAGACATTTTCGTCCATACTTATATGGACGTATGTTCAAAATTTCGACAGACCATAAGCCCTTAGTGCATCTATTCAGCCTAACAGACCCTTCCAGCAGATTAACAAAATTCCGACTAGGACTTGAGGAATACGATTTTTATGTTGAATATATAAAGGGGAGTGAGAATGTTGCCGCAGATGCCTTGTCTAGAATTAAGTTAACGTCACTTGAATTAAAAAATATGAACAATGACATGATTTCTGTTATAACTAGGGGTCAGTGGAAACGTACGAGAGAGGAAGATGATGAGTCAAAAATGGAAATTACATGATGATTGGCCAAACATAGTGGAAGTTAGTGTTCTAACTAGGAGTGTAAGGGCCCTACCGATAAGCAGGTGATTTTTAAATTGAGTTTTATTTATTGAGCGCTCCTATTCAGATGGGTATTTACTAGTTTGGATTCATTGAAAAATGATGGGTTGGTACTATTTGTTATTGGGTATTGATAGGTCATTTTGCACTACTTCAAAACTGAGTGTTATAAAGGATTTATTGCATTTTGAAGAATTTCCATTCTGAACGAAGTGTGAATTCCTTTATTTTCCCGGGGAGGTGTAATGTAGGATTATAACACTCAGTATTAGAATATTGTGTTTGATTCTGATACCGCTAGTATAATAACATTACTGTTATCATAACAATTCATATGGACTAAGCATTATTGTGTGAACCAGAAAACCAGGTCGAACCTGGGGTTCAATGATTTGATTTTGATCATTATACTTTCTACCTGCAACTTGAAAGGGAGTTTGATTTACCCTTCTAACCAAAATCATCACACACTGATATTCTTGATCTGAAAAAAAATAATTCTCCCAAAAACAGAACTTTTGTTCAATTTAATCGGCCTTGTAGTCTGAGATGGCACTAGTAGAATCAGCTGAAATACTAATTTCATATGTGTTCTTCAATTCCATTACCCATAATTTATTGTTCTAATTTAGATTATTTCTATATTTTTTGAAACATGATTCAATACCGTTAATCGTATAAACAATGGAAGTCCGAACCAATACCACTCAACACCTAACATGTCAAATACGTTTCATGACGAAAATGCCACACTATATACAAACTGCAACAACGTCCCTGTGTTGAAATTTCTGAATAGAAGTATTTGTTCACGAGAAACAGTGTTCAGTTTTTGAATTGATATTTCCTGTGTGCCACTAGGCGAACCAAGTCTTACAAAAAACTAGGAAAACAACGAAAATTAGTTGACATAATTCATGCCAACAAAATAAAATGATGAATTAGCCGAAAACATAATAATCATTGAATGGATCATCATTGAAAAATCACAATGCATACCAAAAGAATATTTATTGAATATTTTAATCGCTCTGAAACTTTGTTCGAGCGACCGAACTTTGTCTTCTTTTTTAATACCATTGAAGAAAAAAATAACTACCTTGTTACTATGATAGTTACGTGATCAGTCCTGAAAGCGACTTTCGAGGTTTTGAAAGAGTTGTAACATTCAGGTGTTTGTTGACTGAACTCAACTAAAGCTATGCAGAATAATATAAGCTCCGCATCTATCATTCCGTAATATCAATAAATCTCCGATCAACTGCAGGCATTCCTTATTCCACACCAAAATATATTCACCCCAATCATACAATTGTCGAGTATTCAGAAACTTTATTTCGATCCCAGTAAACTATTCAATATAATATATGAAGAGGGGTATATTTCTGAGGATCCCGTCTCTCTATTATCAACCCATAAATGTAAATCCCGTTTATTGTCAGAAAAATTGTAGAGCAATTTCTCCAAGTCATTCTCTCCCCTACCATATATCATCTTCTTCGTCCATTAAACAAATATGAGAGTTTCATAATAAGCTGAAATGACAGCTTTGGTCGCTGGGGGTGCACATTTTCATCTGGGGGATCCACCAAGCGTATCTTGATTTATGGAATAATTGATAAAGAGAAACAAATTGTTCGATTCGTCCGCTAATATGATTGATTAGACCACCCTTTGTTCTTGAACGCGGGTTAAAAGAGCCATGATAAATGGTGTTTTTCGGGACGTCCATTTGTCATTTTTAAACCGACCAGCCACTATTCGTGTATTCAGGGCAGTTAAACAATGAAAAACGCCCTGGTTTTTAATAAATCAGGATATGTCGCTTGGCTGTTCACAAATGAAAAAAGTTAAAATATCCTCTATATCGCTTGTCCTGAAATTGTTTTAATTTGGTCATTTTTCAGTCGAAAGACCCTCAACAGTTTATTATGTTTAGGGGCCTCCATAGATGAAATTGAATACTCTCTGCCGCAGGAGTGAATTGAAATGCTTGTATACAGTTTGCCAAGATCAATACTATAAAAAGGTTATGATATTTTTTCAACCAGCTTGTTGCAAATTACCAGTGAAGTACAGAACGTTTCGAATGATGTTCCCCATCAATTGTGAACATCTATTGTTACGAATTCGACGATCAACAACGATTCTGCAAAATAATGAGACACTTTCTCTATGCTCATGAGGAGTCATGGGCGTAAAAAAAAGCCCTATTCTATGCATGTGATTCGAGATTTATCACGAATGTTCGAGAAATATACCGACAGCATTTGTTTACACACGGAGAGTTATAACTAAGATGCCTAGAAACCCTGGTGTTGGAGTTCATACCTATGAATGTTTGTGGTAAAATTGGTGACACGTGCCTACTATGATAATGGGCTCCATGTTGTTATTTTACATTTAATAAGTTCAGATGGCGCTTGCTATGATTAGTTACAGAATTCGTCCAAATTTCCTAGGAAATGCATAGTCAGCTGATCGGTCGACTGGCTATACTTTTACTTTTGAACGCTGACCGTTCGGCAGCCTATATGATTTGTTTAGGATACGGACCGAATTCCCCATACTCATGTCTCTTTCATCTGATTCCGGTTTCATTGAATATGAAATTATATTTTTGCTCATTCTGTTGACTAGAGCTTCAGGAACCTTCAAAATGGAGTCATTTTCATGATTTGCGCTCTAAGAGGGAAATCCTCAGGAGCATCAGAGTTGTCCATAAGGCTAAAAAAGATAAAGTGACCAAAAAATTCTACCAAACTCTACGCAAAGATTACAAAAAGTCTATACAAATGGTAAAACGAAAATCGTACGACAGTTTTCTGGCATGTTCTTCACATATCAGTAGAGATACTTGGAGGATCATCAATTTTGAGTGTGGTTCGAGGGAGAACGTATGTATTCGGAGAACGACTTCAATGATTATTTTGTCGATATTGTAGATTGTCCCATTTTATCTCTTCCTGAAGCATATCATGACGCGACTAATTACTTGAAGAAGGCGAGTTAACTCGATTGTATTGTTCTCTACTCCTCCGAGGGAAGTAATGGAAAGTATTCATTCCCTCAAAAACTCTAATTGTTTGGACTATTTTGAGCTCAACACTGGTATCATCAAATGTAGTGCCAGTATGATTGCATACCCATTATCCCTATTAATTTCCCTACAATATTAAAAAAATCTAAGTCTTACCCTCACATAATTGACAACTTTCGACCTACTTCGATAATACCTATACTTGGGAAAGTTATCGAGGTAATTGTCAAAAGAAGATCGATAACATACTTGAAAGCTGATTCTCTTTTCTGTCCTGGAGAATTTGTGTATAGAAAGGGCGAGTCTACAATCAACGCTCTTTTGAATATCATATCGAGTGTGATGGTTGGTCTTGAGGAGGGCAGACATTCAGTCATAACGTTGTGCGATTTATCGATGGCATTCGATTGTGTTTCACATGATATTCTGTTTGAGAAACTTTTTATTATGGTATCCATGGGCTGTCCCTCAAATTTTTTGAATCCTATTTGTACGATAGATCACAGTGTGTATCATTACGTGGGATTAAATCAAATGTGAGATCTGTCAAACGTGGTGTACTCGAAGGTTCTGTACTGGGGCCAATTTTGTTTATTTCATTTATAAATGACCTATATTATCATATGTTTCCTGAAAAATGTTTTTTTTTTTGCCGATGATACCACTTTGGTGGAGTGTCACAGTGATTCCAATGATTTGATTGTTCCTGTCAACGCCACCTTGAAGTCTGCTAGTAACTGGTTTGCTTCAAATAGACCTCTCCTAAACGACGGTAAAAATCAAATCTCATAATTTCCACAAATAATGATTAGACGACAGATTGAACTGGTCATGTCATACTGGCAGACTGGCCAAGGAATCATCAAGCGTAATATTTATGATTCGTAGACTAAAGAAATTCGTCGGTATTAGAGCAGTTAAATCTCCTTACTTCGGACTCTTTCATAGCCACATGTTATATGACATAGTGTTGTGGGGGGGATTCTTATCATTCCAAAATTAAATTTTTTCGCAAATAGCTATACGTCTGATATCTAATGCTAACTTTTGAGATCATTATTGCCCACTTTTTGATCATCTTAAAATCATGCCGCTTCCTTCAGCTTTCATAAATGAAACATTGGAAGAAATTCATAAAAATTAATCAAATTACATTTTACAATCGCAACAACATGATTATCCAACGAGATTAGAAAATCTGATAGGAGCTGAGATATCTTCATCCAGAAATTAGAGCAGGCGTGTGACTATTTGCGAAAAAAGTCCAAATACTTTATCGGCTGCGCGGATCTCAATATAAACAGTCTTGATACCACAAGTAGTAGTTAAAATGTTAAACGATTGCTTCCAATCTTATGATCTGAGGAGAACAACAAATGAGCCAACGCATGTAATAGAAAATGAACATGGTCATGTAAGTCCCACAGCAATTGACTACCTATTCCAGACAATGATCTTTGTATATGCTTATATAATACCCTACTGGCTTCTTGCACATATTCTATCGTTCAATGTAACACATCCATTGAAAAATGATACTCAAATCACCAGTAGTCTGAAAAGGAAATTTACTGACGAAAACCTACAAGAACTCAAAACAAGACTGACCAACACTGACTGGACGCATTTGGATAGACTTGCTACAAATGATGCTTTTGATGTTTTTATGCAGGAACTTATTTGGTGCCTGGACGTATCGTGTCCTAGAATACGTACTAATAAATCTAGCAATAAGCGGAACAAAAACAAGAGTTGGGTTGAATCAGAACTGAAGAATAAAAGCAAAGAGTTGAGAGAAATGTACAAGAAATGTATTGATGGTGAAGTAAGTAAAGAGACGTATAAACAAGAAAAGAAAGAATACAAAAATGAACTCAGAAAAACAAAAACAGATTATTATGGAAATAAAATAGAAAAATCTGAAAATGAATCGAAAACTACTTGGAACATCATCGACGAATTCACATGAAGTAATAGGAAACAGGAAATCAATCTAAAACTACATGGAACTCTTTTCTCAGACAAATTCAAATTGTGAAGGAATTCGCTACCAGTTTTGTGAGGGCTGCCCCTGATATATTGTCGAATCGTTGAATCATATAGGCTAAAATATGTCGCTACCACATACTGAATTAAATAACAAATCCATCTTTTTTGAGGAAGTGTCTGAACTAGAACTACTCGAAACACTGAAAAACATCAAAAATAAAGCCATTACTGGACTGGATGAAATTACAGTGAATATATTGAAAAAGGTGACTCCAGCAATATCAGATATCTTGGTGAGCCTCAAACTTCATGTTTGGAAAACTGCAAAGGTTATACCTATACATAAAAAAGGTTCAAAAATTGATGTTGATAATTACCGCCAGATATCATTACTAAGTGTTCCATCTAAAATATTGGAAAAAATTATATTAAACAGAGTTGTTGATTTCCTTGAAGAACACAAAATCTTTACTAATCACCACCATGGCTTTGGGAGGTCAAGATCGGTCGAGACAGCTATTGCCGATAAATTCGAATTCATTCAGAGTGAAATTGATAAGGGAAAGTATGTGGTATCGATGTAATTCGACTTGGCGAAAGCTTTCGATTCGGTGAATAAGGAAGTACTAATCATCAAACTGTACAATGTTGGCATCAGGGGACTCGAATGGATCAGGTCTCTCATATCGAATAGAAAGATGGTAGTAACTCTCCAAAACGAAGTTTCAAATACTCAAGAAATTATACTTGGTGTACCACAGGGGTCGATTTTGGGACCGATACTATTCTGTATCTATATGAATGATCTTCCCAACTATATAAGGCATGGACATACCATAATGTTCGCAGATGATACTACCATATCAGTTTCCGGAAACACATTAGAGGAACTAGAATGCAAAGTTGATTCAGTTATGGATGCTATGGCCTCATGGTGCGAATGAAATAAACTGAAACTGAATATGGAGAAAACTATATATTTGGGGTTTTCTTTGAGAAAACCGATAACTCTAAGCAATATCCAGCTAGTTGACACTGCCAAACTCCTGGGTCTATACATAGATAAGACTCTATCTTGGAAGCCTCACATTGATCACGTATGTAAAAAATTGAACCAGGCTGTATTCGCCATACAACAGATTAAGGAAGCACTTAACTCAGATGTTATCAAGACTGTTTATTATTCGTTGGCAAAAAGTTGATGACCAACGACGTTGAGAAGAAAGAGAGGCTGAAGAACAACGACGACGGGGAGAAAAGGAAGCTGAAATACAACATTGCCGGGAACGAAAAGAGGCTGAAGAACAACGACGCCGAGAAGAGAAGAGATGCTGAGAAACATCGAAGAAAACAAGATAGAGACGTATCCCTGAGAATATTCCACGGGTTGAGGAAAACCAAAGTCGGCAGAGGAGAACTTGAGGAACCGGAAGAAGGGCTTCAGGACCAAGTTGAAGAACCGAAAGAAGAACATCGACGCCGAGAATAAGAAGAAGCTGAAAAGCTGAAAAAAAACATGTGCAGTAAAGTTTTTTCCAACACGTCATTATTGGAATCAGATATAGAAACAAAGCAGCAATGTTTATAAATTCTACTTGAAAAGTTTCGTCTGAGAATTGTATGGTATTTCGACTAGAGTGATCAGTCAACTGGTATCGTGCAGGGCAGGTGAAATTATTTCCTGTCGCATTTTCCCGTTTCCTTTGGAATATTCAGAACGTTCTCATTTGTATCCGGCGCGGTAATTTTTCAAGCTGCAATTATTTCTATGAATGGATTCGGGAAAAAGAAAACACGAGGCAGATTTGAAGAATGATATAAACACTTCATCTCGGGAGAATAAAGGGAAAACCTGATTCATTTGTGAAAAAGTATCATTCAAAAGACTACCAAAGAGAAACACTATATATACCGACGAACTGAATTTACCTTTCGTCGATAGTAAATGAGAGAGAAAAGTGCGATGAAAATATAATGGAATACTGGCAGATTGCAATATTTTCTAGGTAGAAGAATACAAACTGAGTCATTTATAATTTTTCTGACGTGAATTGAGAAATTGAGAATTTGTTGAATTCAATTTGATTTTTGTTGTTTGCTTCTTCCAAGAACTGGCACAATCTATATGAAATGAAATTCTAGTATTATATTGTGTAACTGAGATTATTTTGAACAAATAATAATAATTATTTCACAAATATTCTTCGAGCTCTGGTGGGAACTGAATTTGATTTCATTAAAAAAATCGAGTCGATCACCATTTGTTTAAGGCACTGGGGAATGATCACCTACAACAGATCATAGAACTCCAATCCCCAGTGATATTCATGAAATTGTGAAATTCGCTTCTAATTGTAGCCGATTGTCATATAATAGCAGAATCCATAACGAAACAACCTGCTGAAGCAACAGCATCAAAATAGCTCGAGAATTCTAGAATACATTAATAAATATAATTCATGCTAGAGAAAGCCATGCACTGAACAGCAGGAAATATATCGGAATTATATATATATAAAAACAAACAAAATGAATAATAATGTTCGATGCATTTTATACAAAATATATAAATAAGTCCTTTTCATTGGTATACCTTTCCTATCAAGTCAGAATCTGAGCGAGCTTATTAGCTCTGATTCGACTACCCTTCAAATCTTTTGTTTGATTTTTCTTTCAGAAGGTGAGAAAAAATCTCGTGAATGTAATTGAAATACTATTTGAATACATGGAAATTAAATATATCCGTGTAATAAACTTGATTCATGTAGAAGTTTCAACTCCTCTGCTCAACTATTTGACAAAATAAAAAGCACACTAGAAAAAAGCATCGACTTTAATTGGGATGACGGTTTCAGCGTTGAACTTTTTGAAGAAAGGTATGAGCAGTTCAATACCCAGATGCATCAAAGCTTCCTTGAGCAGGAATATAAATATATGATACCTGAAACATGAACTTTTGAGGTGAAAATCTCACATGAATCTGCAATAGTATGTTCTGATTGATATTTTTTTATGAAGTATCTACCTATCATTTCTGTCATTCGTGTTGAATTCCTGAAGATTTCTGTTGATCGATGACAAAAATCACGCAGGAGATTTTCCGTGATGAATGTCACACATCTTTCTGTCAAAAGTACCATACCTCGCAACACTGTCTTCTGTCTCAACAACAGAAGTGTTTACAAGTTCATTCGCCACCCTCTGGTGAACGTTATTACTTTCATTTATCTACTTCAACAGCAATATACTTGGTAATCCTCGAGGAAGAGCTTTTATATTTCAGTTGAATTTTTCTACTCGTGAAAACTACATTTCCTCGTACATAATCTTCACGGCCTCCCTCACTGAAGGAAAAGTCGATTTTCCCATCGGGAAATGAACTCAGTAGTCGCAAGCGTTCTGTTGGGATTGTATCTGTGTTTGTTCAGCCGTTGCGCAAACTTGCCTTTTCTCACCCTCCCGTATAGCTTTTCCAGTTTCCCAGACCGTACCTCAAATTTGCATAACAAACTTTCAGTTTCGCAGTTCTCTCAATAGAAATAATGACAGCCGTTAGCGTATCCCCGGGCTCGCTTTGTCGTTATTCAGGTCGGTTTTCATTATTCTTTTATTTCTGAGGATTCACATCATGCATTTTCATTTGAACTGAGGATTTATGAAAATGTAGAATTAGATTTGAATTGTGAAAATTGGATTAATGCAAAAGCAATGTACTTTTATGTCTTTGTAGGGTACATGAGTAGAAGAAACTACTAGAGTTCACATGTAATGTTCATTGTAGTTTCCCTGATGATGGAATAAAATTATACTTCCGAAAGCTTTGACATACTTAAAAGAGTCTTCTTTTGACGAGCTGCACTCCCCAATATTCACTAGTTTGTACCTAACTAGTCAGCAAAGACTACCTATCAATATATATATATATATATATATATATATATATATATATATATATATATATATATATAATTTAGAGAGTCTAGGTTCACCGAATTATTCGGAGAAGATGACAGAAAACGATAAACATATATTATATACAAGAAATTTATAGAAATACGTAGTAAACGCTTGGGGAAACTGAAATTAAAGAAAAATGAGCTATTTTTTGTCTATTTCAATAGGGAACATGAACGGATATTTTCAAAGCTAAATTGACACTATTCAATATTCAGATAAGAAGTCTTATATTGCAAATATAAATAGTATTTCAACCTAATGACAAATTTTGAAAGACGTTTCGAAAGTGTCAAGATGGAAACTTCAGCAATAAGTTTTTCCGTGACATTTTGAAATTTGAATGTTTCTATAATGCAATGATTGAAGTGGTAGGTGCTTGTGAAAAGCGGAAATGAATATTCTTCTCATGGAGATATAAAGGAGAGAACTTAGATTATGGAGAGAACATACCATGACAGATGCTAATTAAAGACAATACGTGTGTTCACAATCATCCTATATATATCATCCTATATATATATATATATATATATATATATATATATATATATATATATATAATTTAGAGAGTCTAGGTTCACCGAATTATTCTGAGAAGACGACAGAAAACGATAAACATATATTATATACAAGAAATTTATAGAAATACGTAGTAAACGCTTGGGAAAATTGAAATTAAAGAAAAATGAGCTATTTTTTGTCTATTTCAATAGGGAACATGAACGGATATTTTCAAAGCTAAATTGACACTATTCAATATTCAGATAAGAAGTCTTATATTGCAAATATAAATAGTATTTCAACCTGACAAATTTTGAAAGACGTTTCGAAAGTGTCAAGATGGAAACTTCAGCAATAAGTTTTTCCGTGACATTTTGAAATTTGAATGTTTCTATAATGCAATGATTGAAGTGGTAGGTGCTTGTGAAAAGCGGAAATGAATATTCTTCTCATGGAGATATAAAGGAGAGAACTTAGATTATGGAGAGAACATACCATGACAGATGCTAATTAAAGACAATACGTGTGTTCACAATCATCCTAATAATTGGTAGACTGAAAATTTGGGTTTCGTTAAATTGTATCATACAACTATTTTGATACACCGAATAAATTTCCTCCTAAATAATTTAATTTTCACTTGAATGACTATATTTGTGATTTCATTAGACGACTATGGATGCATTTGTTTTACTTTCTGTGACCGAGTGATAAAAAGTAAAACATTTCATAACTTTATAACTGATTATTAAAAGTAACGTTTTTTTACTTT
This sequence comes from Zygogramma bicolorata, assembly GCA_032362365.1. NCBI lineage: Eukaryota > Metazoa > Arthropoda > Insecta > Coleoptera > Chrysomelidae > Zygogramma > Zygogramma bicolorata. Next base: position 226,458 of record JAVJAQ010000593.1, read on the forward strand.
CCCGTCAATTCAAAAAAGTTTCACTCTATATGACGGAGTTAGAAAGATATGTTTGGTCAGGTGTAGGGAATATTTTCAATGCAGTTCCTCAATGGCCAAATTTGAGTCCTCTTTCATTTCCAATATACACTATGTATATTCATTCATACATTTCACAGAGTGATTCAACTACTTATAGTATGGTTGTGAATAAAGATATATACCACAAAAGTAAAGGGTTCTGCATGTATGTGGACATATACGCCAGAGGTATATACAAACAAGCAAGGATTCCTTATGTTGACTATTCAAAGAACTGGACAAGTCATCAATTTCAACTCATTTCCCTTTATCTTACTATGTTTGAATAAGATTAAGCACTTCTGTAAGTGTTCAGCACATTTCAAGTAAAAATTCAGAACACTGAGGATTACGAACGAAAGACAAATTCAAATTTTTAAATGTTAAACTTTTCATAGATATAAATTTTGGTGTCGCCAAACCGATATTGAGATTTCTCTAGGAGAAGTAAATCAATTTTTTTTCCTGAAGATCCTAAATTTGCTAGCAAAACGCGCATCGAGTGCGAATTATATCATTTTGATCTCTATGACAAGCTATCACTTTGACATCAGGGTTTCAATTTTATCGATTATTTACCATAAAACGCATGGTTTTTGTTGAAGTTGATATGGGTTTCAGCACTTATATTCTCTGATTTATTCCACCTATTAGATGATTATTCATCTTCAGTAAAATTTTATACTCATTTATTTTCTATACGATAATAATCGTGAATTTGTGTAATGCGACTATATCTAGTGAAAGAAGGCCTCTCTTGAAAACAACTCCATTGATTTTGTGACATTCAAATACATAGGCTTCCATATGAAAGTTTGAAGAGGGCGGGAATCTAGACGTGCATGACTTCAAAGTACAAAACAAATACAATTCAAACCCTCTTTTCATTCCTATCACTGAAGTATCGACTATTAACGTAAGACATACTTTTTATCAATGAATATTTTATTCTTCAGTTTCATTATTCCCCACAAAGCTAGGGGAGGTGCCGCGCTTCCCCTTGCCACCGTTTATTAGCGTCCATGCCATTAGATATTCTACGAAACTGAAGAAATGTATCTTTCCAGGCCCGTTTGTGATAGTATGGAAAAGGGGCACCACCCTGTTGAGCGCCGGCCAGCAAATAATCACGATGGACCCCCGGATTTCCCTTATAGGATACAATCTGCAATTGAAGGACATCCGACACGCCGATCAAGGGGACTATACTTGTCAAATTGGAGACGGCTCCCAAGGGGATCTGATACACTCAATAGAGATATTAAGTGAGTATAGTGTAGTGCTTTGAGCATAATAATTTCGATTTGATTCATATGCCTGTGGGGAGAAGATAAGAGTGTTTGCTCCATGCTAATTACATCGTATTCATTGGACAAATAGGGGAAAGACTAGGCGTGAACGGGGTGACACACTTTGGGGTCACCGCTAAAAAACTCCAAATGGGAAGTCATTTCAATCGAAAATCAAAACTAACCCAACAAACAATTTCATTAAAAAAAAAGCAATTTATTTCCAACAGGGGTACCCACTTACAGAAAATGCTATTAATACAAAGAATATATAGAAAAGTATCGAAAATATTTCAAAAGAAAATGCTAAGACGAAGTATATATAAAATGTTCATACAAGATAAATTTCAAAGAGGGTTAAAAATTGAATATATAACACAAAGTTGTTGGTCCAATATCGAAGGGGATTTACTGGCCTTGTAGAAATTTACGTGCAAAGTCACTTTCCTGTCCGTTACAGCATTAAGACGGACTTTTCCCGGAGCTTGTTTGTTTGTTGGGAAGTATACATTTCATATTAGCAATCGAGTTGGCGTAGATGATTGTTTGCCTGGATTATGATTGAGAGGTTGTGGATTCGAACCCCTACTGGGGTACAGATTCCCGTCACCCATGAAGAGTGGGTGACGGGCCCGCTTAAACCTACTCCTGAGGTTATGGCGAAGATAGTAAGTAACAAGGAATACTTACTGAAGGACTTCAGTCAAAGTAGATGGCGTTTGGTATGAACCTGACCTAGGATTTGGTCAGTTTTGGTTTATTCGTGTTGGGAAAGAGGAGACGAGTCTAACATTGTCCCATTTTTCCCCAAAATGGAAAATAATCACTAGATCCTGCCATGACACAGTAAGAGCTTTGTGAGCTTACTTATCGTGGCATATTCCGTTTCCGCTTGTTTAAAGGTAGGCACAGGACTAAACAAGGTCTACGGCTAGTTGTTATATTTTACATATATCAATATTTTTATATTGGAATATGTTTGGATATACACACCGACTGACATATTACCCCGAAGTGCCGCAGCGATATGTAGTTCGAGCTTAAATGAATATATCATGTTTCAGTAGAGAATCATCGAGTGAATCTTAATAATAAAGCAAAAAGAAGTAGTGTTTTTATACTCTCAGAGATTGATATACCGTAGACTGACAGAATACAGAAATATTTGACAATATATGTGTGAATATAAGTATTTCCACAATTTAAAATTGAATTTATAGGGCCTATCCCAAGTAGCACATTCATATTGGCTGAACCCTGAATCCAGGCCGGTTCAATATAGATATATCGTAAGTGGGCAAATTGATGTTGAACCAATGATGAATGAATCAATGATGAAAAAACGATATTTCAATAAGAATATTGGTTCGATATTGACGATATGTGGGTTTGAAACTCATTTCAAATATCAGAATCACCATATCAGGTGATAATGAATAATATTAGTAACAACATAGAAAATTTCAACATAAATATTCCAATATATATATATATATATATATATATATATATATATATATATATATATATATATATATATATATATATATATATATATATATATATATATATATATATATATATATATATATATATATATATATATATATATATATATATATATATATATATATATACGACAGTGGGTAGTGGGCTTAGATTACAATATTTAATTATAAAATTATTTGGCATATTGGCATGATACTGCAATATAGATAGCGAATTCTTATATTGCTTGAATATTGTTTACACAGTGAAATGGAAATTCAGTTCCTCATTCGGACCCCATGGGGTATCGGGATTTTGAGAGATCACTATTGGTAATGCAATATTTTTGATGAATCATTCAAAAAAAAATGTCGAAGAATCAAAATATCCATATATGGTGAATTGCAATACCATAAAATTACGTCCAGAATTTTTTGCACTGGCAAGTTTCTTATTCAAAACCGCCATCACATAAGACAGTGATCCTTCAGTGTTTTTGTCAAAAAGATGTATATTATAACTAAACTTTCTGAGATTTTGATGTCTTGAAGCTAACCTGAAGTCACCACATCTATACCACCCAACACCTTGAAACAAGTCTCTCCGTGAAGTAGAGTCTATAGTGGTTGACAATGATATTGCCATAGTGAAGGTCGTGAGTTCAAGTCCGGCAGCAGACAGATTTTTTTTCCAGTTTAGTGTTCGGTTAGTACATATGAATGACAAGATGACTATTCAGTGAAAGAGAAATGAACAATTCTGAATAGAAAAAAATTGAAAATGATTACATGACATAAATCAAATATATCTTTCCTGTCGTTATATCATTTACAATATTGTACCAATATAGTCAAAACGATATATCCTTACATTGTTTTCGAATATTGATCCAATATCGCCAAATGTCCACAGTTTTTTGGAGCCAATATGTATTTACAATATGAGGTTAATATTCCCGTAATATTGGACCAATATTGGTCTAACATGTTTGTGCTTCTTGGGACGTGATCCGAATGTATGAGTTATAGTGGACATTTTTTTTCGATTTGAGCTGTTTTGTGGGAATGAAATTCTTTTAGACTTGTCTTGTAACAAATATCATAGTTCTACACATATGCGATAGGTACTGTCTGATCCGACTCTCCTAAGACCTTTTCACACTAGGTATATTCATATGTGCAAATAATATTCTTTCAAAATGACATTAATTGAAAACTTCTGCTCGAAGTTGGGAGGCCAAATTTCTTTAAAATGTTTCCATTTTGGTTGTTATTGAAACAACTTCTCTATTCGCTGTTTGAATTATTGATACGTTAGTTTCAGTAATATAATTTAATCAATTCTCCGCTTCTACACTCAAGGATACCAAAGTTGTTTTTAGCTTAGGAGCATGATATAGTACATTTTTCAGCGAGATATTAGAACCATTTCAATTTCATTTGCACGTCACCAAGACCATTTGATATTAGAATCACACCACTAGCTAACTCAATTTCTCCCTTCTGATGGGTCAAATTTTGGAATTAATCCACTGAACTTGCCATGGGGTTCATTGAATCATTTTCTAATGTCCAAATATTTGGATGGAGGGCATTGAAGGCCTAATTGGATTTGAGGGTCCTTCTTTTTCTTTGGTGGGGTAGATTTCCATCCCTCAACTGACAAAGGACCATTTTTTACCAATCATTCTCAAGCAAATATGAGTTCCTCGGAAAATTTTCAGCCAGTCTAAAAAAATTTGAATGGAAAAATGTTTCAGAATACTTTCTGTGTCACATCTTCTAACAAAAGAACGTATTAATTGCTGACAACCCTTTTACATAATTCGGGTTTCATTTACTCAGATACTTATCTATAGCTGCTTAAAAAAATTTCAAATCAAGGAATTTATTTTTGCTCTCAACCAGAGCATGTATTTTTGTTCAGAATAGCTCTGTGAATAATAGGTGCGTAAATTGGCAGGTGTTACTACCTCGCGATAATAGCAATGGGTTCCTTGACGATACCAATACCATTGTGATTTCAGATGCAGGATCGAGAACTGTTCCGCCTGCTTTGTAATCTTGCAATCCTTGACCCGATCTTCTAATCGAACTAACCTCCAATTATTATTCGCAATATTCCGCTTTGTGTCAATTAGCCACCAAAATTAGCTCTTATATGCATTGAAGCTAAATTTCCTGTAGTGATGCAGGTTATGATGTTAAGCTTGGCAGTTGATAATATGGTTCATGTGGTTCCTAAATGATAAGTTGAGGAATGTTTAATCCCCAGAAGAGAAAGAAGAGTTTTGAATTCACCAGCATTCGCTTCCAATGTCGGAAAAATACACTAATCTGATAAGGCATTTAGTAGACATTACAATTTATTTTTGAACTACTTTTTAGAAAAATTCGTTCTGAACATAATAATATGGGTTATTGATAAAGTGATGCATCAGCCTTCTCAAATTGATTTCGAAGCAATTGTTTTTTAGACGAATATGTTTTTTGCATCTTGAGTTAAAAAATAATAGGTTCTACAATTTCTTTCGCCAATCAAGTAGTTACCTGTATTCTTTATATCGATGGTCAGTTTGATGTCTTCAACTCTTTTCCCACAAAATCGAAGGATTCATTGCACTGAGTTCAGAGTTATCAGATTATATACAAAAGATAGTTTGGGAGTTGATTTTTATTGATCAATGCCGAACAGAAAAACTGTGATTAGGTCTGTTATCCCCACACCCGAGACTTTTGAAAAAAGTTCAAGTTATACTTACGTATTTTCATGCGTAAAACAAGAATCTGAAGTGAAAGGCGGCACTCTCCCTTCGTCGGAAGTCCCTTTAAAGTTCAGGAAAAGGGCATATTCCACCTTTTTTTCTATTATAAAACTCGAACCAGAATTTTCGATAACGATTTTTTATTTAGAAAATGAAAGGTGAGCACGCCTTGAAGAAGTTGGGATGAGATAGATGTAAAGAACACCTGTCGAATGAAAGCGTATGAAATACGAACGTAATATTATGCAAAACAGACAGAAAAAGATGCTTTTTTCTGAACTCAGTAGTTTTCAAAATGCTCGGGTATAGAGATAACAGACTTTATAGGGAATTCTGAATCTACAACAATTTCAAACTCACGAAAAAAGTCATACGATATAAAGATATGATATTCACATAACACGTCAAAAATGGAGGAAGGAAAATACTCCATCGAGAATTTTTCATTCGTAAAAATCCCACTGCATATTTTGATTTCGTTTGTATTTCTATTAAAAAAATTACATTTCAATCTTCATCATGTCAGACATTCATCACGAAACTCAATTCTACCATGGAAACTCAAACTACCATGGAATTATTTTTTGATAGTCTCTGATTGAAATTGATGCAGTTTCACGAATTATTGGTTTTTTGATATTCTGAATGACAGCTCTTCAAAAAATAAGGTTAAAAAGTAAGCCGTTTATACTTTCATAGATAGATAGATAGATAGATAGATAGATAGATAGCCATTTATTTCCAACGGATACAACACCCAATTACAGGAAATGTTAATTATTAATGTGATATATTTCAATTATAGAATTGAACAAAGTAAAAAAAAAGATTATACATTCAAGAGTTGTGATTCACTCATCTATGTAAATAATAAATGTTAATTTTAATTGATATTAGCTTATATATGAAGATTCACAATACAACTATATATATGCTCCCTTGAAGAGAAAAATATGTCACAGTTCTGATATATTTTGTTGAAATTTTGACACATTACTACAATTGGTGATTTTCGCAAGACATTCGTTCTATAGTTTTCATGATAGAAAGTTTTGTGGTATCTGGAACTAAACTGAGGCACTGAAAAATTGATTCGAGACAATAAATCCTCACATATAACTTTGCCATTGACTATGTTGTAAAGAAATATGACACTCAGAAACATTCTACGTGCATTCAGGGATACAAAATTGAAGTCATTCAGGAGAAGAGAGTAATCTGTACCCCTTTCAGGATATAATCCAGTTGTTCTGAAAGAGAGGTATTTCAAAAATCTCCTTTGAACACGTTCCAAGTTGTGAATATGAATATGATACAGTGGGTACCATATTACTGTCCCATATTCTAATTTACTTCTAATGTAGCAGAAGTAGATGGATATCATTGTTGCAATATTTTGAAAGTCTCTGCCCTGTCGTACCAAAAATCCATACATCTTATTTGCAGAGGAAACAACACTATCAATATGAGATGAAAAGGTTAATTCCTGATCAAAAACGATACCAAGATCCTTGATTTGTTTGCATCTCTCTACGGTTTTATCTTGAATTTCATAGTTGAACTCAATAATGTTTCGTTTTCTACAATAAGACATTACAGAGCACTTCGAGATATTTAAATTGAGATGATTTCCAGAACACCATGCATGGATCTTATTAATATCCCTTTGTAAGCTCAAACAGTCGGAGATATCTTCAATTATTCTGTAAATTTTAAGATCATCAGCATAAAACAATTTTGATGAACTAATGATTTTTGATAGATCATCAATGAATAATAAAAATAATAGTGGTCCAAGGTTTGAACCTTGGGGTACACCAGAAGTGGTTAAATATCGACTAGACCGGTAACCCTCAATTTCAACGTATTGATGCCTGTCGAACAGGTATGACTGAAAGAGGTGTATCAAGTTAGAAGAGAATCCATAACGATTAAGTTTAAAAGTGAGTAACTGCAAGTCTATTTGATCAAAAGCCTTCTGTAAATCAAAATACACAACATCAACTTGTGACCGTTTATCGAGTGCATCAGAAATGAACTGGGAGATACTGGACAAGTTGGTAAGACAAGACTTCTTTTCTAAGAAACCATGCTGGTCTTTCGAGATTACTTCCTTCAAAGAGCTATATATGATAGTGTATAAAATGATTTCCAGAAGCTTAGAAAAATTAGATAGGATTGAAATAGGTCGATAGTTTTCAACTAAGGTTGAGTCTCCTTTCTTCAGAACTGGACATATTCTAGCCGTTTTCCAACTACTGGGAAATGTTTGTGTTCGCAAAATCAAATTATATAAATGTGCAAGTGGTTCAATCAAGGCCAGGATACAATCCTTGACCAAAAAACTAGGTATTTGATCTGGATCAATGATAAGTTTATTTTTGAGCTTTTTCGATGCATCAAAAATGTCTTTTTCACTAATTTTATTTATTGAAATGCAGTTCAAATTTAATGGGGATCCATCCAAATCACTCAAGAGGGAGCGATCAGGTGAATTGAAAACACTACTAAAATATTCAGCGAATGCACTAACAATGCCTTGCGAATTGTCGAGAACACTTCCACCATACCTCATCACGCCTGGAATTTTTGAATCCCCTTTTCTATTTTTGATGAAGTCCCAAAATTTTGAGGGATCAGATGATATATCGTTTTCTGCCTGTTGAACAAATATTTTGTAGTCGCAGTCAATTTGAGTTTTTACCTCTGCTCGAAGAGTGACAAATTGTTGGCGATAAAAACTGGTCTTGTACTTTTTGTAATTTGAATGCGCCTTTTCTTTTCGTCGGATCTTTTTTATAACACTTGTCGAGAACCATGGAGGGTACCTTCGTTTTCTATTCATTTTTAAGGGTACTGTGGCATCAAATACTTCATAGAGTATGTTATTGATCGTTTGGCAGACATTATCTACATCATCAATTTGCATAACATTACTCCAATCGATTTCGGATACCAATGAGTACATTAAAGGATAGTTTGCTTTACGAAAATTATAGTGTTTTGATAGATCCGAGCGAACTCCAAAATCAACCCACGACTCAGTACCGATTCTTAATTGTATGCTTAATGAGGGATGGTGGTCGTACTCACGTACAAGGGGTGTCATATTTCTTTCAATGCAACACTCGGAGTTAGACATAACAAGATCTAAGAAGCGATTGTTTACATTAGGGACAGTATTATATTGTTTTGCTGAAACAATTTCTAAGAAATTATTCAGGAGTTTACACTTACTATCATTGGGATTGATATTGAATTCCGGGACATTGAAATCGCCTACAATTAGAGTTTTTTTCTCCTGCGCACAAATTAGCATCGCGAATTTCTCCAAAAAGTGCTCCAAATCGGAAACGGTTGTGTCGGGAGGAATATACACAGCAAATAACATAAACATTACGCCGCTGAAGCAGACTTTACCGCCGAGAATGTCTATGGATGGAGTAGTTGATACAGCTGACTGAACATTTACTGTTTCGAATGTGATGTTGTTCTTCACGGCAATAAGTACCCCACCTCCTCTGCTTTTTCCAGTAAGTGCGAAGTTTCTATCTTGTCTGTAAATATTGAAGTGGGAGGGAAACATTTCTGCATTGTACACACTGGATGTTAGCCATGTTTCACTGAAGCATATAATATCTAGATCACTTTGACTTGAGACAGCATTGAATAATTCAGTTGTTTTATTATTTAAACTTTGGACGTTCTGGTAGTACATGTTGAATTCACGAATGTAATTGGGTGTTTCAGTTAAAAATTTATTATCTTGGGTACTCCATTATGATATTTTATTTTGATATTTGTTTCTCCGTTCTTCTTCCTTTCATTTAGCTCATTCGACAATTTCTTATACAATTCCAGCTGACGTGGAGTTTTATCAGTTGATATCGATACACCATTGAACTCCGTCGAGTTTTTCAATTTTACTGATTTTTTTAGCAGTTCAAGAACCGATTGGTGATTGCCCAATGTTACTTTAATAGGACGAGGTCTCGTATGTTCATTATTATATTTTCCCAATCTGCGAATGATACATGTTGAAACATCTGCTTCTGGGGATAGATGAGTAACGACTTTAAGAACATCTTCCCTCTCTGCTTCTAGTCTTTCAGTTTCCTCTCTTACGTTCTGCTCCTTCATTCCAAAAATAATTAAGTTGCATTTTCTCAGCTGTCGTTCCGACACTTCCTGGACCACCTCTTCAAACTGAGTATCAGACATGGTAAATTCATTCATGGCAGGTTTAAGGGAACGAACTTCGTTCTGTAAGCTGACGATCGCTGCTTTCAATGCGTTTAGGTCATTTCCAACCCCATCACATTTTGTGCAGGTCCATTTGAAGCACTTCTTCGATTTTATGCACCTTGTTTCGGACGATGAAAGTCCTATGCAGTTGTGGTTGAAGGACTTCTGACAGACACAGCAGGTGACAAGTAAGTGCGATTCTGCTGCCCTAGAGCAGCAGTCACATAATTGATTAGGCATTTCTGCGATTTATCCAATGATACGCCACTGAAAAACGTTTTTGAAGATTCCCAATACCAATTGATGCACAAATTATGACTATTAACGTATCTTAACTGTATTTTCGACGCTAACAGAATAGTTTGACTGTTGATGGTCTATTGCACATTCACCGGAGTTTTCAAAACTTCACCTATAATACATACGGAGATGTAGAGATCAGACCGACCACAATCGACCGACCGACCGAAGAGTTATCATGATACTGATTTATAACATTAAACATGGGCTCATTCAGATAATTACATAAGACTTTGGCATAATGCTTATTCAATAAACCAAATGAAGGCAACGAGGTGTTTCAGATACATACTATCTGAGTATCTCGTCACCGTTGCGAAGTGATTATAAAGTCCGTTTTTGGTGGTGGGTTAGCACTGGAAGGAAGTTTTCAAAAATAGATTCGGCGCATGCGTATCAACAGATCCCCTTTATTTCACCAAAGCTAACAACAATGTCCACTCATTGAGATTTATTTGCTTACCAAATGACATGGCCTCCAAACCTTCGCAGTTCCAGCGCCTTATGGAATAATTGTTCACAGATGTTCAGTAGGGAGTAGACTGCTTCCTGGATGACATCATAATAAGGAGACGTAATATATCAAACTTGGCAAATTTGAAAAAAAATGTCGCAGTTCAAAAACATAAAAGTTTATATTGAGAGATGCCATCTCATCTCTATTACAATTTTGTGATAATCTTTTCACTAGAATACTACGTGGTACTCTTCTCCCATTTTTTTCTCAATTTTTAATTGCTAAAGAGACTTGGATATAACAAAGATGATGTTTCCATTGTGATCTTTTCTATTTTTATTTTATTGGAATCGGAACACGAATGAGTTTTTCAAAATTTTTCCATATGTGACCACAAATGAGTTCAAAGATAAGTGTATAAAAATCAATAGAAAAAAAGAGCTTGATAGAATTGTTTAATAGTGATTATTTTGTGGTAATGGATTTTTTCTCCTTAGTTTTTAAGGTTTTCAACCTACCACAATCTGAAAAAAATATTCAGATTTGAGCTACACGAGAAGTTGCTGACTAATAAGAACGTGTTCCACTCAGTTTTGAATAACGCAGCAACTTTTCGGGGTATTTTGAAAATATGCCTTTCTACACTTGTATATATTCCAATGATAATTCTCATTTTTTCAGATTGTGGTACGTTGTGAACCCCTAAAAACTAAGAAGAAAGCCGAAAAGACTCAAAAACTGTAGCCAAATGAAAGAAAGAACTTTAACGAATAAGACTTGAAACTGAAGCCTTTTATACATTCAGATTCCATGCATCATTCTGCTGGATAATCCATTCTTGATTTCCAATTTCAATGCCCTCGATTTCAGAAACGGTGCATTCAAAAAAAGTTTTACTCTCAACTCAAATGATCAACGACGGTAGTCTGCATGAGTCAGTCTCATATTAGGTCACTGCTCGAATACACTTCCTCAGGTACTGAAATTAAGAATCTGGAAGGAATAATTAAAAATTGGTGTATCGCAATATTTGTTTGAAAGAAATGCGAAAATGGCTATTTACCAATTTATAGGTATCGCGGTCACAACAGGCATATTGTACGTAGTCACTTATCCTCTGACCTTAATCTCATACCGTTTGTACCAATGAGTGGACAGAAATGAATGACAGAATCAAATTTTCAAAAGCTACAAAACCAGACCGGTAATAGAACTAGTGTTGAAAAGAGCATGCTGGTTGGTGCCTGCTATGTAAATCGGTACATTCGATGGAAATATGTGAAATTACATGCAGGGGCACCTCGACGCCCACGCAATTTGCTTTTAATTGGCAGAAGTTCAGTTACACGTTACACTGACTCAGTGAAAATTCATAGACGCCGCACGGACAAAAATTAAAACTGTGCCGCTAGAGGGAGCTCCCGCTCTTATTATTACATTTCCCTCGTCGACATGTCAAAATTACCGAAAATCTGCGAAAGGTCATGCGAGAAGGTAACTTGACGCTCACGTAATCCCGAAATAATTTATATGTAAATTGATGGGCGTCGAGTCGGGTGAAAATTAAAGCACGCAGCAACTTGATATCGCAGCGAAATTTGCCGTGGATGCGAAGATACATTGTTTGCAGGATATAGCGCCGTGCGAAGTGTTTTATTGAAAGTTATTCGTTTAATGTAGTGGCGGAAATTGTTTCGAGTCCAATTCCCTCGAAAAAATCGGGGTCGATGCGGATATTCGGTTTATTGGAACCGGGGGCGGATTTTCATTTGCCAGTCTCCTATTCATTATCCAATGCATAAATTTCATCGACGTGATGTTATCACTTTCCAGTGCATTTTATTTCAGTCGGCTTCTCGATAATTCATTCATTTTTGCAGTGTTGCCACTCCAGATTCGATGACATAGAATATGACCACAGACAAATATGATTTTAGTGGTCAGTATATCAAACATAACTCTGAAGATCCTTGTCAATAATCCTATATTTTTTCAAGCAAATTGGCAACACTGGTGTGGTGAACGTTTCTGTTGTGTTTGTTGCCGAGTTGATCTTGCAAAAATTATAGAGAATTGCTTGTTGGTGGTTGCTAATATTCCATTCATTGTGTATCGTGTACCCATACCCATGTTTCCACCAGAAGTTAGTATACACCGTTTCTGCAAGCTACTGGCTTTCCTTGTATCTCAGGAAAGCCATGTCTAATATATGTTAATGCTATATGCATAACGCATAAAATCGCACCAATTGAGGGTATCTGTGACATTATTATTCACGAAAATTGTGTCGACAAATCGTCCTCTGTACTCCATAAGTTATCAGAGAATAATTGAAACTGGGCCTGCCCCAACTGCTCCATGATTCAAAAATGGGAAAGAGATGAGAATCCTCAGTCTGCGAACCACTCACGACTCTATATTTTGTCCAACTCATGACCGAATTACAAAAAATGCCACAGACGCAAGACTCACTCGTTAACACTCAAAAATCATTAGCCAAAGATGTTTGTACTTTCAAAAATCATTGAATGATGAATGTAAATAAGAAGGATATCCTGGACTGTATCAAGGGCATTTCTGAACAAGAAAATACATTCGAAGGCATGAAAAGCCCATTATATTCAGTCAAATCACCAGTGGTGAATTCAAAAAATATTTTCCAAGTTCCGATATTAATGAGCTGAAAGACATCGTTCACCGAGAGAAAAATGTTTTGATTTTCGGTATTGCCGACAATTCCGTTGGAAATGATCATAAAATCGTATTTGGAATGATTGGTTCCATTTCAGACTGTCATGAGAAGGAAGAACCATAGTATCGAATTATCCATATCCATAGGGACAACAAATTGAAGAAATGCCTACACCTGTCAAAGTGTGTTTTGATGATGCCAACATTTCTTCTTCGCCAGAAATTTACTTTGAAAAATAACAATTTGTTTAAATTTTCGACACTGAAATACTGTCTCTTCACCTTCTCAAAGAGCTCATCTTGAATCGCTGAGGCAACAGCTCACTTCCAGACTTGTGAATGGCAAGAAATATCTCACTTCAAAGTATTTGAACGGATCACCAGTCATTGTGAAATTATGTGATAAGTCAGTTTATGCGGAACAAGTTCCGGCTATTGTTGGAGCTAGTCGACTTTTTGCATAAAAAATGCAAATAGCATGTTTTAGGGAAAGGCAAAAATGATTTTGTCTTATAGGTTTTCTTGGGCAAATAGGTCGAATATACCATTTCACCGAAATTTAAAGGTCGAGCAAAAACAGGTGATGTAATTCGAAGGCACCTCTACCAAGGATGTTCCATGACATCGAATTTGAAGCCTAATATCCGGAACGAAGTCACATCTTGCTTTTTCAAACTTTCCTACTTCCACTCGGAATCAGTGATGTTTCGTAGCGAATAGGGCTATGCTGATCACTATTACAGGTGCTCGCCCATGTTGTCGAATCCCGCAATCAAACAAATTATCATGTCTTTGAGTGAAGCCATGGTGAAGTGTGGTTGAGATATCTTGAGATATTCTCCACGAAGTTTCAAAGACAGATTGCACAAGACCACTAACCGACATCATTAAATAATCATTGAACTGCTCAAAGTTTTCAGCTACCCAATTTAGGACCCATCTCATCTCCACCCTAGAAAAGTAATTGGAGGCATACGAGAAAAAAGATGTGACTCTCCGACGACATTTGGAGAATATATCTTGAAGTATAATGAATAGTGTTGTTCCCAGACTCCCGTTGAATCTAAAAAAGCAAGAGTGCAGCCACTTGCCGGTAAAAAAAAATCAGGACGCTAGTCCCAATTAATCTGTACCGTTACCGGCAGAAAACAACTATTTCTCTGGCAAATACGTAATAAAGTATGTTTTCTGGCACTCGATTGCCTCTAACTTCTCGTGTTGGTGAAGTGGGGCTGGTATTTGAATGGTTGATGGATTCCATCAATTATCTTGTTCGAAGGCAACAAAACGCAAGTATTTCTTTAGAATATTCTTATGCAGCGAGAACATAAATGAAAAAAAAATTATCAAACGTTATAATACCAACTGATTCAATCATTTTCACGCTCGCCATCACTATTGAAACTACAAGTTATCCATTTCTTACTGAAATATATGTCTACTGATAAGAATTTCGAAGAAAACTCATCTTCTTCGGACTGAATGGAATTATTGCGAACCAAGTCTGAATGCCCCTTGTCTCCAGTGAGTCCAAGTTGGATATATTGAGCGGATGTCCATCTGAAAACAATGTCTTCATTGGTTAATAACACACCGTACATTGAACGACATCTAGGAGGCATCTATGCTAGATGATAAGCTCACAATTGTTTCTTGTGATCGAACAGTAGCTGTAGTACGACACAGACTGAGGGGACCACCTCTACATCGAACTCAGCGTGGTTGCTCTTCATCAGTACACGGCAGGTCCACACCGACAACGAAAGGCCATCGTTTCTCAGGCTGCGTCGATCCAAAAACTGTCTAACATCATCCTGAAACTGGAATGAGTCCGAACCAAGTCGAAATACCACTTTCCTCCAGTATAGCAAACAAAGTAACAAATATTGGGCAGGTAACGGCTAGACAACGACTATCCCGTTTTCAAACTAATCGTGTTTCACTTGAATCGATGTAAAATCGTGGACCTCTACAGGAAAACCACCCAGCATCCGCAATATCAGTATCCATTTTTCCTCAAATAGTTAGTCAAGACTACTACTACTACAGGTTACATGGATGAAAGATTATCAAACATAAATGCCAACCTTCTGTCAGCAGTTCATTTGTTACTGCCATTCTTATATATAGAGTTTACTGTGAAAATCATACGAATATATTACCTGTACTATGAATTTCATATCATAAGTACCCAGGAAGACTCATACTCATAACTTTCCGAACATTTCTCGGTTATTCGACATATCCTAAGTGAAAAAGCTTATAAAACCGGAGTATTATGACCAAAAAAGCACGGATAAAATTAGCTAATCTACCGCATTGAGCCGTAGTGGGAATCCACTCCAAAGGAAAACGGTTTTGTCGAAACTACGAAACTCAAATGTTACAACTCCCTCAGGAATATGTGGTACAACAAAGTGATACGCGAACTTTTGCTATGTTCGGAGAAAATGCTCCTAGCTGTTTGGTATTATACGAGTGACTATACTCTTCGCATAATATGCATGGAGACTTGAATACATGTGTCTGCTTTAGGTCATTTTCCACATGAACACGATTATTTCTCAAGGTTGTGAACTCTGTGAATGAATATTTCAATCTATCGAATAAATGACCAATGCCAGCGAACGATACTCAGGTAACCCAAAATATAAGTCAGTAAATACACAGTCGGAGATATATGTCAAGAGTCAAAACTGCAACAGAAAGTACCTTGATCAAAGTCGCCCAGCTATAGAAACCCGCTTCAAAGAGGATTATGCTCACATACAATACGAAGGGACAGAAAAATCGAGTATTGCACAGCATATGTTGGATTACGATCACAGGATGAGTAAAAGCAATATGAGACTTATCAAAGATGCTCTTCGATGCATTCAAGAAGTCAAGAAATAGCTGAATGAATGAATTCCATAATAAGTGACAGAGAACCCATCCCATTTAGCCTGTTGATGAATCTTATATTAAGAAGTAATTAAAATAATCGAAAGGCGTCTCCAGAACTATACACTGAGTAAGAAGTCGGGCCCAGCAGATTGTTGAAGCATTTGAGCCTACTCAACTCCAGCAAGCTGTCAGATGATTCTGAAAAAAAAAGATATGTGCAGGATCAACGCCTACAACACCGACGTGACGATAATTGCATATTCGATAAGCCATAATATTTATTACGAAAAATAGATATGATGATTCATCAGCTATTTTTCTCATTTAACTTGGGAACTTCACCTTCACTCACATGTTCACATGTACTAAGCGAATACGAGTAGGAGAAAAGACTGGCTGCTACGGGGCTTGAACTCACCATCTCCGTTGAACTATACAATTCACGGAGACGACTTGTTTTATGTAGGAGATATGTGTGTTATAGATGTGGTGAGTTCGAGTTCTTTTCGAGGCAACATTACATTGTTAAATAGTGATACATAATTGTCAGAACTCCATGTATGGAAATGACTAGATCTCAGTTTGTTCATAGTGGAAATCTCTTTGTAAAAGCAAGCCAGATGGAAATGTGAAACTCGCTGTGCAAAAAGTTTTTGAAGTGATTTCCTGACGTTGGGATATATTTAATATATCTCTATATTTCAGTTTTCAATATCTGCATTAATTCTAGTGATAATTCATTCTGAATATTACATTACAATAGGTTGTGATTCGATAATTTCAATTTGAGTGCCCATATTTTAGTGAGGATACAATATATAGATCCTTCATTTAGTCAACGACTGATACATCAATCATACAATAAATGACTCAAAAACTAATTAATAAAATATGTTAAAATATGGTGACCCATACAGTCAATAAATAAAATAACGTAAAACACTATTAACATATAAATATATAAAAAAATAACATTAGCACATAAGAGACTCACACATATTTACATAGAAGTTGTCACTTAGACATCGCTTCAAATTATTCTTGAAGGCCACAAGTGAAGAACATTGTTTCATGACTAGGGGAAGTTGGTTAAATATTCTCAGTCCTTGAGAAAATCCGATGTCTCTGTTGCTTTCTTTGATACCATCGGAATCGAAAAATCATTTCTGGATCTTGTAGAGTAATTATGAACTTCATACTTGTAATCTACGATATCTCATAGGTATGAGGGAGCATCGCCAGATTTTATTTCGAAAATAAATATCAATGTTTGATATTGCCAATATATTTTAATTGGTAACCAGTTCAATGTACTCAACATATTCTTTATTGGAGTTTGTTTGGAACATTTCAAAATTATGCGCATTGCACAATTTTGCAATTTTTGAAATCGATTGATTTTATTCTGGTTTAGTAAAAATAAGATTGTTGCACAGTTATTAAAATGCGGCAGGATCAGAGTATTATATATCACCATCAACGACCACTGGGTAAGAAATTCAGCACATCTATAGAGATAGTTGATCTTGAATGATATAATCCCGATAACATAATTTACATGTTCCTTGAACTTCGAATTCCGGTCAACTATAA
This sequence comes from Zygogramma bicolorata, assembly GCA_032362365.1. Classification (NCBI taxonomy): domain Eukaryota; kingdom Metazoa; phylum Arthropoda; class Insecta; order Coleoptera; family Chrysomelidae; genus Zygogramma; species Zygogramma bicolorata. The sequence continues at coordinate 244,231 of JAVJAQ010000593.1, forward strand.
CACCTAAATATGATCTGCTCAATGATATCAATGCCAATCTTTATTTCATTCTTGTTATCACAAACTTCACAGAACTCTTTGTAATCTTTTACACTACTGATAATCATAAATTTTGTTTTTTTTTATAATAATTTTGAGAAAATTTGAGCAACACCACCGATATATATTCTCTAAACTTCCATTCAGTAACTTGATAGGTCTATTACTGTCATCACATGAATAATATATAAGGGTGTCATCAGCGAATAGGTGTATTCCACATTCCCCCGCTACTCCAACTATATCATCAATATAGAGAAGAAATAGCCAAGAATATCCAAGCAATATTAGAATTGGCATACTACCCAAACCCAAAAAATATTGGGCAGATATGAAAATATATCGAATTAGCCATATTGTTGAATTGATATTATTTAATATAACCTGTTATAGTGATTCAAATAAAGGTGATGAGATATCAAACCGAAATATTATCAGTATTGCCCCTGTTAGATTCTGCACCAACAGGTGAAAATTCGAACTCAACAGCAGGAAAAGTAATAATAAAAACGTGAAAAGGAACAGAAGGAAGAGAAACGTGAAAAGTAATCAAATATCAATGTGAATATTTTCGGAAGTTCCAAACTTTCATAGGACCCACAGTTTTCTTATGGAAAATGGCTTTCGGCCAATTTCAATGGAATTTTGTCTAGGGCTGGTTTTCAACATGGCGATCAGGAGTCTTCATGGGCTCTAACTCCGGACTCCATTTCCTGGCCTAATACGGAACCCAGAAAGCTCCGCCCGCACTTTCCATATGGAAAATGACTTTCGGTTAATTTCGCTGAAATGTTGCATAGTGGTAGTTATTCAACATGACTATCAGAAGTATCCATGGGTTCAAACTCCGGAAACGATTTCCTGACCTACTACGGAAGCAGAAACCCCTGCAAGTATGGTGTATTAGAAGTTAGGTGGCGGCATTATAACATGAAAACAAGAAAGTACAACAATATTTTTTTAAGATTTTTTCCTGGCTTCCAATGAGTGACGATGGATTCGACATCAACCGTGATGTTCAAGGTCTTGGTCAAGCTGCTCCCTTCCTCTTTCTATAATAGTAGTGCAGATCATTACTAGTCTTTCAAGGGGTTCATGCAATCATCTTTTTGAGTATTATCCAAAATATTTTTCAATTCATCCTAACATTTTTGAATGAAGTAGTCGTTACTTGATCTAAATCCATATTAAACAAAATATGTTATACAGTACTCTGTACGATTTCCCCTAACAAAGAGTTCGAAATACCCATCTCATTCACTATGGAAATGGTAGATAATAATACCATCAATTAATGAACGACCGGAACGAATAGAATAATTCGCTTTATTGGATATGTTTTTCCCTAATTAATTATATTTCAGCTGTGAGGATAATTGAATTTGAAGTACATCATTTATATCGGACGTCTGATTTCAAAATGTATGAATTTCCATTCGTTTGTTTAGTATTTTGTTTTTTGCTTGATAAAGCTATTGTTTAGCGGAGCACGTGTCGCAGTTTTGGAAACCTTCTGTTGGTGGAAATTCTACATAGTACTGTATATTCTCAACCCATTAGGAAAATTATTATTCACTGCACGATCAATTTCTCTCCTCTTCAATCTTCGGAACTCTCTAACAATGTTGTGCTGAAGGTCCTCAATATGTTGATATTCCCTCTAATCATAAACTCTATTTTTCAGTGTACCCCATAAGAATGTATCCATAACACTTGAGTCTGGAGACCTTGCTGGCCATCTCACCATCCCATCATTCCCTATTCATTCATCGCCAAACCTTTCAGTCAGGAAATTAGATACTCGTCTGGTAGTGTGCGGTGGAGGTAGATCATCCAAACAGTCTTCGAGAATTGACATTAAAGACTGTTGTTAGGTTTCTCCATTCAGAATTCTGTCAAATAAATGAGGATCCAAAATTCTATCTTTGTAAATTCCTGCCCACATGTTGATGCTAAATCGCACTTGAGGTCGAAATTTTCGGAACTGCCTAGGATTGTTTATACTCCAAATGTGATCGTAATTTTGATTGAATATCCCACAATTCGTAAAAGTGCTTTCATCTGTCCAAATTACATTTTCCAGGGAATCAGAAAAATCAGGTCCTCTTATAAACCAATCACAAGATTCTAATCACCTGGATGCAATTTTTGAGATATGTGTATTTTTAACATTATAAACCATTTTTTTTAAGATGTCTCCAAGCACTCGTATGACAAATATTCATTTCGGAAAAAATTTGACGTGCGGATTTTCCCGGGTTCATGTTTATCTGCAAATTATTAATTTTCATTGAACAAGACACAATGTCTAACTTGCCTCATTCATACCTCATTTATCAAATTTTCTTTCCTTGACCATTCTGTCTCCGTATTTTTTCCTCAGCTTTTCAAATGAACCAAACTCAGTGAGATTTTGATCCAATAACTTAAAGATATTTCGTGTCTTCTTTCGGGATACAAGTTCGAATACATTTCCGATGTCCTCACGCTGTTTCTATTTTCTTCATTCGTGAAAGCCATTTTTTGTCAAAAATTCAACGACTCGTACAATATCAAAATGTCAATGAGTGTAACAAATTGAAAGTCAAATTTAGAAACATCAAAGTCAACGCCTAAGATGAGAATCAAGTTTTTTCAATATCTCCCATTTTTAAAGTAAGAATGATAACTTATGATACATCATTGAGAAGGTTGAATCTGGTTCTAGTCAAAACAGAAAGAATCCAATGTAGCGCCTATAGGAAAAAATAAAGTTGATGATGACGAAACGCCGGATAGCAAGTCTGAATACACCATTATGTAGCAGGGAAAAAGTGGCAATGTGGAAGTGCAATTTATTTTCGAATCATTCGAAAAATAAAGCCAAAAAAAATTAAAACCATTTTCCGAAATTTCTGATTTTTCTGGATATCTCCAAATATACTGGGAATTTCAGAACTCTTGCAGAGGCATATTGTTAGTCAATTAGATGCGCAACTTTGTCCCAATTTAACCATCTTCGTATCGCTCCTAGTTTTCGAGATCCTAATGGTGAGAATATAATTTGAAACACCCTGTATATTCGGGATAATTTAATAAGAGATGAAGATGTCAATTAAAACTTGATGAAGATCCGAACGAGTCTTGAATTCTTGAGAATTCGCGTATATTCAAATTTCGTAATGCTAGTAAGCATCAACTTTTCATGACTATCACCTAAAATGATTATTTAATTTTGGCTGGACATTGTACCATCGGCACATGTTGCTAGCTTCTTCTGATATCTAGGATATGCAAGACTTCAGCCAAATATCAGATAGGTATCCTGATGGATTGTTATCAAACCGTACTTCGAATGCAGCAAATCGTGAAGTTCAAGATCATGGTATTGAAACAATGAATGGTTGAAGAGTAAATGTGTGTTCCATTCACGATAGTTATTGTCAAAGTCGTGGTCAATGTTAAATGTCATTGGTCCTTCGAGCATGGCGTAGGAAGCAAATGTATCATGATTATTTCCAGACTAGTAAATAATTATGTGAACAAAGAATATCAGTTTAAAAACAAAAGTCGTTTAATTTTAATTGAATTCGGTAACATTGCAACAAATGGTATGAAAAATTGCAATTTTGGCGGATAACAGGTTTGCCAGACACTTGAATCTAAGATTTGGCGAAGTCCCAAAGTAACACAAAGAAGAAGTAATAGGATTGAATGAAGCGTTGAACTAGCAGCTCGTAACTGATTATATTTGAGTATAAATAATGTTAGCTGCTGAAGCGTGGAACCAATGATTCGGTTTTGAATTGATAATATCCCTCAGATATTAATAGAAATATATACTTCCGATATTAATGAACTCTTAATACGGTTATCACTACTGAAGTTGAATGTATTACCACGACAATGATGTGGTTCACTTGATTTTTTTGGTCCTCGACAAGCTAATATCAATTAAAATTAACATTTATTATTAACATAGATGAGTGAATCACAACTCTTGAATGTATAATTTTTTTTTTACTTTGTTCAATTCTATAATTGAAATATATCACATTGATATTTAACATTTCCTGTAATTGGGTGTTGTATCCGTTGGAAATAAATGGCTATATATCTATCTATCTATTTTTCATATATGACTCTTTCTTTTTTTCGTGAATGAATTAATAGTCTTCGAAACACTAACACGTACTTAGCAACAGAGGTTTTTTATTTTACTTCTTTCATAAAAGTTGTGATTTCTATTTTTTTTTTGATTCGGAGAAGGAGAAAGCCAAAAAATAAATCATCAAAGCTCTCCACGAGAAAAACCCAAGTTCCCTGCCAAAGGAATCATATATTTTCATCGCTATTATTCATACATCTATACGAAATACAACATTCTTTGATGATGCCTGAATGATAAGATTTTTATTCGTGATTTTTATTCGGAGGATAATATCACTTGAGAGGTGAATTGGAATTTTTTATCAATATTTTCTTATGGTGTGAGATTTCATGAATCAAAAAGCAATAGATGGGTTTTGAAGAATGTACCTAATATTGTGCTTTCGGATCGCAGCGAGGTCTTGAGATACAATGAGCAACAAATATTCTCAACGAATAGGGCCAACTTTCATGCGAAACTACAATTCATAGAATCATTCAACACACACTTAACATTAACTTCTAACACTCATGTCGAGCCAGACACTATTTCATTCACAGTCAAGCAGTGACGATCCAAATCAGTTAAATTATATCGCCTATCCAATCCGCAGATTGACTAGAACGTTACATTCCCTTTCGAATTCTACTGCCCCCCAGATATGGTTTATCGGAGAATGAACTTCTGCTTTTGATGTTTCGATCAATATTCGATTAAAACTTTGCTCATGTCATTAACAGCCCGTGCTCTACCTGGAGAGATTTGTATTGTTCCAGGTTAGCTTCGAAATTGTCGACGGCAATTTGATGATTCCTCCCGTTTAAGTCAACATGATCATGTTGAGTTTTCAATAACGGAAAAATCGCTAAGTGAGAAACGACAAAGAACGTCTGATAGCCGAAACCAACAATGAGCTATTACAGAGCGGTTTTCTAAATGGAAATGAACGAAATGTGGTAATTCAAGATTATATTTTCATGAAGGTGGGTCGAAAGCATAATATTATTTTCCTGTATAGAAAGTCCAACGAATTTTGACCTCGTCATATCGATTGTCGTCGATTGTATCGCAAAAAAATACTCTTGCATCAATCCATCTATATTTACTAATGATGGGAAATTACCTATTGTAAAATTCGAATAATAGCGACGAAAGAAAGTATGGAATAAACTGGAATAAGGAAAATGTAGTAGTTCTATCATTCCATTGTACGAGTTATAAGATGGAAATATATCCTCTCTTTTGTGGTATTTGAACGGATTCAGAGAAGAATTGAAAGTGACGTATAAACTTTTCCATCCACTTTGAAACATGTGGTTGGGGTAGTTTCGAACTGAGAGCCGCCAAAAGCCACAATGGAAAGGTGTCCGTTGATATGATCAGCGGGATTCAATGACTAATGGTCCAATGGCATTGTTTTATTTTACGTCTATATCAAACGCCTTGTAACCATTTTTTAGGTTAGATCCTTTCGTTGGTGATGGCGATTGTCTCTCTTGGACCCTTGCGTTGTCAATGAGATAGGATTACTGCTCCTACGGAGCAGATGCTTATACCCAAGTTGATCAAAATGAATATTCAAATGGCTCAATTTTCGATTCATGTACTGAAAATGGTTCACCAATCAATGTGTGACTGTGGCTCGTGAGAATTAATTTTATTTTCCTGCGACTGAAACACAAGCGGCCTCAATCATAAGAGCAAATTATGGCTATTTCTTGCAAACAGAATATAATGCTTTGTCCATGACTCCCCTATGTTGATGTGTATATCGATTCAATCACGAAAAGGAAGAGTTTATCTAAAAAAGCTACCGATGCTAAATCTTATAGGAATTACTTTTCCTTTTTCCTTGCAACTTATAACAAGCACACGAAACTTGAATCGAGCACATTACGTGAGAAAGTTCAATAATTTATCCATTACCCACTGATGAGCTGAAGGAATGATGTTCTCTGAGCCAACAAACTTGTCTGAATTTGATAATGAAATGTTAACCTGGCTACTGTATAAAAATATCCTACAAATGATATTTGTTTGTGCAAATAATAAAGCAAGACATCACTTCCTCCGAAAACATTGTAAGACAATTGGTATAAATAGGAAAAAAATAACCTGCAGAGTGATTAAGTTGACTAGCTGTGATTGACCATCACCTAATAGTGATTCATTTCTAGCTAGGAGCACAAAACTATAGTACATCATTCATCGTGTCATATAATTGATAATACAGGTAATAGAGGATTTTGTTTTGCAAAATTAGGCAGGAGTTATTTTATCGCATGGATAGTTGCAGTCTGACGTACTTGACCTAAAAACACAAAATACTTACAAAAATGGCGAACGGAAGTGCCGCCATTTTGTGAAAAACCGTTTGGGCCTGTATCTCTGTAACCGTGCACTTCAGGCCCACAATTATAAGGACCTTTTTCATAGATAATTGAATTTCCTATCTTTTTTATTCAATATTTTCTTTTGTAGCACTTACCGTTCACGACTTATATTATCATAATTTTTTTTTATTCACTTTTTTACCGATATCTCTTTAAATAATTGTTTAAACAATGAATTGTTTGTGATAAAACTTCAAATCGATAAATTTTCCACATTTTTTATTCCAAACTTTTTTCTCTTAAGTTAATATTTTTGAAGTTACATCGCGTTCAATGTTGTACTACCGAGTACAAGGTCATTAAGAACGAAGTATGCATAGCGTAATGATGCGAATCCGATACATAATAAAAAAAATATAAATTTTGGAATATTTTTGATTCAATAAATAATTGATTATTCAAGTTCTTACCTGCAAGAAATAGTGAATACCCATTAAAATTTTTTCTTTGTATTTTCTTTTATACAATTAAATATTACTATATTTGATTTAAAAACTACTGCCATATTTGAACACGCAAATGAAAAAATGGAATATTTATTGAAGAATATATGTGAGATTTATTTTTACAAATGTACATCAAAATGAATCATATGTCTTCTCTGACTCTTTGGCGTTTCGAAAATGGTGAAGTTTCGATGTTGATTACATTCTCCTCTTCCTCTTCGTTATCTTCGTCAGTGGCATATAAAGATTGTAACGCCTCGATTAATTTTTCGTTAGAATCATCACCAATATCTTCATCGATGTCGCACAATTCTGTGTTGTTGACGATTACTTTCAGCTGATTAGTGCACGTTTCCTCTGTGCAGTTTTCACAGATTACCGTACAGTCCAATCCTGCTTTTCGGCACCCACCTGCTCTGCCACAGCCAGTTCTGCATTTGCATGAAATGCACTCCAGAAGACTGGCTGGTGCAACTGGCATTGTCGTCGCGATTGGTTGAAGACCCTGCGATGTGCGTATCCAACCCCATTTGTCGTCACCACTACCCCTCCTTCGGTTGAAAATATAGTTTTTGGATGGATCGGGTATATATATATATATATATATATATATATATATATATATATATATATATATACAGTGTCACACATAAAGTTCGCGACATATGGAAGTTTTTTTTATTAATAGATATAATGAAAATTTGGCTTGGCAGTGAGTTTGTGCTTGAAAAATTATTAAAAAACAGCCTCTTTCCTTTTGTCATGTGATACTTTAAACCTGTCAAATTTGACATTTTTTCGAAAATCCTTAAAAAATCAGTTTTTTTTTGGAAATTTCGAAAAATGCCAAAGAGAAAAAGTGCTCAGTTCCCAATTTTATAACTTTGCTCGAAATTTGGACTCTTTACTGTCACTTCGACTTTTTTCCAATTTTTTTAATTTTTCGAATCTTTCGCTCTATCGATTCGAACGAAACATGATTCAAATTTCATAATTTTGATAAATACGAGACTTCAATGTCATATCTTGCCCAGAAAAAACCCGCATTGGCCTGTTACCAGAAAAAGAAATGAATACACCTCCAGAAATTCGTCTTTGTTGTTGCAAAGTTCATCTAGTTTTTTCATTTCATTGTTAAACTGATTCGGTTTTTCCATGTATGGACGTTAATATGTCAGTAATCGAATAAACGAATTCCTCTTCATTCTTATTACACTCGTATTTCTTTTTTTAATAGATTTTTATCCAGTTTGATTATTTTTCTGACCAATAATTCAGTTACAAACTAACCCGAAATATCATACTTTTCTGTAAACTAAACATTGACCTACAGTTTCAAAACTATTCAAAAGACTTTGGTTCTAGCGATTTGTACTAAACATGATATAAAATTTCGTGATTTTAAAGATTACAAGACTAATGCAACATGTCGGGAAGAAAATAGTAGGTACTGATCAAATCGAAATAAAATTTTCCCTCAGTAGGCTTTTGAAACAAATTTTTAGTTTTGGTTAATGTCATATTATTGCTTTCAATAAATCGAGTTGTTTTGTGTACATATTTTCGTACATTTATACACAAATAAGTTTTATGTACAATGTTATCCACGCAAGACAAAGTGGAAATCGTTCTTTTATGTGGTGAGAATGTGCCATATCGGGATGTTGCTTGTATTTTCAATCGCCGGCATCCAGGAAGAAATATTCACTTTAGTACCGTGGGAAGGATATTGAAAACATTCAAAGAAACTGGCTCTGTGGACAATCGTTTCAAGAAACCACATAATCCAATAAAGTATAATGAAGAAGAACAACTCAATGTTTGTTTGAGCGTTGTTGAAAACGGAAAAACTAATATTAGGAGTATTAGTGAAGATACAGGGGTTGGCAGAGAAACTGTGAGAAGAATTTTGCACAAAAATAAATTCCATCCCTATAAGCCAAAGTTCATACACACTCTTAAAGCAAGAGATTTCGATATTCGAGTAGGATTTTCCTTTTGGTTCCAAGGTGGGAGAGAAAATGATATCGCATTTCCCTACAGGAGTTTATGGACAGACGAGGCAACTTTCACGTCGAACGGAACAGTTGGTTCCCAAAATTGTCGCTGGTGGTCCAACACTAATCCAAATTTTGTAATAGAATGCCGTGACCAATATTCATTCGAGACAAATGTGTGGTGTGGGTTATTACATAACCAAATTATTAGACCATATTTTGTCAGAGAAAATTTGAACGCAGCCATGTACAGAAATTTCATTATGAATCAGTTGTCTGAAGTTTTGGATAATCTGCCTCTAAGTGTTAGACGAAATTTGTGGTATCAGCTTGACGGGGCACCGATCCACCAAACGGTAGAAGTGAAACAGTGTCTCAGTCAGATGTTTAGGGGCAAAGTGATAGGACGAGATTGAGAAGATTATTGGCCACCAAGATCACCGGACTTATCTCCGATGGACTTTTTTCTATGGGGTTATCTGAAACAAAAAGTGTAGAAGCACAGACCATTTACAAACAAAGAACATTTGGAGAATACCATTCGGGAGTGTTGTTCTAACATAAATCCCCTATTTATTAAAAATGCCACCAAGTCTGTGAATGAAAGGACTATATTTTGTATAGAACGGGAAGGACGGCATACTGAATGATGAATTCGGGTTCTTTATAAGATTATTGAGATAAATCAATGAATGTTATGATGTTTTGTTGTGAATTTGGTTATAGTTATTTTGTTTTAATGTTATTTACACACCTAATGGTGAAAATAAAAAATATAAGATTTATGAAATTAACTCAAGAAGCGTTATCATTTGCTCGATAACTACATCTAACAGTTTACATCCAACAGTCACACTGTTGGGTGTAAACTGCATCAAAATATTTGGAACTCATCTACAGCTAATGGGATACAAGTCTGCTAAAAAAAGGAATACGAGTGTAATAAGAATGAAGAGAAATACGTTTTTTCGATTACTGACATATTAACGTCCATTCATTGAATGACCGAATCAGTTCAACAATGAAATGAAAAAACTAGATGAACTTTGCAACAACAAAGACGAATTTCTGGAGGTGTATTCATTTCTTTTTCTGGTAACAGGCCAATGTGGGTATTTTCTGGGCAAGATATGACATTGAAGTCTCGTATTCATCAAAATTATGAAATTTGAATCATGTTTCGTTCGAATCGATAGAGCGAAAGATTCGAAAAATTAAAAAAATTGGAAAAAAGTCGAAGTGACAGTAAAGAGTCCAAATTTCGAGCAAAGGTATAAAATTGGAAACTGAGCACTTTTTCTCTTTGGCATTTCTCGAAATTTCAAAAAAAAACTGATTTTTTGAGAATTTTGGAAAAAAATTTCAAATTTGACAGGTTTAGAGTATCACATGACAAAAGGAAAGAGGCTGTTTTTTACTAATTTTTCAAGCAGAAACTAACTGCCAAGCCCAATTTTCATTATATCTATTAATAAAAAAACTCCCATATGTCGAGAACTTTATGTGTGACACTGTATATATATATATATATATATATATATATATATATATATATATATATATATATATATATATATATATGAGGAAGATTGTTATTGGGTAAAGCAGCAAGCAGAAATGTGTACTCTTTTATCTCTTTATGACTCATTAATCGATAACTCGTATCCCCCAACTTTATTGAAAAAGATTTTATTCAATACATCTACCATAGTTTCTCAAAATTCAGATCAAATAATCGATAACGATTTCGGAACTAATTCAAATACTGAAAATAATAATCCAATTCGTAATTCTTTCATTTCCTTTCCTTTCATCAGAGATGTTACACCCAAACTCGTTCGGATTTTCAAAGAATTTGATCACATAAAAATCACTAATAGAACAGTTTTAAGTATAAATTCCATTTTTACCAAAGTTAAAGACAAAACCCCCTCAACTTCTCAATCAGAAATAGTATATTGCATTCCTTGTTCAAATTGCGAAAAAACTTATATAGGTCAAACTTCAAGGACCTTAAAAGATCGTATAACATCACACAAAAGTGATTGCAGGCTTCACCCTGAGAGGTGCGCCCTAAGTGAACATATTAGAGAGACAGGACATCTTATGGATTTCAATAACACAAAAATTTTAACAAAGGAATGTAATTACTCCAAAAGACTGTTTATGGAGATGGCTTATATCACACAATCAGACAATTGCTTGAATAAAAGAACTGATCTCAATCATATGAGTGAATTTTATTCATATTTATTATCACTTGATAAAAATCCGCAATTATTATTCCATAGTTCAATAACTTGAAATCATTGAAATTGGCTTCTCTAATCATTATAAATTGGCACTTCAGTTATATAACAGCCGCTGTATCATATATTGTCAAACTTCATCTTTCTGTCTATTTATTCCTAACCTAAAAACAAATTTTCCTTCAAAACAAAACAAAAATGACTTTGACTGAACAACTGATATTCCAAACAAAAAAGTTTCGTTGTAAACATTTTTTTCGTCTCGATCTCCTGTCAAAAATATTATGTTGCTCAAATTAAATCACGAAAGCAATCATTCTCGCCGACACTGTGAGTAATAATTCATTTTCCTGTTTGTTCTTTATATGAAATCATATTATTTGTAGCTTCCCTGACGATGACAGTAACAACTGTCGGAATATTGGAATAAAGTGTTAAAAGAGTACACATTTCTGCTTGCTGCTTTACCCACTAACAATCTTCCTCATATTGTTACCGTTCAGCAAAAAACTTCCATTTTACTTCTATATATATATATATATATATATATATATATATATATATATATATATATATATATATATATATATATATATATATATATATATATATATATATATATGTAGAAATTGATGTTTTCACGGATCTTCGATAGAGATCTTGAGAATGAATTCAAAATGGAATTCGAAACGTCGAACAAATCAGAAGATACCTAACGGATAAAAACTCAGAGAATTCATCTTGCATATATATATATATATATATATATATATAGGGGAAGAATTAGTGACTGGCTATAATATAATTCGATTGATTTTGTGAGGTTGCAGTCAAGTTTGTGGGCAGTTACAAAGAGGACTCTTTGTTATTAGTCAAGCTTTCGGTAAATTTATTACCTTCGTCAGGACAATAACGTGAGAATAAAATATAAATTGGTGCAAAACAAACAGACAAAACATTGAAGAATATTGAAGTATATGATTGAAGTATGTCACCAATTTTGATGTTATTCTCACGTTATTGTCCTGACAAGGTAATAAATTTACCGAAAGCTTGACTAATAACAAAGAGACCTCTTTGTAATTCCCAACTTAACCGCCATTCACAAAATCAATAAGTATATATATATATATATATATATATATATATATATATATATATATATATATATATATATATATATATATATATATATATATATATATATATATATATATATATATATCTCCGATCCACCAAAAACTATTAACTCTAGAGGAAAAAGTTTCAAAATGAAACTTGTGAGAAAATTTG
>JAVJAQ010000596.1:0-68693 GCA_032362365.1 Zygogramma bicolorata
GAGCTGAAAAGGAGAATCTATAGAAATATGTTGGGTTCGAGTGGTGTTTCCATAGAGGAGGGGTTTAGATATGTATGTATCTAAGTAAAGAAATCTCATTATTATTACCTGTGGAACATTACTATAATTATCACTTTAGGCAACTATGAAAAGAGATATAATATATGTTCTATTGAGACAAAGGCCATTGTTCAGCATTTCATTGCTTATATGTATATCGTCAAGAAAATCTAATATATTGTAGATTTTGGAATTAACCTCATGTACAATTTCTAAACTTCTATTGGAGCTGAGGTTGTGGTTGGGAAGCATTAGCTGTTCACCAAATGCTGATATTTTGTTAGCATCCATATGTTCTGTCATACGAACTCTCAAAGGTTCGCAAGTCTCACCAATGTAAGTTGGTGAAAGCTCATAATCCTCCATTATTTCTGTTGTTTGTCTTGTTTTTCAACCGAATCCATATCGTAACTGCAGAGGAGATTATCCATTTCACATCCCCTTTCAGATATTTTGTATCTTTCACCCAAGTGTCGCACAAATCCACGCGGAGGACGCATAAACCACCCTTCTCGATTACCCCCTTCAGGGATACACAGTCCGTGTCGCCCTGTTAGTTTCGAATATCAAAAGTAGTAACTTCTTTTTTCCGAGAGGTAGTTCCGCAGGGATCTGTAGATAGCATTGTATATGAGGTCCGTTAGACTGGACATAGTTTAAGCCGTCCCATAAACAAGCCGCTATCTGGACATCAGTCGGGAGCAGTTCAGGTTCGGTTCTCGCCTCCTCTCGTCCCTCGTGGTAAACATCGTAACTTTGTTCATATCATTGCGCCACCGTCGAGTAATAGTCGATCTGCCTCTTGGCTGTACGCATTGCCGTCCCCGAAGGAGGATGCATTTTGCATGGTCACGATTTATCCTTGCTGATACGTTTGAAGTCTCGGAGATCGTATCCATTTTCTGTTATTTCTTCAGCGGCGGAATCGAATGCTAACAAAACCTAAGGAAGACTCTGTAGATGTCTTGGATCATCTTCATTCAACAAAAGTTCCTTGACAACTCCTAGAGTATCTATTAAGATGCCTAGGAAACCCTGGTGTATCTATTTATACCTGAATAATTCTGGGATATACTTGGCGAAAACCGATTGCTTGATTTTTGAGATCATAAAAACTTCAGATCGCTATTGTAGATGCCGATCAGTCATATACCATATGAAGCTTAATTTTCACTAGAGAGGAATGTGCAACCGAATATTCTACTACTGTTTATTATTTGCCTACTGAGATTTTGACAGCCCTGACAGCCAATTAAATGCGTTTCAGAAAACGTGTATGTAACGTGGAAACCTACCGTTAACAACCTGTCACTGTCACCTGCTACCTCTACAAGTTTTTAATGTTTTTATATCAGTTTGTAAGACTAGACTGATTCCAAGAAAATATACTTTGCCCATTCACCTGAGGAAGTACGACAAAGTTGCCTTCTGTTAAAACACATGCTACTGTATTGAAAGTGATAGACTGTCTTGGAATTGGGGATACACACATCAGTTATGCAACGGTTCAAAATAAGTATCATCGATATTCCGTTTATTTAAACAACACATTGTTTTCAATCTCTCATTGATAAAAGCTAGCTATAGATGTTTCCTCTTCGATACCTTCGCTCAAGCTAAAACGAAAAAAATTAGCTACGACGCTATAATCGTGTTATTTTTTTGGGGCGATTTGTTATGTACTTACCTTAGGTACTGCATAAAGACGAATATCTGGATCCCCAGATTTTGACTGTCTACACAAAATACAAAATCTTCTACACATCGTGAAAAAGTACTTGTAATAACTTCAATACCCATTCTACTCACATAGACTTTTGAACACTGTTGAATGTGAAGAAATAATTTCAGTAGTTTTCATTGACAACAATAAACCTCAAAGTTATGTCAATCTGACAAAACCGACATTTGAAAGATTTTTGAAAATGTTAATATTACGCCCCCTATACAGAAATTAGAAAGCATTTGTAATCGTCGATTGTTTTTCGCCAAGAAATTCTAAACAATATCGAATCACTAGATACACCAGGGTTTCCTAGGCATCTTAGTATCTATAATTCTCAATACACCATCGTATTGATTCGTAGCGGTCTCTTTTGAACAAAGGCCCTGTCATTGCTCGAAATCGAGAAGTTAAGATTTACTCTTCCTATGAAAACAATTATCTCGATGCTGGGAGTCACGATCCGCAATACTATCTCATGGGAAAATTATGTGAGATCGAATGGGGAAAGTCCTTTCACTTCCTACTAAAATAACTCACCAGATTTAAAATCGCTAAAGGTCTAGATAAGGTCTATATAAGGAGGAACATTTCATAGAAATAACATCTTTAGAAAAAGTCAGATATCTGGGAATTATAATAGAGAGTTATTTGAGGTGGGATGAGCACATACAAACTACTGTTCAGAAATTGAGGGGAACTTATTCATGAAATCAAAAAAATTGAAAATGATATCAGATAGCAGGGAACTAGATACATTGTACTATGCATTAGTAGAAAGTATTTTGCAGTACGGAATTATTGCCTGAGTGACTTGTAACAAGACATTATACCTCAATATAGAACGTGTACAGAAGAGAATATTGAAAATAATATATGGGGTTGACTATAAATACTAAACTGAACCACTGTGCAACATATCAAAAATATGTGACATTAGACGAAAACCCTAGGCATATTTGTGTTGAAAAATATTTCTGAATTTGATAAAAATTTGATAAAAAAAATACTAGGATGAAAAATAATATCCTTAAGAGTATCGAAATTTTCAAAAACGATTGGACAATAATTCTTTTCTATTCATAAAATGTGTATAACAATTTTTTTCACAAGCACTGAAAAAGTTACAATACGAACGTGTTGTACTACCAAAAAGACACTTAGCCAGTAATTTATTTGGTTTACCGCATGGTTGTAAAGGGTGGAAAAAGCAACCACTACAATTTATTTCCGATAGCCTGTTTCATTCTAAAAAAAAATGTATCTAGGGTTTTTCGCCCAAAATAAACCAGTTCGCAGCAAAAAATTATTTTACGAACAACTACAGAGATACATGGTCATAAATGCGAAAATACGAATCTAATATATCTAGTAGGTCGCTATCAGCGATAGTGACAATTAAATTGGTATGACGCTGTCAGTTTGTGAATTTTCGAAACTGAATTAATACTAATTGTGTGTTGCTGTTCTATTCTCAATTTGTTACTTTAAATTTTATGTACCTCCTTCAAGGGGCTGTATCTTAACAAGGGATGCTCCAATAAAGTTTCTTTATATGAAAGATCCTATCTTTTTTTCGATCAGGAATCACCTCCTTAAATGTTTTACACTCATTCAGTTACACCCTGTATTTGATTTTCATCTGTTATTTATCCAATTTTTTGCATTTTTTCATTCAATATAATCTATAATCTATATATCCATTCAATGTTCCCTGATGATATGGAAAAACTTATTCACTATCCTACCCACCTTAGTTTTAGGCAAGCTTGTACACGTTTATTACGATAGTGAATACTTTATCAATATATGAATGTAGTCCGACATACGGCGCCTTTCTCTGTTCTATATTCTGTCACAACATATTATCTTCAAGAAACGACACTAACTCTCTTTTTCCTGTTACATAATCAAATGTAGATTATTTTTTCTGCTGAAATGAAAACAGCAGCGTTTATAATATTAAAAGGCACCCACATTTAAAACCAAGAAAAGTATAAATCCGCGAAAAATGTATCATAAATAATGAGCAGCATCCTGTTTCCTGTATACACGGCACTTATTTATTTTCCAAATGTATTAAGCCGCGTTTCGCAAGAATTCGCAAACAATTGGTCCCGTCTACTCGGAGGAAATCTTTCTCGAATTTCCCTTGATGTAAATAAAAGTTGTCATTTTCCTGCGCACGAACAGAAATTATTGTTTCAGGTTATTCGTCGGAATGCTTTTTTACTTGCTTGGTATGAACGGAAAATGGAATTATATATTCTTTTTGGCTCGTTGTTGTATTTCCAGGGCTTCTGAGGAGATAACGAAACGTTTCAGCTACCTGTGATGGAGTTGGCGTAATAAATCTGAAATGAGAATCATCGAGCTCTCAAATTCTAGTCTGGATATCATGTAGAATCTCAAATGAGATGTCTTAGTACACGAGTGCATTAAGGGTATCCGTGTATTTCAGAGTGAAATTTTCAAGTCTTCTGAATATGTTCAACACAAAGAATAATCGAAAAAGATGTACTAGTATTCAGATGAATGTGGTCAATTACCCGAAATCAACGCATTTTTCTGCCCTCATTACCAACGGATATTTCCGAACACTTTCAGTTCAGTATTAATATTTTAAACGCCTTTTAAGTCATGACATTCACTTGTATGTTCAGAATATGCCTTTGGAGGTATTTATTTGTTTTTCAACTCTTACTATTTTCAACTGTTCATCACATATTTGACAGCTGATAGGTAATGGCTCTATTATCATACACGTGTATTCTGAATTATTGGCGGCAGCTTCCACCATTGTTTTTTTGAAACGACTGATATGTAACATTTAACCTGATATATTTGATCTCTTGACTACATTCAATGGCCCAAAAAATAAATTTATGAATTTTTGTTTCAAATTCTTTGTAAAATTGAATTAAAAATTATATATTTAGTAAACTTATTGTTTGTTAGTTTGTGTATTGGTGGTGTAGATTTTTGAATATTCTTTTTTAGAACGGATGTTGCAAATTATAAACAAACACATTATTATAAATTCCACACAACATGGTTTTCGCAGTGGTAAGTCCACTCAGACGGCTCTATCGCAGTTTTACAATACACTCGTCAATTTTCTTAATGATGGCGAATGCCCTGCCGCAGTTTTATGTGACTTAAGCAGAGCGTTGACTGCGTTAATCATCGGAAGTTACTAGATATTATTGAATATTACGGCTTCAGAGGAAAACCTCTCAACTGGTTGAAAACTTTTCTTGAAAATCGAAGCCAATACGTTGCTTTGAAATTTGAACATAATGATTCGATATCACTGGTCACATCGGAAATGGGATCGGTATGTATGGGTGTTCCTCAGGGATCCATATTGGGACCGATTCTCTTTCTGTTATACATAAACAGATTTGAAGCTAATATACCCCACTCAGATTTCGTTGCATATGCAGATGATATATCCATCTTGAAATCATCGACGGACACATTACTATTAAAGCAAGAAAGTGAGAAATTACTAGATGCCGCCTGCAAGTTTTTTAATAACCATGACCTGAATTTCAACGCTAAGAAAACTCGAGTGATTCGTTTCCATAATTATAAACAGCCATCAATTGAATTACAGGTGGATTTCAATAATACGGTGATACGAGATACCGATACAGTTGAATTTCTTGGAATTCGCTTTGATAAACACATCAACTGGGTCTCACACTGTGAGGGTCTGATTTCAAAATTACACTCTATCTATTATATGTTAAAGAACTTGAAAACCGTCCTGGGTGTTGGACAGCTTGTGAATGTCTACTATGCACAGATTGAATCTGCTTGTGGGGCATCTCTACCAAGTCGAAAGATGTATTTATTGCACAAAAGGCAATTTTGGGGTGCATTTTCAACATCCCTCATAGAGGAACTTGCAAAGTAACTTTCAAATCTAACAATATTTTAACTCTCACTGGTTTGTACATATTTGAAATTGCATGCTATATTTTTTGCAACATAACCTCTTTCAAGTTCAATGAGGACATTCATAGTATGTATGAACACCCGTCAGAAAGGCTTAATTCGCACACAAATTGGAAAATACAAGATATCCCAAAATGCACCAAACCATATTGGTCCACGTATCTTCAATCATCTATCTGAACATATTAAATCAAGTATGACGCTTAAAATATTTAAGACGCGCCTTAAAACATTTTTAGTACAAAATAGTTTTTATACTGTACAAGATTTCTTCAATTGTCCAGTACTGTAGCATGTGTATGTGTATACATGTGTATATTCTGTATTGTTTCTTGTTTGTGAGATAAAGTAGGTTTTATGTATTTTTTTTCAGTTTTTCAGTTTTCCAATACAATGTTATTATTGTCTCGAGGAAATAAAAGTAATCTATCTATCTAGTTATATCCATGAAGCAAGCAATTTCTTAACCTACTTGCTGTCATCCAGTGTCTTGTTGATCATTGGAAATAAGGGATAACGAACAAATGTGTGATACACCAGCAGATATCACTGCACAAGCATGATGGGAATAGAAAAATTACAGTACACAACTCGAGGATAAGGCTATTTGCGTGCAGTCTCGAATTTCCGCCCTTGGCTACGCCTCGTGCTCATAATTTGCACTCATGCGTAATAGGCTACTTATCCTCCTCGTTAGGTTTCATACCATCACCCTCGAGTAGGTGGGTAGGACTGTCCAGCCACGAAGTTCAAAATAATCACTGTATGAATGTCATTTTTTTGTGGTGAATTGATTCTTTCTTCTGAATTTTTTCGGGCCCTCAACCTACCACAATCTGAAAAAATTAGAATTGATATTTGAGATTTCCGAAAACGAAAGTGGATTTAGTTCTCGAAACGCCAGCGATGAGTATTTTGATGAACATTAGTTTTTGTATTTTTTGATAGTCAAGTTTGAGATATATGATAATTTGCTGACTAGTAGAACGTGATCCATTCAGAAGGAGCTGTTTTTTGATTAACGCAGCAACTCAACATATCACATTTCTTTCAATACATTGTTTACAGAGATATATAGTTAGCCAACGATATGGAAATATCACTTGGAGGGATGTAAACTGAACATATCTCCTACCCTGATTGGACAGATAGATGCAAAGTTCTGTCTGTCAGTTTGACTGAAATGTTTGGAGAAAGATATTGAAGCTTCAAAATACAGTTGACGATGGATGTTTATGAAGGAAATGAAAGTTCAGGTATTAAAATAATGAATGATCTACGAAATTGACAAGAAATTCCACTCTTGTGTCTGAATAAACTGCCATCATCTGATATTATATATTAGTGATAAAAAATGTGTGATTCAGGCTACGACGGGAACAACCAAAGAAAAGACATGACTCGGGAACGAAATCACCATTCACCCGTAGTATCCATCCCTTCAAATATATTTCCATATGGTAGACGAACTATAAATAATGGTCAAGTGATCGGAAAAAACTGGCAATGCAATTAGAACCTTTTTTTCTCCCACAAATCAAATGAACAAATTTGAACTATATATTCCAGTTGAAAATTCTCTATTCTGGTTGGGAATTGGGAAAGAAACATTCGTTAAATGAACTTTGAAATCATTTCGAAAAAATAATCAGTGAAAGAAAAAAGAGGGTAATTCTCAGATCGCTATTCTCTTGTCCTCATATTCTCTGTTTGTTTACGAAACACAGGTGACTTGAATAAACAGCATTTCTACAGAACTTTGAGAGAAGCAAAGCACTGTTTGAATCACAATTTCAATAACCTGGTATTTTCCAGTTCACTCCGCAAATTAAAACAGAGGTATTTTTCCGCTGTCATCGCGTAAACTGAAATACGAATAGAGTTTGGAACATCCCCCTCAATTGGATCTGAATCATTGACTTTCTGACGACAACTTTCACTCAATTCTGTCTAAAACTGAAGGTCGCCACCATTGACTTGAAAGTAGTTGTTCCAAAAGGACTATCTTTCTTTTCGTGTGTTAATTGGTATGTGGATGACAGACATATTCACAGCTTATTGCCGATATTTTCAAAATCACTTATTATTTATCCGTTCATAAAGTTGGACTTCATCTATATACCGATTCGTACAAGAATAAGCCAATAAGAATCAGCGAATCCAGTTCATTTTCATTAATTCTTTACTCATCATAAGATTCACACTTATGGGAAACCCAATTCATAATTCAAGAAGATCTCCAAATCAATATTCTGTAATTGCACTCATAAACATATGAATTTGAGTTATTCGAGTGAAAATCACTAATTTTTTATTACTTCTCAGAAATACCTCCCACAAATATTCTGTATGTTGCATATATACTTGCAGCATTTTAACCTATAATAAAGTTCTCCGGTTTCATGGGTTGTTATTGTACAGTATCTGTTATCAGTATATCACTTTCGACATATATTAAACTTGTTAATATTTCACTATTTTATAGACAAAAGTGTCTGATTTGCGATTAGGAAGGATGATGTAAATTACAGGAAAATAACAACACGTGGAACAATCTATAATATAAGTTGAAGACGAGTTGATTCAGTTCACTATTAGTCAGAGGAAGAAGTCCTTGTAGATGATATTTTCCTCTACATAAACAATTTATGTAGTCTTGCATAGAATCGCGCATTATATTGCACTCCTTTGTCCACAATAATCACGGTCCACTTCATGAATTGCAGACACCGGAAACTAATTAATGAATAACCTAGACGAAAGAGCACATAACTCATTATTAGGTAAGTTTCCGGGATGGTCCTTGAGGGCCTGGACAGGAAGCGTTGATTCATGACACTTCCCTGGAGTTACGAAGACGTCTCATAAATCCATAAATAACGACAGTATGGAGACTTCAACTCGTCCACCAGCGAATCCGCCATAATTTAAAATACGACTTCGACCGGAGCAGATTGAAATCGCATTTCAGTTTTCAGATGAGTTTTGGGAATTTCATCGAACGTTCGTGATCTACACGATCTCAATGAAGACACTTTGTTTTTCATAGACGATCTAGCTTTGTTTTAGTTTGATTTTTATATCAATATTACGTAGTTATTACTACTGATTAATAGGTACAAATGAAATTGAGTCATCCGTTGGAAATTAGTAACAATTTCTATTTCACACAGCTAATATCAAAGATTTAAACCCTCATTTCCATCTTCATTCAATAAATACCTAAGTCAATATCTCAAAGAAGGACATCGATATAATCGACACAATGTGGCTATACAGGCTTTATTTTTCTTGGTCTTCCACTTGAACTTATCTACCAACTATTTTTAAATGGTTAAAAAAAAGCCTCGCAAATATTCAAGTTGATATCATTTGTTATTCCAAAATAATTATCCAAGTACAAAGGTTATAATGGATATTGTAACGAAATGTGCTAGCACCGACCCTGCCGCCTATCGATGCGAATTTGTGCGAGATTCCAGGAACGACTATACTCGCGTGATCGCGGCTCATCCAGAAGATTCGACTGTGAAGATTTGTCTAGATGGTTCTTCACTGTATGAGCGAGCATATAAAAGCGGGAACGCGCACGCCGAGAGCAGAATTGTTAGTACAGAGAGTTTTAGTAGCGAGCGAGCATTGGAAAGTTATCAGAGCGATTTAAGTGATTGTGTTGTATTGTATTGTGATAGAGAATTATAATAAAAGTAGTTTAGTGTTGTTTGGTGTTTTAATCATCGAACCCAAGGAATATCGTAACAGTGGTGTCGGAAGTGGAATTTTTGCTGGTAATAAAAACAATTTATGGTGAATACGAGAAGTACATCTTACGATACTATGGAGGACATGTTGAAATTAATCCAAAACCAATTTGCGGATTATGAAAGACGACGGCAGGAGGAAAAACAAGAAGAGGAAAAGCGACGACAGGAAGAGAAGAAAGAACGACAATTAGAACGAGAAAATGAAAAGAAAGAACGACAATTAGAACGAGAAAATGAAAAGAAAGAACGAGAATTAGAACGAGAAAATGAGAAGAAAGATCGAGATGAAGCACTTCAGAAAATTCTCGAAAATGAAAAGAAAGATCGAGAAGCAGCACTCCAGAAAATTCTCGATAATGAAAAGAAAGAACGGGAAGAAGCACTCCAGAAAGTTCTCGAAGAACAGAGAAAAGAACGAGAAGACCTCCAGAAAATTCTAGAACAACAAAAGAGTGAAATAGAGCTGATAGAAAAACGACGAGAAGCAGACTTCCAGAAGGTTCTAGAAAATCAGGACAAGTTCTTCAAGCATGTTTCACAAGAAACCAAAGTACAAATGGAAGAACTGAAAGGAGAACTGAAGGAAGATGTCAATAAGAAAGTGGGTATAATGCGAGAGGAGATGAGAAATGAGATGAGAAGTGAGATGAGAAATGAAATAAAAAATGAAATGAGAGGTCTAGAAAAACAGATAGCTCTTCTCAAGAACCAAGATCGCCAAGACAGGGTTGCCACATCAGGAATTTCCGTAAAACCGCCGACTTTTGATGGACAGTCGTCTTGGTCCATGTATCGTCGACAATTTGAGGCTGCGGCAGAAACCAATGGATGGGGCGAAGAAGAAAAAGCTACGGCACTCATAGTAGCTTTGAGAGGGCCAGCTTTGGGTATATTACAAACGATACCCATAGAACAGCAGAAGCAATATGAGGAGCTGATTTCTGCACTAGAGTTGAGGTATGGCGATCAACACAGAGAACAGCTGTACCGGGCCCAAATGAAGACTCGCATACAAAAATCAGGTGAGAGTCTGCAAGAATTTGAGGCAGATGTTCGACGCCTAATCCAGCTGGCGTATCCAGAAGCACCCGGAGATTTCAAAGAGCAACTAGCAGTGCAGATATTTATAGACGGACTGAGAGACCCAGAAATACAAAGAACTTTACGATTGACGAGTTTCAAGAGAAGTAGCGATGCTTTGGTTCGCTCTTTGGAAGTGGAGGCGGCCTTCAACACGTCGAGGCCGAAAGTGCGTGCAGTTTCAATAGAAGAACCGGAACAACGATTTGGCACAGCGAATAGTTCAGTCGAGAAGGTTCTGGAAGAAATCAAATTGATGATAAGTGGAATTAGCACCCAGAAGAAGAAGACATGCTATAGATGTGGGAAACCTGGACATCTTATCAAAGACTGTCGGGTGAGAATGCCATCAAGATCTAGCTCACCTGCAAGGGTGCCATCTCGTACGCAATCACCTGTGAGGACAAGGTCATCCAGCGAGTCCTCAAATTGGCGGCAGGAAAACGAGAATTAGCCAGCATATCGGGGCGCATGCTGGCTAGCAATAACAGAGCCCCCAGGGTCATCCGTGTTAACAGGCTGAAAAGAACATCTGAGAGCCTTACCATTCCAGGAAAATTGAATAAAATCGACGTTATATGCACCATAGACACCGGTGCTGCAGTTTCCTTGGTACGCAGCGACATTCTTCGGCCTGGAAGCGTGAAGCCTATTTCTTCCAACGTCGTGCTTCGGACAGTCACTGGTGAAAACGCACCTATTCGAGGAGAGGCTGAAATTACATTGGTTCTTGGGCGACTCACCATCACAGATACAGTTTACGTCGCAGATATAGAAGATGAATTCATACTCGGAATGGACTTGATCAGTGACTATGGATTTTCATTCGACAATGAGGAGAAGATAATGAGGTTCGGAGAAGAAGAATTTGTCCTTACAACTCCAATGGAAAGGACGATACCTGCAAAACTGCGATTATTGAAAACTGCGAGAATTCCTGGATTTTCAGAAAAAGTAATTTGCGCTACATTAGATGACGACCCTGGGTGCTGCGTTGGAGTAGTCCAGCCATGTGATGAATCCCCCAGCAATTTGTTGTTTGCACGAGCCTTAGTTAAAACGAACAAAACTATTCCTGTGAGAGTTGCCAACGTGTTTCCTGGAGAAATAACTGTTAAGGCAGGCGATGTCATTGGAACATGTGAACCTGTTACTTGGGTAGCGAACTGTAATTCAAATGAACGTCAAGAAATAAAGGCGGACTCTGAGAGTGTTATATCAACTCTGGAAAAATCATGTCAACACCTATCAACAGAGGAACTGAAAGCTGCCAAGAAGTTCATCAGGAGTGAAAGTGACATTTTTGATTCGACAACAACAGGAAGAACTAATTTGGTCAAACACAGAATCGATACTGGCCAAGCTCATCCGATTCGGCAACCACCAAGAAGAATTCCATTCGCCAAGCAACAGGAGGTGGAAGAGCTTGTCGACAAGATGATGAAGGACGGTGTGATTGAAGAGTCATCGAGCCCTTGGTCTGCACCTGTTGTGTTGGTTTCCAAGAAGGATGGATCTACGAGATTCTGTGTCGATTACAGGAAATTAAATGATGTCACCAAGAAGGACAGCTACCCTCTACCAAGAATAGATGACACATTAACAACTTTGGCAGGTTCCCGTTGGTTCTCAACATTAGATCTGAAGAGCGGATACTGGCAAGTGGGCATACATGAAGACGATAAGGAGAAGACTGCATTCTCGACTGGGAGTGGACTTTACCAGTTTACTGTTATGCCGTTTGGATTGTGCAATGCTCCAGCAACGTTTGAGAGACTAATGGAGCTGGTCCTTCGGGGGCTCACTTGGAAAACTTGTCTTGTATACCTCGACGACGTTTTGGTCATGGGAAAGACATTCGAAGAACATCTGCACAACCTGCAAGAAGTCTTTCAACGATTCAGGGACGCCAACCTCAAACTGAATCTTCAGAAATGTTCATTGTTCCAGAAAGAAGTGGATTTTCTAGGTCACACAGTTTCATCAGACGGTATCCGAACAGACCAAAAGAAGATACAGGCGATAAGAGACTGGCCGAGGCCAAGAGACAAACATGAAGTGAGGAGTTTCCTAGGTCTCTGCACCTACTACCGTCGTTTCGTAGAAGGATTTGCTGATATTGCGGCACCCCTACATAAGTTGACAGAAGATCGAGTCAAATTCGTCTGGTCCAACGAAAGTGAACGAGCATTTGGGAAACTGAAAGTTGCTCTATGTTCCAGCCCCATTTTAAGTTTCCCACGTCAACGAGGCCTGTTTGTTTTGGACACAGATGCCAGTAATAATGGTATTGGAGCCGTACTATCACAAGAGCAAGATGGTCAGGAAAAAGTAATCGAGTTCTACAGCAAAGTACTCACCAAGCCAGAAAGAAATTATTGCGTAACGAGAAAAGAGCTACTGGCGATAATCAAGGCTGTAGACCACTTCCACAAATATCTGTACGGAAGAGAGTTCCTAATCAGAACAGATCATGCAGCTCTGAAGTGGTTACTCGAAATGAAGACTCCTGAAGGACAAGTAGCAAGGTGGATTGAGAAGTTGAACCAGTATCACTTCAGAATAAAACATCGACCAGGACGATTGCATAACAACGCAGATGCCTTGTCTAGAAGACCTTGTTCGGATACTTGTAAACACTGTGAGCGAATTGAACGTCGCGAAGGAATCAACCAAGTGAGATTGATAGTAGACGACAATTGGACGACAGCAAAAATGCGAGAAGACCAGGAGAATGATCCAAACGTTGCAGAATTTTTGAAATGGAAAGAAAATGGAGCGGAAAGACCCACCTGGAAGGACATCTCGGATCGATCACCAACGTTCAAGGCACTGTGGGCACAATGGGATTCCTTGATTGTGGAGAATGGCCTGCTGAAGAGGGCTTGGGAGTCAGCCGATGGCAAGAAAGTGAGTTCCCAACTGGTTGTGCCCATGTCGAGAATAGAGGATGTTTTGTTAGAGATTCATGGTGGTAAATCAGGTGGACATCTAGGAGTTAACAAGACCTTGGATAAAATACGGCAAAGGTTCTACTGGGTCCAATGTCGAGAAGATGTCGAGAGATGGTGCCGAAGATGCCCAAAATGCGAAGCAAGCAAAGGTCCTAGAACAAGATCAAGGGGCGAGATGAAACAATACAATGTTGGTGCTCCCTTCGAACGAATCGCCATCGATGTAGCTGGACCGTTCCCGATGACGAATGATGGCAACAAATACATCCTCGTTGCCATGGATTATTTCAGTAAATGGGTTGAAGCTTACGCCTTGCCTAATCAAGAAGCATCCACCGTTGCAAGAGCCCTGGTGGACAACATGTTTACAAGGTTTGGAGTGCCAATGGAGCTACATTCCGATCAAGGAAGAAATTTCGAGTCGAATTTATTCAGGAAAGTTTGTGAATTGATGGGAATTAGCAAGACCAGAACAACTGCCCTCCACCCACAGTCTGATGGCATGGTCGAGAGGTTCAACAGGACTATGGAAGAACACCTTTCCAAAGTAGTAGAAGAGCATCAAAAAGACTGGGATCGACACCTTCAACTATTCTTGATGGCTTACCGGGCAGCTGTGCACGATTCCACAAAGCTCACCCCATCCAGTATCATCTTCGGAAGAGATCTTCGTTTGCCCTGTGACTTGGTGTTCGGATCCCCAAGTACTGAGGAAAAAGAGGTACAGGATTATGCAGATGAACTGCGAGACAGCCTGATAAGGATTCACGAAATTGCGAGAAGAAGATTGAAGATTACTAGTGACAGGATGAAGGCTCGATACGATCTCAAGGCAAATACTGGTGGATTCAAAGAAGGAGATCAAGTGTGGCTGTACAACCCTCGTCGTAGAAAAGGAATTTCTCCCAAACTAACACCATGCTGGGAAGGACCCTATTCGATAGTCAAGAGAATAAATGACGTGGTGTACAGGATTCAACGTAGCCCCAGAGCAAAAATGAAGGTCGTTCACCTAGAAAGACTTAAACGTTACGATGGCGATAATGACGTATTGTTTGATCGGGACGATCAAAATTGAGAGGGGGATAATGTAACGAAATGTGCTAGCGCCGACCCTGCCGCCTATCGATGCGAATTAGTGCGAGATTCCAGGAACGACTATACTCGCGTGATCGCGGCTCATCCAGAAGATTCGACTGTGAAGATTTGTCTAGATGGTTCTTCACTGTATGAGCGAGCATATAAAAGCGGGAACGCGCACGCCGAGAGCAGAATTGTTAGTACAGAGAGTTTTAGTAGCGAGCGAGCATTGGAAAGTTATCAGAGCGATTTAAGTGATTGTGTTGTATTGTATTGTGATAGAGAGTTATAATAAAAGTAGTTTAGTGTTGTTTGGTGTTTTAATCATCGAACCCAAGGAATATCGTAACAATATCTTTGAATCTGGGAACAATGAATTCCACGGTCGAAGAAATCCGAACTGAAATATTGTGAGTGGCTCCATATATCAAAACATCGAGGTATGACAGTGGTGAATACAAGAGTTTACTGTTCACTTCAATCGATCATAAATTTTGTATTAGTTCTTGGACTCCATATTTGTTAACGCCTTTGTACCAAATCCAGTTTGCAAACCGAATGAGAACTGTCGAAGTAGTCAAGAGGAATTCGTAAGGATTTTTAGTTTGTGGCATGCGTAAATATTCGGAGTGATCCGATATCATATTTTTTATAATTTCGGAATGTAGATTGTTTGGTTATGTTATGTACCTATGAAAAATATTTGATGACTCAACTGTTTTTATACATTTTGGTTCGTTAATCTTATTTTTCAAAGAACGGAAAACCTCAAAACCATCAAGTTTTTCTATATTTGTGTTCGGAAATACAGGTATAGTAAAATTATCTTTTTTTGTATGGACTATCGAAATCAATCAAGCAATAGACATTAATCAACACAAATAAGCGTTCTAGGAGGATATAAATCCCAAACTGATTGCATCCAGTCTAATGACGTACATGCGCAGTTGGTCAGTCCATAACACTAGCTTCCAACCATCCGAAATTTCATGCTAGAACAAACCTAATGAAACACATCGTTTGAATGGAGCATTGGGACTCTTATTCAAAACGGGCCTATGCATATACAGTGTGGTCCACTAAGTCTGCAACAAATGGGAAACTTTTTTATTATCGATTTCTCAGAAAGTTTTATTGACAAAAGTTGGTGCATGTTTCAAAACTATACCAAGTGTACCTGAAATGGCTTTATGACAATTACCATACAGGATTGGCCAAAAAATATGAATTTCGTTCAAGAGTAAAGTACCCTTATTTCAGAAAATATAGAAATATGTTGAGGAGAAAAGTTGCTTAGAATTAATAGTTATGTTCAGATACGAAGTCATGGCCTGCTATTCGAATTTTTTTTTCCTTTTGGAAAATTTTGAATTACCCCCGTATGATACATATTTTAACTATTTTGATACAATATGTATTTGAAGTAGCTACAATCAAATCGGTTTGGAGTATTTCTTATCAAATTAAAGTGAATTTGTATAATTTACATGGATTTGTATTTTTTTCAGGTGACCGTCAACTTCTTGTTTGTTGCAACGATATTTAACAGAACTCTAAAATAACACAAATACTTCACTTAACGAGGCAAATATTTTACTAACTACATAAAAATATTTGTGTTATTTTAGAGTTCTGTTGAATATCGTTGCAACAAACAAGAAGTTGACGGTCACCTAAAAAAATACAAATCCATGTAAATTATACAAATTCACTTTAATTTGATTAGAAATACTCCAAACCGATTTGATTGTAGCTACTTCAAATACATATTGAATCAAAATAGTAAAAATATGTATCATACGGGGGTAATTCAAAATTTTCCAAAAGAAAAAAAAATTCGAATAGCAGGCCATGACTTCGTATCTGAACATAACTTTTAATTCTAAGCAACTTTTCTCCTCAATATATTTCTATATTTTCTGAAATAAGGGTACTTTACTCTTGAACGAAATTTATATTTTTTGGCCTATCCTGTATGGTGATTGTCATAAAGCCATTTCAGGTACACTTGGTATAGTTTTGAAACATGCACCAACTTTTGTCAGGAATTAAATTTTCTGAGAAATCGATGATAAAAAAGTTTCCCATTTGTTGCAGACTCAGTGGACCACACTGTATATCAATCTTAACTTTCCATAAGCGTTCTTCAGGATTTTAGATTTTTCACACAATCAGAGGGCATAATCAATGTCCATCAAAAACAATTCTCAGATTATTCTCAACCCCTTCATATTCCTATCCAAGAATAAGTATATCATATTATCACAAACCAAATACCATGCCAAATACCAAATACCATGCCAAGTGGGATTGGATCAGCTGTAGTATATCGTATTTCATCCACCGGCGAATCCGCCATAATTCCAAATATGCTTTCAAGTGTTGAAGTGAAGTGCAATTCCTCACTTATTTAATTTTAAATATTTCCTTGTTTTGTGATCCGTGAAAACTTCCCGAGCGCTCCTGAATTTGCAATTCTCAACATGATTTTATGTGTGGCATTACAGAAATATGAACCTGAAATGAAACATACATTATGCTGTCTGATGTACTCACAAAATTCGAGTATTTCAAATCTTTTTCGTGATCATTGTAAACTGTTCAACAAATAAAACAAGGGAACCAAATTGGATATAAAAATTTCATAGCGATTTTTCAAAACAAGATATGAAAACGTTCAGTTTCAAGCAGGAGTATCGAAATATATATGACGTGTCATTTGAAACTCGTTTTCAATTATCAAATTACCAACTAGTAGGACCAGAGACTTTCATGTAAATCAGCCACATTTTTTTGAATGCGTTTTACTGATAATAATATAGCCATGTGTTCACAGTTCAGTCGACCGCCCTCCGGAAAGATAACCAACCTCATGCATCAAGAGGTCCGACAACAGTCATTATCAACGGATCAAT
Organism: Zygogramma bicolorata; assembly: GCA_032362365.1. Taxonomy (NCBI): domain Eukaryota; kingdom Metazoa; phylum Arthropoda; class Insecta; order Coleoptera; family Chrysomelidae; genus Zygogramma; species Zygogramma bicolorata. The sequence goes on from JAVJAQ010000596.1 coordinate 17,540, forward strand.
TGACAGCCCTCCGTTTGGACGGCGGACGATTGGCTTCTTCAACAGCCCTACGCCTGGTAAATGCACCAGTCTCGTTGAGGTGGCCCCATCTGCCGTTGAAGCTGAAAGAAAAACTAATTTCTATTGAATCTGGGACTTTTTGTCATTATTGCAGTTTGGTGTTAGAATAATCGATAACTACAAAAAAGTCTCAACTTCCATACCAAAGGTCCCAATCTTATCTTTCATTTGAAGATGACAATGGCGACGTTGCACTATCATTCGAACAAATCCAATTTTATTTTTTTGCATATGCCACCGGGTAGGTTTCTCATGAACATTATGCCATATATTGGATCTTGTATCAGGTATTGAACTGGCATATATTCAATTATCATTGGAATTTCTTCACATTTGAAAAGCAATCAAACTGTTATCAAATAATTTACACATTCGAAAAATGCGTGCACTCTAGAAATCATGCATTTCATGCCAAATTTCGTCAAATTTCATAAGGGCATACGTGTTAATTATATTTGTTATGATTGGCATTCAATTAACTATAGTTGCAGAATTTGTTTATTGAAAAAATAATGACTTCAAGACTGCTTTCAGGTCTTATTTTTTGAACTTATGGTCAGGATTTTCAAGTTCCATTAGGAGTTGTAACCTGGGGGGATTTGAAATACATTGCACTCCTAATATTTTCAAGCTTTGAGTCTTGTCTCATTAGTATACACAATTTTTCAGCTACACGCTGGCCTCCCAAAATTAGGAGAACCTACAAATTGAAGAATTAACAAAAATGAAAATGAAAAGGTATTGACGCTAGATTCGAATCAATACCTACATTTTCCATTGTATCTATCATGAACAATGTCTGATAATCAACAATTTGCGCATAAAGTTGTGCAGCATATTTTTTGCGGAATCATGAATATAGCGTATTGCTGTAGCTCTATTATAATATTTGAAATTTAACTTCAATTTTTTCAATACATTCACTTCTTGAAAATATCTCACCTCTTTACTGATTTGTGATATTCTGCAAAATACAAGGTGGTCTATAATTGAACGGTTAAATTCATAATTATATAACAGAATAGAGTTCAGGTCGTCAATGCCGTATAAGTTATTTCATTGATGACTTATCAAACGTCACTTTTACTTTTCCTCCTTTGGAAGGAAAAGTACGACTTTGCTCCCTACAATGAGGCCAGGAAATGCACACTTTGGATAGATGGAGGCGGATAAAAAGCTTTATTGAAGCAAGACGCTGTTTATCCCCTGAACTATTAGTTTCGTCCACTATAATTATTGAACCTTTCATATAACTTAGGGGTTTTTCCCAATCCTGGAGAACAGTAAGACTTCACCCAGTTCCTAAAAAAGGAAAGAAAAGTTTACCTTGTTATTTGGACCATTTACATTGCTTCCTATCATTTCCAAGGTCACGGAAAGAGCATTCAACATGAAGACAATACGTGTTTCCCATCAAAGATCAACCAGTGACTCATTGGCTTATGTTTCTCATATTTGGCAGCATTTAATCGACAAATTCGGAGAAATGATAGATGTTGCACTCGATATTTTAAAAGCGTTTGATCGAGTGTGGCATCGGGGTCTCCTTCCTTGACTGCCATCTTATGGTTTGCCTCCTCAGTTCTGTGCTTTGTTGAAGAGTTTCTTGTCTGATAGGTCCCTTGGAGACCTGTCAAACCTCTCTTGCTCAGGGATCTTTTTTCAACTTTGGAACTCGTTGACGAGATGAATTTTCCCTGTGGCTCACAAACTTCAAAATTAAAAGTTAAATGTTAATTCGTATCTCCTGTCCCTTGATTCACGCGGTGTTCTTTGAACATTATAGTTCTTCCCGTTCGTGTGAATCTGCATATTGCAAAAATGAAAATAGGTATCATCATTGAAAGGCCCTTCAATCATGTCTCCTGATATTATTTATAGCTTCGCTGAAATGGTGAAACCAATTTGTTATCCGCATAATTGTTAGAGCACAAGAAAAACACACTCGTAAATAATTCCGAATATGACAATCAACAAATTTGAATGATATAATAAAATTATGAATTCGAGCGGCACACAATTTTATTCGAAACGAATCGCTCCACAAACAGCAATAAATTAAAAAGTTTTTGCAAATGTACATTTTGAAGCTCAACGTCATTATTGATTTACGATAATTTTGTGAAAATGAACGCGAATTCCCATTTTGAAGAACAAACGAAATTTATTGCAGGTCGCTGTGACTGCATTTGTACCGATTACGTTTGAATTATGAACTTTGTAGGAAGATACTTTTCTCTTTTATCGAATCCTCAAATTGCCTATGAATTTATATCACTTTTAACGTTTGATTTCGGTTATTCCCGACCATATATTATGGTGATGTGAATTTCGCATTCCAATTCGTATAATGTGGTAGTGCGCTTTGTGCAGCCGATTGATTTGTAGATGATGCGAAGAGAGATAAGGTGAAATATATGAAGTGGGAATTCCACAACCGTATTCACCAAAATGTAATGACTCAGTTATCGAAGATTGAGAGCTTGATGAAGTAATTATAACTTTTCGTAACTTTTCATATTTTCTCCTCATAGTCAATTTCAATAGTCTCCACAATCTGTAGGGTCAGAAGTCGAGATAATTCTGTTCATTAACTCAAATCATAGATCTGTATGTTGTAAGTTGTATTTTTTCATGTTTGGCATCTAGAGGTATATTTTAATCTTGAGTTGAGTCGATTAAAAAACTTCTATAAGTTTAGAAATGATGAAAACAAAGTCGAGTCGAGATTATGAGAATTAGCAAAGCTCCGAGCGGTTAAGATGTGCATGGGCAGGTGAGCTTGGAAACACTCCATATACCCCCATATGCTAAGAATCACACGTTTGACTTCTCTAACTCTCAGCTTGCCCAAGTTTAGACATTTGAGGGAAGATGCTCATTGGAGGATGTCAGCTGTTTATCGGATTATACTCCAATACTCCAAACAACATTGCATACTCTTTGGATTTTTCCAGGTTGTGCGCTTCGAGAAACATTCTGGAAAATAACTCCATGCCACAGAATAATTAACTATTAAACAGAAGCAAATACAATGACATATTCGGTAAAAGCCACGTCTTCCCCGACTGCACCAATAAAAGCGTGTATTGTTCTTATCACTGTACTAAAATATTCTATTGGTTTTGCTTTATTTAGACAGATGAAGAGAGCTTATTGATTTGACGCATTTCTATTGAGTTTTCTCGATGTAGTTTCCTATTGTTGGTATATGTTGTCAGATTTCTCAGTGTCGATCAAGGGGAAATATTTTTGGGACACAGTGTTAGGTTACCGTTCACTTTTGTATAGTACTCAATTATTCTGTGTTCATGCTCGAGAGAGAATCAACAGGACTTCAAGTGCACAAGAGGTTGGTTACACTTCACTCCATAGGTCATCAAACGATAAACTCCAACTGTGTCCGATTACGACTACGACTAGATGGTTGAAATATTATTTCCTTTCAAAAGGTCGTATCACTAATTTGTGCTCTGTGGAGAAGACATAATTGAAATATGGCGCCTCCAGATTGGGGTAGGAATTTTTTTTATGCATCCAATCGTTATTCATATCACTCGTCAGCAGGCCATATTACGAATTTACAGTCCTGAGATCTGTAAGGCACAAGGAGAAATAACAGCAAACGCGTGAAGAAATAAATAAAGGACACTCTTAAAATGAGCCTGTATCAAAACCATGGAGTGAATTTTGTTTGCATAATATTTTCCCGAGAAGCTTATAGCGGGCAAGATGAACAAAGGAATATGTCAGTAATCACCTAAACACTGTTCGATACAATTGATTTGTACAACAGAACATGCGTTATTTTGTATAGCCTTGTTTCTGAGAAAAAATCTTCCATTCACGAGAGAGCGCCTCTGGAGCTCTAGTTGAAGAAATGCTGAAATCTCTGAAATTCTTCCAGTTGAAAATTTTTCACAGTACTTTTTTCGTGATAATGGAGGCATGTTGAACTTTTTGATCTTTCAAGTTTCGATTTCTAGGGTAACCGTTCGTGTGGGAACGACACTGGATGAACGAAAAAGGAATAAATTCTTGCGGTGGGAAAATTCAGGAGGTAATTTTCGTAGCATTGTCACCAACTGCTGATGAATAAAACGGGGTGACAGCAATAATAAACCACGTGCACAAAATAAACCACCATAGGTAAGAGTGTGCGACGTTGTAACTTCATGTGTAATTTCATGAAAGCATAGAGCTTTTTATACCATGGTCTGTCCCCAGTTGCCGTGCTACTACAAAAAATTGAGAGATACGCCGCTAATTTGTGGTAATTTGCAATAATAATGTGAAGACCTTTCAATAATTACCATTTTCGACAACACTTCATTGAATTTCCAAATTTTCCCAACTTTAGCAAGAATTTTATATTTTTTGCACCTTCCTCGGATATGCTCAGATATTACCGCGAAAGGGGTAATATAATCTGAAAATTTTTCAAAACCAACTGGTGCATATTGAATCACTTTCTCGAAGTACCTGTTGTTGTAGAATTTTTCGTCCTCTTTTCGTAAAGTGGAACTTTTGGTTCCTAATGGACCGTATACGAAAGTATAATGATCTTTTTCTTTTTAATGAATTTGAATTGATTCAAGAAATCGACGATGACAGTATTTTTTATTTCGATCAAATCATAACAACTTTTTTTACATGGTTACGAAAGTCATACAAATGTATGTACAGCATGTTCCAATAAATAAATATGTGATGCTTTAACATGCCGGCCGCCTTGAAATATGTTATCAATTTCAACTAAAGGAATAATATAACAAATAAATCAATAAATAATAACATCAGCTACAACTGAGTAAATAAGCTGCTTAACAGTCAATCGGAAGAACACATATTTTTGACACCGCTCTTTTAACAACTTCATCGCGGACTTTTATGCTGACTACTCTTGTAATTCCGTCGTTTCCGGGATGAAGTTGGACGATTTTCCCTAAAGGCCATCGAAGTGGAGAAGTAGAATCTTCTTTCACTAATACCAAAGCGCCTATCTTCAGATACTCTTGAGCATTATTCTTCCACTTGACCCGGACTTGCAATTCGCTGATGTATTCCTTGTACCAGCGATACCAGAAATGATGAACAATTTTTTGAACTCTTTCAAACCTCTTCAACCGGTTCTCAGCTACTTCAGTGTAGATAGGTTCTGGAATCGCTGTCAGACGTCTTCCAACCAGAAAGTGAGCAGGGGTAAGAGGATCTGTATCTTCTGGATTGGAAGTTAAAGGGCAAACAGGACGGGAATTGAGAATTGATTCTATCTGAGTTAGGACTGTATGAAAATCTTCGAAATTCAAATGTGCATTACCTACAACTCTTTTTAAATGGAATTTGGTTCTTTTAATTCCCGCTTCCCAGATGCCACCAAAATTAGGTGATCGAGCAGGGATGAAATGCCACGTTATATTTTCCGAAGCTAGAAAATTTGTAATATTCTTTGTATCATCAGACAAGTAAGTTTGCAATTTCTTTAGTTCTGTACAAGCTCCTACAAAATTTTTCCCGTTGTCCGAGTAAATATTCAGTGGTTTCCCGCGTCTGCTAATGAATCGTTTCAAAGTTGCTAAAAATCCTTTAGTGGTCAATTCAGAGACGACTTCAAGATGAATAGCTTTCGTACTCAAACAAATGAATAAGCAAACATATCCTTTGATGAGCTTAGCACCTCTTGTGTTTCGATCTTTTAGTAGAAATGGTCCAGCATAATCGACACCTGTATTGAAAAACGGAAAATATTGGTTTACCCTACATTCAGGTAAGTTACCCATGATGTATTCAGGTGAAGTTGGTTGAACTTTAAAACATGTGACACATTCCCTTACAACTTTTTTCGCCATGTTACGCCCAGATATAGGCCAAAACCTGTCTCTTATATTGGAAAGAAGCATGGTAGGGCCACAGTGTAATAAACGGATATGTTCATGTTGAAAAATAAGCTTTGTTATTTTGTGTTTGGCAGGTAAAATTATTGGATATTTTTTGTCATGACTGACATTGCTTTGTTGCAACCTACCACCTACACGAATTAAGTTGTCCTTATCTATAAAAGGGTTCAACGAAAGTAAAGAACTTTTGTTATCAACACCTTTCTTTTGCATTAAACTATCATATTCCTTTTCAAACACTTCTTTTTGGACAATATTTATTATAACATATAATGCTTTTTGCAATTCTTCAGTAGACAATGCAAAAGATTGAGTTACTCTATTTTCATTTCTGCAATTAAAAATAGATCTTAGACAGAAGGCAATAACTCTTTGGGGTTTTTGCAAAGTCGAATATTTATGAATAAAATTAAAATCGTTTGTAGTCGCTGAAAAATCAACAGTGCGCTCTTCCGGAATTTCATTCAATAAAGGAAATTTTTCTCTGTTCTCAATGTTACTTCTGAACCAGGTTGGACCTGTCCACCAAAGAGAAGAATCCAGAAGTTTTTTCACAGATGTGCCACGAGATAGTAAATCTGCTGGATTTTCATTCGATACGACATGGTGCCAATCCGATATATGTTAGAAGACTCTTGAATTTCACTCACACGATTCGCGACAAACGTTTTCCAGCGATTCGCGGGCGCCTTTATCCACGCCAAAGTTATTGTGGAGTCCGACCACAAAAAAACTTTATCGAACTTGATATCGATGGAGTCACGGATTTTTTCTATCATTCTCACGAGTAGTAAAGCGCTACATAACTCGAGTCTGGGTAATGTAGTAATTTTCATCGGAGCAACTCTAGATCGTGCGCAAAGTAATCGAGATTGATAGGTTCCGTCAAATGATCTACATCTTGGATATACACAACAGCCATAGGCTCTTTCGCTGGCGTATCCAAACCCATGAAGCTCCACGCTTTCATATTTGTTCATCAACACATGCCTAGGAATTTGAATAGAACATAATTCTTGTAATTCTGAACGAAATTTCTCCCAAGTGTCTTTTATTGTTTCAGGAAGTGCCGCGTCCCAAGATATTTTCAGTTGCCATAATCGTTGAACTATCAACTTTGCGTTGACAACAATTGGCCCTAGAAGACCCAAAGGATAGAATATTTGCGACAATTCTGATAATATTGTTCTTTTTGATACAATATTTTCAGCACAACTTGGTTTTGAATATTGAAATATATCTGAATGAGAGTTCCATAAAACACCGAGTGTTTTACAGGACTCATTTTCTCCAATTCTCAAAATATTTGATTTTAATTTATCGTTCATCTCAAAATGGTTGAGTAAATTTGCATCATTGCATCTCCATTTTCTCAAATGGAATCCTGCCTTCGACAGTATTTTCGTTACTTCACTTTGTAACTGCAATTATTCATGTTCATTATTAGCACCAGCCAAATAGTCATCAACATAAAAACAGTTTTTTATTGATTTCGCGGCCAACGAAAACTTTTCGCTATTTTCCATTGCTAACTGGTGAAGACATTTTATAGCTAAGTAAGCAGAAGATGAATTACCGTAAGTTACAGTTTTCAATTCGAAACATTTCAATTTGTGATTTGGATCTGCTCGCCAAAAAATTCGTTGAAATCGCGTTTGAGCTGGATCGATCCAAACCATTCGGTACATTTCAGAAATATCTCCTGTCATAACGAAGGTGAATATTCGAAACCGCAAAAGAATCGAAAATAAATCATTTTGTAAGGTTGGACCTACATGTTGAACATCATTGAAGGACAACCCACTATCTGTTTTCAAACTGGCATCAAACACTATACGAACTTTGGTAGTAGTAGATTCTTCGCGTGTTACTGCATGATGTGGAAAATAAAAGTTCAATTCTTCTTCGTCTAAATTTTCATCGACTTCCATCATGTGATTCAAAGATAAATACTCATCCATGAATTTCTTATAATCATCTTTTAATGAAGGATTATTTATTAGTCTACGTTCTTGAGAATAAAATCGCTGCAATGCATATTCGCGAGAATGGCCTAATTTATTCAAATTGTTTTTGAACGGTATGCTCACGATGAATCGTCCTTCCTCATCGCGGCGATGAGTACTAGCAAAATGAGATTCACAAAATTTATCTGATTCCGATAAAACATATTTTTTTTTATTCCTTCAAGCTGCCAAAATTTCATCACTTGGTTTTCCAAGTTTGCGTTGATATTGCAACAATTTATGGACTTGACTTTCTCGGTTGAATTGTCTACACTGCCAACTACTACCCAGCCTAACTTGGTTTTTCGCAAGAATAAATTAGTGTTCCCTATTCGTACTTTCCCTATACAAAGAATATCCCAAAATACGTTAGATCCCAGTATAATATCGATTTGACTTGACTCGAAAAATGTTGGATCAGCTAATTTGAAATTTTCGGGAATTTCAATTGATTTTACGTTTATGGAAATGATAGGTAAATTATCTGTTAACCTCGGTATAACCAAGCAATTGACTGGTTTTTCATAAGCATTTGCACACGCATGCATTTGCATATCAGTCATATAACTGATGCTAGTTTTGAGTTGACCTACCCCAGTTACCGAATATTCAATGGGAGTCATCTTCAGATTCAGTTTTTTACATAAACTTTCAGTAACAAAGTTGCTCATAGAACCACTATCTAAAAGGGCTCTGAATTGATGCATTAATCCTTTAGAATCTTTAATTAGTACCACAGCAGTGGATAAAAGAATTTGCGAAGTTGTCGCTGTGTTTGAAATGGTTTCGGATACTGAATGCGTACCGGTTTCATTTCTAGATATGTCAGAATTGTTTTCATGCGAGTTTTGAGAAGGGATGGTAACATCAGTGTTTTTCTGATGTTCCCCTTTTGGAGGGGAATTTTTTCGAACCTGACGAGGATATAAATGTAGAAGCGAATTGTGTGGCTTTCCACATTTCCTACATTTCGGTGCTAAACAATTTTTGGTATTATGATAAGTCCTTAAACAATTTAAGCATAGATGATGCTTCTTTGCTTCTTCTATTCTCATAGACGTAGTCAATTTCATGAAATCTTGACACCCATAAATTGTATGAATACCCTTGCAATAAAAACATTGCAACTTAACCGCGTTTTCTGAATTGGATGAAGTAGCATGAATGCTCGATTGGAGTTTATGATAAATCTTATTCTTGGGATCAAATTTATTATTGTCAGTTTTTTGAGTTTTATGGGTCTCAAGTTTATCAAGAAATTCACATCGTCTTCGTAGAAAATTCTTTATGTCAAACATTTTTTTTTTACCTTTATTTCTGCTACAATATGCTTCCCATTCCTTGAAGGTAACATTATCGAATTTATCAACAATTATATGAATGAGCAAAGTATCCCAATTTTCAGTTCCTTCCCCCAAACTATCCAAGGATCTCAAATTATTTACCATAGTATTTAACAATTTCCTCAAATCTTTTGAACACTCCCTATTAAGTTTCGGACAATCCAAAATTGCACGAACGTGAGTATTGACAATTTTATTGGTATGTTCAAAATTTTCTAGAGCACTCCAGGAAACAGAATAATTAGAAAAAGTGATCGGGATAGATTCGATTATTTCTAGGGCCTCCCCTACTAAAAATGATCTAAGATAGAATAATTTTTGCAAATTAGAAAGTAAAGTTTTTTGATCTATCATTGATTTGAAAGCGTCTCTGAATTCTACCCATTTATTTGCTTGACCATCAAAAACTGGAATACTCATTGGAGGTAATTTTGCCATGTTGAAAGGGATCATAGAATTGAAATTGAAATGGTTATTCCCAGACATTTCAGGAATAGAGACTGCTTTATTATTTCCTTTGAATTCCCTTCCAATACTTTCACATTTGTTGAGCGAGTTGCGCTCATTACCTTCACTAATATCTTTCTGAACTTTTGAACCAACAGACTTATCAGTTTCTGACTTGGAATTAGTAACTACACTCGATGATGATTCTGAAATTGGTTTCTTACGACTTGTTGTTTCATTTACAGATTTCTTGTTGTAAAATTTCTGAATTGATTCATCGATTTGAGCTTGCAAAGAATAATAAAGGCATTCAAAATTTTCCCTTTCAACATCATCCACTTCTTGGGGCTCTGAAATGAACTCTATTCTGCTTTGAATTTCATTAAATTGATCAAGAAGTGGTTCTAGTTTTACTAATCTAGATTTCAATTCATTGCATGTATTCTGATCGAATAACTCAAGATTAATTTTACCGCAATATATTTTCACTCTAGTCAAATTCGATTTGACAAGTTTTCGTTTAAACTTCAACTCTGCGAGATCTGTCATCACTCAGATTGAATCAATTTCAGTATAAGGAATTGTAAGGAAAGGATAAGGAAAGAAGGAACTCACTTTCTGGTACTCTACCTTGTTCCTTCTGCTGGCACACGTTGGGGCTAGCCGCTATATTACTCGACTGGTCCAAAATGTTGCTATACGGCTCGAAGTGGACCATAATGTTGTAGAATTTTTCGTTCTCTTTTCGTAAAGTGGAACTTTTGGTTCCTAATGGACCGTATACGAAAGTATAATGATCTTTTTCTTTTTAATGAATTCAAATTGATTCAAGAAATCGACGATGACAGTATTTTTTATTTCGATCAAATCATAACAACTTTTTTTACATGGTTACGTAAGTCATACAAATGTATGTACAGCATGTTCCAATAAATAAATATGTGATGCTTTAACACCTGTTCAGTGCACTGAAACTAGATGAGTACCACGATTGCAAATACATCTTCATACAAAAGAAAAAATGTTCTATTAGAATTAAGCCAAATGTTCAAAAATAAATAAAACCTGAATGTATTTTGAACAGATCTGTATGAGGGTAATTTCTCATTCATCTGAACTTTCTTATCAGATATAGGATAACTTGAGTATAGTAAATGATTTTTGGAGGAAGATTTTAGTGATTCTTAACTGGAAGAGCAAAAAGAAATATTTTCTGCAAAACGACTTCGCTGTTGTTGATGTCTTTACTCCAAGAGAAGCGGGAGTTGGGAACAGAGTGAAGATACTCGAGAAATGAAGGTAGAAAATAGTTAGAAGCTCTTGTACCTGATATGACGAAAGCATTGACTGGAAAGAGGTCAAATACATTTTTCCATCACCTAAGATGGATGGTTCTAGTCAATATGTGCTCTATTTATTATTTGACTGAAAGTTACTAGATCATTTGATGATAGCAATAATTTACGTTTGTCCGAAAACGAAAATAATAGTAGTATAGTAATATAGTAGGTGATTATACCACGAGTCAATGATAATAGTCACTATTGCGAGTAGTATACTTTATGTACGACCGATTTATTATAAATGAATGATTCTTCAGTTTCATTCATCTCAATACAAATACACAAACTTTACCCACGCGTTTGACACTGACACTTTGGAGTTTGGTTATATCGTTCCCATGGTAATATTCAATTCGAGCAATTTTTGACAGGACTACTGGAGGGAATAAAGACAATTACTATAAATCCTCCACCATAATTCCCTAAGGGAATAATATATGGCATTATATTACAGAAACCATGAGTATAATATTTACATTACGTATTAGTCGTAAATAAATGATATTATTTTCCTTATATTTATATAAGTTTGCCTGTTTTCCATTGTGACCGATTTTCACTAGTTTCTCAGGAAATATATTCAGTATTTTCAATGGAAATTCTTCCATACTTATCAATTCAAAATTGTGTAGTTAATCAAATGTTTCTGTTATTTCAGAACTCAACTGTGTAGCACCAATAAAATGTGTATACATAGGGTAAATATAGTATATTTAAGCCTCTCTTATCTGAAACATCGATTACAAGTGGAAAATAAAATATGATAATATTGGAACAAAAAATATCACCTTACTGTTGGTGAATAGTGCTTGCACTAAGTGGTAAGAAGATCCTAATAATGGTTGTCTACACTTTTGTTACTGTTTGCAAATGGGTTCGAACGTCCTTTTACAAATGTCAACCATAAGATGTCTGAACTTGTGATAGTGATGGATCAACAGGATCTCACTTTTTTACGTGTAAATCACAACTCTGTGGGGTATCAAATGAAAGGGCTTGCTGAGAATAACAGTCTGAATCCAATATGGCGTACTAAATTTTTTATGTTTCAATACAATATGAGTATGAAATGAAAGGAATGTGAGTTGAACTCTGTTGATCTGATACATTTGATTTTTTCGAGGACTGTTTTGCGCTCCTATGTAATATTGGGTTGAATTTTTCGAGTGTGTAGCGTCGGCTGATTAACTTTGACTCGTTCAATATGGCGTCAATTGTGTCTATGAGAGATATAACTCCAAAATGAAACCCGGAACTGTGTTGAGTGAAATGAATTTTTCCGCTGACGCTCCCATGAGAATGTCAACCCACAGAAATCGAAATCTGTGAGAGCAATGAATTAACGGTGCCCTATATTTGAACGTGTGAATCCCAACACCTAGCTCCCTTGGCGGGGATCCAAATTTCGGCCTCCCGCATTATAGGCGGACGTACTGACCACTTCACTACTGAAAATCAACTTCAACCCTATAACCCATCTGAAAATCGGTTTTTTAATAATCGGGTCAGTAACCTTCTCATCAAACCTACCAACTGTCAATGACAAACTTCAAAAAAAGCACGTGACTCAACCGCTGCTGCTTCATTCTCTAAATGGTTTACGTAAATAAAAATAATCTCTCATCACAAACAAATCCCTTCAATTATCCAGCTGCGGTCGATTTTCCCTTCCTTCTACCCCTCTAAAACTCCGGTGCTACCCCCTGTGGCTAATTAGGAAAAGAAAGACCCTTCAAACGTTGACTTCTTATGATGCTTTGTCATTACCGACCTTTCAGAAAGGGATCACTCGATGATGGAAGTGATTTAATTAGTCCATTGTAGTCTTCCTTTGAAGTTTGAGTAGAATCGGAGAGGTCGTCGAATCCTCATTCGCAATTTTTGTTAGCGAGCGAGAACGAAGCTTTGCGTATATTCAGTTTTTGACTAGTGGAGAATACTTAGGATAGGGAATATGCATGGCATTAAAGTCCCAAATAATTTCTTCCGAATCTTTATTGTTGTCATAGAACAGTATTTTTTCATCCAGTCAAACTGAAAATTAAAGAATTAGGGAAGGAAATTCAAACGCTTCACCACTGAAACGAAATGTTACATCAGACGTGAGTTTATCGGCATCAATATTCATACTGTGTGAGTGATGAAATATTTCGAATCTGTTCTCCTGTGTCAATTTGTAGTGAATCTATATTTGTAGTAAATCTATAGTTATATCTGAAAGTGGTTCATCGGCCAATTCACCGAAAATAGACAAATTTATGAGGACAGCATATTTTGCATCAAATCTCGATTTCACGCACCTCGAGCTCAAATGAGTGGAAAGTGCGGAATGAACAATATGTTATGTGATGTATTTGAGTCCACAACATAGATTGGTATTCATGAATGCCCACAGTAGAGATCCATATTTAGGTTAGATTAGTTTGAGACCAAATTTTTTACTAAATAGCTAATGCAACACTTACTTCTAACTAATTCACACTGGGATGTAAATAAATATACCACATTCACATTAAAATGATTTTCTCAGTGATATAAATACGAGTTTGGGGTAACCCTCCTCATTATACTTCGAGCCACGTTCTCATAGACCAAAATTGTAGTCACGTAGTCTTCGTACTGCATAAAAATCACAACACCGATATGGACGTGGATATGGGAGTGGAAGTTACCGATGAGAATCCATATTGAACAAAGAAGGCCGAGGCCTCATAATTATTAGCATAATTCACTGGAGGAAACATATTCAATAGAGGCGAATAAGTCAACTCAGTCTGATCATTCATTAGATACTATGAATGGTAGGCATTCGCGAGACAAAGACCAAGACTGATCAATCTTGGTCTTGGTCTCGAAAAATAAATGTAGTTTTGGTCCTGGTATTAGTCTTGATGTTTGAAGAACAAGACGAGACCGGCTCAGTCTTGGTCTTGCTAATCTTGGCCATGGATCAAAATGCGTCTAGAAATTTGAATTATTTAATTCAAAAGTCCAACAGTTTATTTGCATATAATACGTATTTCGAATTTCTCAGTCTTTAACAATTGTCGATTTAAACAGGTAAAGTAAGCGAAATGAATTTCTCATCCCACCAAAAAGAATGTAATTTTCAAGAATTCTTGATTAAAGATTCAATTGGGCCCGCACAGCGCACAGGTCGACAGGCCAGAAAAATGGTTCAAAAGTGTCGGAATGTTGGTTAGGATTTCATTGGCCATTGAACACTGGATTATTGTGTGATGAGCAGTAAGATGCAGATGCGGCAGAGGGGTGGAATCGGAATCCCGAAGCAAATGCAATACTTCTTATATTATGTAGGAGCGGGAAAACATCACAAAGCTGACCAAATATATTTGACATAATTTATTATTTTCATTTAGTATCATACTCTGATGGTGGCAACACTGCAACTCAAACTAATTTGTATCTATGTTTTTCAATAAATAAATACGTTATCTACCTTCTATTTGGTTTCTTTGAATATGAATATAACCTATATAGAGAATGAGTTAATGAAGCTATGGTGTATCAAAAATATTTCCAAAAATTTCAAATTGAAACCTAATAACTTTTGTATTTTTCTTTCTTCAATAGTAGGAGGTACCTACGGACCACTGCGACCTTACAACATACACCTATTTGTTGTAGACTGTAAAACTGCAATACAGAATATAAAAAATTTATGTCCGATTCTTTGTGAACAAAAATGAAAAACCTACCATATGAAAAATTGCCTTAACATTATCTATCAGATCTTTCGATACTGAGTAAATTTAGGTTCGTTATTTTTATTTCAAGACCAACAACAAGACTCTTGGGAGAGACTCTTGGTCTTGGTCTTGTATCAAGACCAAGACAAGATCAAGATTAGTCTCTTGATCTCACGAAGCCCTAGTGAATGCTTACACCAATTTATATCCAAACTCTCCGAGAAATTGAGTTTCAAACCATTCTTCTGGAAATGAAGGATTTTTGATTCCTGGTTCAACTCATGTTCCCCTGAACGAGGTGAGATGTACACGTAGAATTTGTTTCAATATTTCTGTGTTCTTTCAGTCATCCATGGAATGTTTTTCTCTTCTGACCGACGTGAAACATAAGACATGAAGCACACCAGAATCTATGAACTCATGATGTATCTGCCACCGAACTTTTTTCTTTATTGTTTTCGATATATGAGCTCAAATTATTCCTTGTTTAACAAGTCATCTTCAATTCTCCTTGTTACGAGAAATTAGAAATTCCCTTACTACGTTGGCCTGAATAGGTCAACGTTCTGTTATTCTTATCATCATGTGTTATACCTGTAAATCACCATGGAGATGGAAGAAAATATTACAATCAATTTTCTGGATTTGACTATAACAAAAATTATGGATGAATATTAATTTTAAATTTTTTACAGATATTGTAATTCACGATTCATCAACCCATCCACATCAGCATAAAGCGGCATCATTTAATATTATGGTTCACAGACTGGTGAGCGTTCCCTTATAGGATACAAATTTTAAAAAATAACGGAATGTTATGAAACAAACCGCTATAACAAAGGTTATAACAGTGATTTTCCGACTAGCAAAACTGTTTTGAGATCTCATGGTACTGCGACTTTTTTTTTCTGTTGGTATTTTATAATTACTTCCATAATGCTAATTGATTATATTTGACGAGCCGTGAGCACAATGAAGCTGTAGACAATAAAAGTGTTTTATAAATTTATCATGGAAACGTGAAAAAAACTGTTATGAAATAGGCAAAAAATTAACACAGAAACGTTTTTACTTTTAACTTATAAAACATATTTTATCATAAAAGCTAAATGCTTTGTGGCAGATCTATATCACTTCCTATTTCGAGCTTATTTCATAACTGCTTCCTGTGGGTTGAAAAATATATTTTATTGGAATGCTTTCAATCACAGTTTTGTTTTTATTGCCATATTGTCACTTTGATGATAATTTCCCAACTATTCTATAGTATGTATGAAATATTTACTTCAATTCAAAAACAATAAAATAACTGTCAAAAAATCAAATTGCTTCCGCGAATATAAATCATCTGTCGCCAAGAATAAAATGCAGGAGTCAACCGGTATATGGAAAATAATATATTATCCCAAGCAACCCAGTGTTTCAATTTTGTTTTCAACAAAAAGAAAAGGTTATCAATGATAAAAAATTGAGAAATCCTATACAAGCAGAAATCTATAGCTTCAAATGTAGTCCGACTCTGCCATAATACTATCACTCCTAGTAGCTAAAATATGTTGTTATGCTTGCTACTGATACCATATTATTTTATAGAACGACGCCATTTTGAAATGATAGCAATCCGAAATACTGACATTAGAAAAATTGTCAATTCATCTAATCTATTAAAAATTGAAAATATGAAATACCGCATATATAGTGATATTTGCAGCTGAAAAGTACATAGATATCATAAGATTAAATTATTTAGAACAAACTCAGTTCAGTTCGCAACTAGAAAATCAATACATCGTCAGAATTTTTGTATAATCAATATTTTTTTCCAAAAACATAAATAAATGAGAAACGCGCTTGAATTTTGGTAATATATTTGTCAATAAAATTTCATTGCCATTAAAAATATCAACCTTTGAAGCACATTGTCTTCAACAGTTCTTTCTATAAGTACAATACTGACATTATTAAATGGATTCAACCTTTTTGCTTGTTAATTTTTCAGTTGGTGACATATCTATTATATTTTTCTAGTGTCCAATAGAAAATTACATCTCGCGCCTACAAGAAAACCTTTTTCAACAATTTTTATTTTATCGTTATCGTTTTGGACTTCATTGTTTTTTATAACGCTCACTTAGAACTACGAAAAAACTCTAATAAGTTGTCTTTTAAGTATTATTTAAATATGTTGCAAAAGTTCAGTGAGAGAAGGCTCTAAAAAATCAATTTTCAAGAGTGTTAGAAACATTTTATAACTACTGCTGACATGTTCATAAAACTGTTTTAAAGTGCTTGTGAAAGGCCCTTCAAAATATTAATACAGTCTATAATGTTTTATAGAACGGTGCCAATTTCCTACTTATAGCTGATATATAAACTGATTACAGACTTGTCATGAGTTGAATATTTCGGAATTGTATGAAGATTTCAGTGAAAGTTTTCAGTAATTCACCCTCTTTTCCACTGAAGAGCTTAAGAGATGATTTTCTCTGAGCGAGTTGGAACGAAATATTATCCTGGTAAGAATTTTTCCACATTACATCTATTACATTACATTACATTTATTTTGATTTGTGTAAATATTCCTATGTTTGCTATCTATTTGATTCAATTCTGATATGGTTGGTATACAAATTGAGCAAAAAAAAGGATTTATATGCAACCCAGTGCCCGTCGTCGCCTTATAGAAAGGGAAGCAGCTGTTTTGGATGGACTTTCCTTTCTTTTGAATAAATCAAACGTCCTCAAATGATATACATGTACCTATCAACAGAGATTGTTGTTGATTTTTTTTCTGATTTCGATTTTTTTGTAACTTCTATTCCTTGATTCGGAGAAGAAAAAACACTCAAATAATTCATCAAACATTGAGAACATTTCTGGGAGGAATACAGTTGAATAATTTGTTTCTCCGAAACGTTCTCCCAACTAGAATAAAATATAAAATAGCTATTTGGATAAGAAGATACTTAATTGTCCAGAAAAAAGTTTCAAAAAATCTGCTCATTCCCTTCGTTCTCGTGCTTTACCGAATCCACCGACCCGAAATATCTCTGAATTTATTCCCATTATTATTTGCGAACCGAACCCGATACCAGCCCAGATACAAACAAGCCTCCAACGAATGCAGCGCAGATTCTGTAATGCCCTTCTTTGCGTGTGACATACGGTGGCTCCTCGACGACTTACGATCCGGTAGACGACAATGCTTGTCACTTACCTTCTAATTAAGGCCCATGCGTTGTCATGTTGCCTGTGTGATACCAGAAACCATACCGTTGATAATGACCGCTATCTAAAATATGCAGACGTTCCGCCAGCCTTATTTATCCTTAAATTAAAGCTGAAATAATGCTCTGATCTCCGGGCTGATTTCTTCGGTACTGCTCTCGGTAAAGAAATGTTGAAGAAGGGTTTCTTCGTAGGTGTCACGTCAGGAAGATATATCAAAATGGTTAAGATACCTAGAAAACCATGGTGTATCTAGTGATTCGATATTGTTTAGAATTTCTTGGCGAAAAACAATCGACGATTACGAAAGCTTTCTAATTTTTGTATAAGGGGCGTTATAAGCACTTCCAAAAATCTGTCAAATGTCGGTTTTGTCAGATTGACGTAACTTTGAGGTTTATTGTTGTCTATGAAACTATCTGAAATTATTTCTTCGTATTGAACAGTTTTTAAGAGTCTATTTAAATAGAAATGAGTTTTGAAGTTATTACAAGTACTTTTTCACGATGTGTAGAAGATTTTGTATTTTGTGTGGACAGTCAAAATCTGGGGATCCAGATATTCGTCTTTATTCAGTACCTAAGGTAAGTACAAACAAATCGCCCCAAAAAAATAACATGAATGTAGCATTGTAGCTAATTTTATTCGTTTCAGGGCTGAATACTAGTAGAATACTCGGTTGCACATTTCTCTAGTGAAAATTAAGCTTCATATGGTATAGGACTGATCGCCATCTACAATAGCGATTTGAAGTTTTTATGATCTCAAAAATCAAGCAATCGGTTTATCCCAAAATTATTCAGGTATAAGTAGATACACCAGGATTTCCTAGGCATCTCAAAAATGGTTTTCCTTTTTCTGGCAGAAGTTCATGTATTTCGTGACATTTTCTTGCCCAAGTTGATGTTCTTCTTTCGAAGTAACTTCATCATTTTGATGGTTCTGTTCAATTTTTGATGCCAATGGCACCAACAGTTATTAATTTTTGACTAAGAAGCTTTTATTTGATTTACAATGTATGTTTTTAACTATACAGTGTGTAACAACGAAAACTTAAGCCGTTGTTGAATATAAAAGGTAAGATTTTCGAAAATAGCTCGTACACGTCGATTTCTAATTAAAGGGGGACACCTTTCAGACTACTCAGATTTTTTGTAGTACGCACCCCCTCGGAGGGGTGCGTCAGACGACCCTTATTTAGATAGGGAAAGTAGGTCGAATGACACCTTGTTTTAAAGATCTTTCGAATACCTTTACAACTCTGTCGACAGAAAATTTTTGTGACGATTAGTTTTAGAGATAATTTGAAGTTTTAAAGGTATTTGTATTGAGTTCAACCCTTTTTAAAATAAATCAAATTGTTTTTAAGGTGCAATTTACGTTCATAACTTTCATAAAAATATAAATTTTTGCTTTTTATGACAACCTGCTAATACGTGTCCATGTGATTTCGTATTTTTTGTTTATTTGGTAGGAGAATTTTTCGGAGGACGGGGTTGATTACCAATCGTTACAAAATTTTTCTTTTAACAGAGTTGTGAAGGTATTCGAGAGACCTTTAAAACAAGGTTCCACTCGACCTACTTTCCCTATCTCAATAAGGGTCGTCGGACGCACCTCTCCGAGGGGGTGCGTACTACAAAATGTCTGAATAGTGGAAGGTGTCCCCCTTTAATTAGAAATCGACGTGTCCGAGCTTTTTTTGAAACTTTTACTTTTCATATTCAAAAACGGCTCTGTTAAGTTTTCGTTATTACACACTGTATTTATTCTGGTGGAATTATGCAACTCACTTCAATCGATTTGATTGAAATTTTGTATACATGTTTAGTTTGGATGACATGGTTAGCTGTGTGACGTCTTTCTGAATCCAACATGTCGGAATACACAAGATGGCGGACTAGTTATTTTTGATGTACTTCTTCATCATTATGGGTATCAGATGAAGGGTATTGCTGAGAATACCACTGTGAGACTCCGCTGCTCGAATCCAGCTGAATTTGTGATGGATTGAGGTTTTGGAGTGCTTTTTAATGATATTGAGGTCGAATTGCATCATTTGGTTTACTTTGACTTGTGTAATATTATGACGAGATATGTGCCAACAGCATTGCTTTTCAACTTGTCTAGAAGGATCATCCCCGGAATTGTGTTGAGTCAGAGTTGGATCTGATATTGGAAAAAAAAAGGATCCGAAATATCCGAATTCTCAAAATGTGTCCTGAAATTTTTCAAAACAGTTATACATACACTTTCACTTGAAAATGTATTTGGATACAAGTATCCGGATATTTTTTTCGAATACTTCCTAGAATACTTTCATACTTTCGAGGCTACTTCTGAAAGAAACCTAAATTACTAGTATTATAACTATGTGATGTGCATGTATTTTTTTTAATAATAATGAAAATGCATGAAATGATATGGAAAAAAAACTGAGGAAGTACTAAAAAAAACTCATGGCATTGCGTCTGTACTCTGTAGACAAGAATTTGCAGGATTTCTCTTGTAGAAACCAACCGTGTTACTGCCTGCAGCTCAATTCTCGAGTACCTAATACAAAAGTTGGACAAACGACGTTTGCCGAATTCATAACCCGTATGAGATACGACACGAGTTTACACGATCATAACTCGAGAATCGGGTCCTTGAGCTTCTGAAACTGAATTTGACCAACCAGCGTCGAACTAGCTGAGTTTTCAAATTTCAAACTTTCTAGAGGGCGTAGTCACTTCTACTCGTACATTGAAACGAAATTATGAATATTAAGAACTACTTCATTATAATCCGAAAAAATTATTTCTTTTAATCATACTGGGTACAGGGGTTCTTAAGGAGGGCGATATAGAAAATATAACAAATAAATATATGTCACCAATTGGGTAAAACAAAGCTCTTTTTCTACATAATAATATTGTTACGATATATCCTTGGGTTCGTTTATTAAAACTCCAAACAACACTTCACTACTTTTATTTCAACACTTTATCACAATACAATACGATACAATCGCTAAAACTGCTCCGCTAACAACTAACGCTCTGTACTCAACACCCTGATTACCTCTCTTTTATAGAAATTCTACACTTCGACTTCTGTACAAAACTCTCTCCACTCAGCTCTCGATAACTCTGCTCAATTCTCTGCGAATAAAACCGTTGAATACCTGTCTCTTCCGCGATGAAGTGTCTCCTTATATACCTGCGGACGCCTATGGAGAATCTTCGAGAAAAGCCTCGATGATGTGTATCGAATTCTCCTCGCGAATTCCTGGAAAAATTACGTTCGCTCTTCGACCCCTCATATTATTCTGCGTTTATGACCGACAGAGCCGGCGCTAGGACATTTCATAACAATATTATATAACGATGATAACCAGTAACAATATGGCATTCAACATATATTAGGCACATTTGGATTGAAAATAGGGCAGTGTTGTACGTACGGTAGGTGCATCATCAGTGGACGTTAAAAATTAAATTAGAGCTAAGTAAGAGTAAGAGCTCGAGCTGACATGATAATTCGAGCAAAGATTCAGAAATGAGAGGGCAGATGACAATTCAGTTTTCCAATGCAACATTCACACAGAGTATATATGGTTCCCATTAACGTTCAATTAGCGTAATGAAGCGAGTTTTGAAGAAAACTCATCGACTACCTTTTCATATTTGGATAATTGATATCCCTACTGAATAGTTGGTAATAATTGGATGCCTTATTTCATTATGAAATATAATATTACGATTCCAAAAATTTTCCCTAAGAACTTTTTCAACATCCTCGGTAGTATAGTGGTCAGTATCCCCGCCTGTCACGCGGGAGACCGGGGTTCGATTCCCCGCCGGGGAGGAATTTTTTATTGATGCTATGTGCTATCTTTTTCCAAACTTGTTTTATCATCTATACATTTCTATTCAGACACGTGTAGTGAATTGAATAGCATTGTATTTCTTGTTTCATGGCACCACATTCTCTCTTTATTACAATATATTTTGGGATATATGTCATTTTCTCACTTGTTGTAGGTACTTGTTTTCCAGTGTTCAAAATCAAAATAATAAATACCTAGGTATTTGTATATCATTATAATTTTGTCTTGATGTGCTTGGTAGAAATATCACGAACATATAAATTCTAAAGCTTTCTGAACAATATGTGTACTTTCAAACTCTTAATCTTCGTACCTATTATATGGTATGAGAATCAACTTGACAGCGATAATTGGACAGTGCTTCGATGTAATAGAAACGAGCATATCTATTGGACATGTGAAAATTCACGCCTGATTTCTGACAAATTTCATTATTAATAAATGCCCATTTCCAATATTCAACAACGATAAAATTGGTTGTTTTATCTCATGAAAAATAAGTTTTCGGATTCAGAATTTTCCCCTGAAAATTGTTTGAACATCCTTGGTAGTATAGTGGTCAGTATCCCCGCCTGTCACGCGGGAGACCGGGGTTCGATTCCCCGCCGTGGAGACTTTTGCATAAGTCAAATGATATTTCTTGGTTTTTTATTTGATTACATACTTTCATTAGGTAAAGTTAGGGGATAAGTTGGCGCTACTCACAATATATTTCCACATTAATTCATCAATAATTATGTAATATTTTTCATAACATGTATGAAAATCATGTTAGGTATATATAAGTAGTTTTTGAAATTATATTTACCTTTTTTACATCTTTTATATTTCAACTTCACTGAATTTCTATTCAAATTGTATTAGTATTCCTTGTTTTATACAGACCACGAAGGTTCTAGGATGTTTATTTTTCAATAATAAATATTAAATAATCTATAAAACATCGAAGCTGCTTACTTATTGTTTATATTTCCATAAAAAAAATTTAACCATCCTTATTCAAACCGAAACCGCCAATATGAAAAAGCTCTCAACTGCTGGGAATCGAACCCCGCTCTGACCACTATTTTACGACCATTGGAAGTGTGAAAGAGTGAACAAGATCAGGGACAGACTAGAATTATGAGAAGAAAGAGAAATGACAGAAAATGAAAATCAAAGGAATCTGCTTCCATCATGCTGTCTGGTGAAGAATGCATATCTATGAGTTCACTTGACATATAACCTGGATGGCTGCCTCTCCTGGAGTAGAAAATGTTGTGTCAGATTTGAAATTTTTGACAAATGTCAGTCACGAAAATAATCAACAAGAGATATTTGCACTTCCTTTCAAAGAAATTTTGTGATTCTAAATAATTTTCGTTCAGAGAAAAATAAGTAAAAAATATAAATGGCTGGCAGTACGTCCAACCGCAAAATGAAACACTGATGGATTTGTACACTGCCCCCTGATCGCAGTAGAGTGCCCTAACTACAGCCATCTTCTCTATCTTATCGAAATAAATTCCGAATGAATAGGCTCAAAAAAAGAGCTTAAAATGGGTTTTCAGTTGAACCTCTGACCCCCCTCACGAACGTCAACCCTCAGAAATGGAAACTTGTGCAAACAATTTATTACCGAGGCCTTACATTTCAAGTGAATCCCAGCACTGTGCTTCTGTGGTGGGGAATCAAACCCCTGTTTGTTTTGCTATGAATATAAAGCGGAATTATTGAAAAATCAAAAAAATAACAAAAATACAAACGAAAGTTACACTTATTATTAATACATTTTTGAATTTCAGCTGAAATGATGAAAGCTCTTCAGTTGATAAACGAAAATGTGGTTGAGAACGCAGTCTTAAACTCGATCCTGATCGATTTGCATATTTTATCAAATAATTTTGTGAACAGTAAGAACCAGAACATGTTCATGTCAGTCATTCCTTGTGTTATAAAACCCGGAGATTCCAGTCGTGACTCAAATTTGGTACAATTCATCAACTACAGGTAGGGATTTTCCCATATTAATTTTTTATGAAAATTTTGTACGAGTGTCCTTTCTGGAGATTCATTCTGCGCTCCTGTTGACAAATTAACAGTTGACTTATCAGTTTCCTTAGCAATTCAGTATACCAGCTATTTGGAAAGTTCGACAATTAATTCCTAAATTATACTTAATGCTAGAAAATTCTTACTAGTCATTTGCATTCGTCATTTTCCTATTCTCTGTAGCTTTTCTTTAAATTTTATCGAAGCATCACTCGATGTCCTATAATAATTGAATAACACTTTTCCTTGTTGACATTTTCAAATTCTGTTATTGAAAAGTTCAGATCATGTTTATTATTTATTTTATGTCTAATTAATTCCCTGTTATTTTATAAATCGATTGGATATCTTTTTCCCTATAGACTTGTCAATTTGTTGCATTTCTTGAATGAATTTTGTTAATTTTGATATGAAAGTTCTGACGTCACACTATGTGAATGCCAATCTTAATTACTATATACGGGGTACTTGAAAGATTCTTCCTAATACATTACATCTGATCAACGAATAATTATGCTTTCATATTGATGACTTTTAAAATCATGACAATACCCCAAGTATTATATAGGATTTTTCCTTGGAAATGAAGAAAATCTTTTCTCATATTTCTTGTAATTGTAATTGGTGTCACTTGTTTTGAATAAATAAATATGACTTAGGTTAAATATTCCTCTTTTTCTATCTTCATTTATGTATTTCAATCTGTGACTGTTCACATTAATTTGACTGTCAATGATATATGGTCCTTCAAATAAATAAATATTTGAATTTCAACTGAAATGAATATATATTGGATGAAAGCTCTTAAGTTGATAAATGAAAATAAATGTGGTTGAGTGGGAAGTTGAGAACGCAGTCTTTAACTCGATTCTGATCGATTTGCATATTTTGTGAATTAATTTTTTGTACAGTCAGAACCAAAACATGTTCATGTCAGTTATTCCTTGTGTTATAAAATCCGGAGATTCCAGTCATATGATTTTGAAAAACAAACTTCTGCAACCTTCGTTCGTTTTCGATTCCCAACAGATTTGTAGAATGGTGCTCGCAAACCTCTTTGATATAAGAATCCCGATAACATTCTCGAATGAAACAATTTGTTACAATGATGCCAAAGAAAAACTCATCCGAACAGCCGCCGTAACAAATATCTAATACTGCCTCAGGCGGATTTCTTCCCCGTTTCGATTATTGTAGATATAGGAACTCACAACACCTGAGGGGCCCGATTCTGTCACTTTGTGTAGACCACCGTCGGGCGGTCGCGATTGTTTGCATTATATATCCTTCCCTATGACCGTGTTCAAGGCTGTCCCACATAAAGTGCAGGAAATTACGAGCATGTTGTTGTAAAACTACCAACTTACCGATATTGCAGCAGGACACAGCATCCTATCTAGTGACTCTCCCGACATATCAACTTCTAATCCTCCTATTTATGTTGAAAGTTACATGAGCCCGGCAGGGTCTTTGTTGTTTTATCGAATAAAACGCTGGTTTTATTACCTGGAACATGGGTATATTTTTGAACGTATGAAGGCGATTTGGGATATTGAATCAGAAGGATAAAAATGGTCCAGAGATGATAAATTGGTGGACAATTCAGAACACAGATGATATTTTCAACTAAATGTAATATTAAAATATTGATACGTATTTGAGAAACTCTTTTTGGCTTCTCCTGCGAAATTATTTGATTTTAGTTTCTTATGCTTGGTATATAACAAGTGATTTCAGTGCCCGTTGAGCCATATAGGCAGGGGAGTAGCTGTGTTAGATAGACTCTTCCTTTCCTTTTGTGAAAGAATCGTCTTAGAATGATGTACACGAAAAAACAGAGTGTGTATCATTAATTTTTTATTCAACTTCTTCCATAGGAGGTCTTTTCGTTATTCAGAAAAAAAGGCAAGAATTGTTACTCAAACTTCATTCTCTTCACGAAAATAGTCAAGCTTCTGAATGATAATATTTATTTTTCAAGGAGTGAATGATTACTTACATTACAACTACATTATTTATTTATTGAAACTGGAATGTTCTGAAGAGATTCTGGTGTGGAATTGGTGATATTAGCATCAATTTTAGTTTATCCTTTGAATTATATTATAATTTCTTGAGTTTTATCAAACTGATTGGCTCATTTTTGATTTGACAAGCTTTATATTTGAGTTCAGCTGATTTAATTATATCGTTACGAGTGGTTTCAATAGATTGAAAAATAAATAATATTATCGTGTACCTATCTATGCGTGGGAATTTTCCGAAAGAACGATTTCAAAAAAGTCGAGAAGACAGTGAACGCACCAAAAAAGTAGGTCCGAATTTAGTGGCAATACCATAGGTATATCACAAAACTACAAAGGAAAAAAATCATCCACCACAAAAAATACTTCGAAGCAGAACTTCCTCCTTTTCCTAAATATGGTTAAGAACAGTTTCCTTATATAATATGGTGTTTGTAATACCAGTACACAGACCATTGTGAGTTTTCGAATTTTCGCAATCTATAAGTTTTAAAATGAGGCTTGTTACGTGAGTATTGACGCTGGTGCAGCAATATCCGAACTTATGACGTGAACAAGGGTTTTATGTGACGTGAATAATAGCCTAAGTGTTCATTACACACGTTTCATGAAGTGTTTGATGCACCATGAAACTTTGTGCAGATATATAAAATAAAAAGATGTGTAGGTTAATGAATGGTTGCCTCACAAATGGGTGACTTGGAAAAAAGTTGTACAAGAAAAATTCGATTCACAATCTCAAACTTCGAAATCTAGTCGAAACTGGAGTAGATTGGTAATTATGAAATATAAATGGCAGATACTTGTGCGTTGAAATAATGGTGAACAACTCCGAAATTGAAAATAAAAATAGTAAATCTCAACGACTCCAGAACTTGAGTTTCGGATAACTTTTGTTGCTTTGTGAAATGAACATTTTTTGCAACTTACCTGTATGCGATATTTTGCAGATTCAATTGATACTTCTATACAAAGTTTCCTGATGCATCCTATACTTCATAAAACGCAATGAGCTCTGAGGTTATTAGTTCAAACCTCTTCTGAACATTTTTCACACATTTTCCTTCGGACGAATACAAGTGCACATGTCGTTGAAGCTGGAATGGTGGTACATCAATAGAATGTCCCCGAAATGCTCTTTGGCTCATTTAACACATTTTATTTTATTATCAAAAGATTAACAGCATTTCTACAAATGATACCATATGACCATATGACTTCGGGCCCTGTTTCAGATGAGTTTCCATAATGACTGTCCCGATATAAAAAGGCTTATCAATACCAAGTTCCCAGAATATATTTGATGGAATATTCTGGCACGAGCTGAACTCCAGATAACATCAATGTATTTAATATGTTCCATGTATATGGCGCAGAGAGAATATCCCCAGCACAACCGAAGAATATCCTTACTAGTATGCCCAGCATATATTATGTTAAAGGATAGTGAAAGAAAGAATACGTTCAACAATTTCCCTGATGTATTATCATTGAAATATTCCAGAAATATATGCTGATATAATGCTGATTGATGGAATATTCGAAAAAGTACCTGCTCTGCAAAATTTCTTCAGCATTTCATTCAAGCAACAATATTTCAAGTTTAACTTTTATTTCTACTCCCACTAGAAAAAGGATTTCCATTAGAACATTTTACACATCGCCATTTTGTGATTTCAACTTCAGAAAATAAATTTTTTTGAAGTGGCAGTGTGATTTGTTCTTGCGCTTACTCACTCCGATACTACCAATTTTGAGTTAGTGTTTAGAGATAGATGCGTGTTCCACTAATGGAAAATGATAATTCTAAAGCTAAATATTATGATTTCAGTTGAAAGTGCTGCTTCCAATAGGAAGTGGCGATGAAAGTTCATGTTGCATAAATCCTCCTCAACTACACTTCGCATGAAATTTATTTTACATAAGTAGACAGTTCGAAAGTGCCTTTACCTGATTTCCACGCACCAAAATGACACCTGATTTCCACGGATACAAAATGACACAATGGTAAAATTACATAATTGTGCTGTAATTTCTGGTGGTGTAGCACACATTCCTTCGTTATCCTTCATTTTCGATGATCAACAAGTCACTGGTGACAGCAAGTAGGTTCATGGATATAATTAGATATAGTACCAATCCGCAAACTGTAAAACAATAAGTTACTTGAAAATATTATCTTCAATACATACATATGATATATACATATAAAGAAACTGAAACGAAAATAAGCTGGGTTTGGTTTTTTTGGGCCATTGAATGTATCCATGAGATCAAATTCATCAGGTCGACTGTTAAATACCCATTGTTTCAAAAAATAAAAAACATTTCCGGAAGCGGCTTCCATTATTTCAGAATACACGTATGTTCTAAATGGGCCATCACCTAACAGCTGTAGAATACTTACTGAACAGTTCAAATAGTGGGGGTAAAAAAAACATATACCACATCAGCTCAGATGATTAGGGCGTTGTACTTCGGAAAATATGGTCCAAGTGACGAGAGCTCGAATCCTACGTTTTTTTTTACGTGATCCAGTACATGTTGAGCGAAATTGTGGATGTTTATTTATTTTATTTTATTTATACCTTTATATGTATAAGTTCTTATATCTCATCTCGTACTTACATATAACTTTATTTATACGTGTGACTTATCCAGACACCAAGGTGTACTTGTGATCAATAAAGATTATTATTATTATTATCCGAGAAGTAAAAGTCCATCCAACCCTCTCGTCACCCATCCAAACACCAGCTGCAATGAACGTTGTTTGACTTCATATACATGTCAGAAGTCTACTAGACCCATCTCCTGTGCCGATGTGTCTTCTCAAAATGATCACCTGAACCATCTCTCCATTCGGATGTAATATAATTTTCCGTTGAAATAGTGGCGAATAATAGCCGCAGCTTCTGTTCCAGCAATTTATTCATGACTTATTCGTTGCCGCTGAGATAATAAACAATATCCCCTAAGAAAGATATGAATGCGATGCGAAGCGATAAACCCGGAGATAATAATTCAGGACATCATTTACATTTTTTATCTGGGTATATAATTTAGAAGTAACTGCATGGAATTCACTGTACGGAGACATAATTTCCAGTGGTTTACGATTGTCTGCCTAAACGAGAAACAATACATGAATCACTTAGAACTCCCGTGCTCAAGCTTATGGCCTTCTGGCCAGGCCGTAACAGATGACTACTTTCTGGATTAAAACCCAACATATTGAAATATTTTTGTTTCTCCCGCTCGAGGTCTCATAGCCGTTGCTGCATGAATTCTGTCACTGGAATTTATCATTGCCGATTCAACTACAGGAATTGAATATGAAAAGAAAAGGGAATAGTGATGGGTGTTTTAATTTTCTTCTTTTCGATTCATTTTTCTTATTTTTTTTCTAAAGAATAGAGGTAGGGTAATCTTTCACTCCATTTCATCAGCTTAGCAAAAAAAGAAATTGTGAAAAATCCTGAGAAGTTCAGAGAATATCGTGATTACTAGAAGGAGAGCAGGATTATTTCTTATTTTCAATTATTGTCAAAAACGGAGTCATTGCTGACGTTTCAGTAGTTCAACGGCCAAGAAAAATATCTTCCAAAATTTCGGAATTGAAACTTGAAGTAGTTTTCCTATGCCAGGATATCTGCTCGATTCCCAAATTTATTAGCTGGTTGATATTTATTGTTATTGAGTCAGATGATTTGATTTTGATTGATACAAAAGTTCTTAAATTTCAAGAATGAAATGCGAACTGAGAAACTGTCTGTTCAAAAACATACAAAAACTCCTCTGTTCATTGAAATCACTGGAAGTTACATTATTTTGAGTTATGTTTATTATTGTTTTTATTGCTTAGTTAACGTTTACTATGATGTCATTACAAACAATGTCAAATGATTTGTTGGTAATTAAATTTTTTTCTGAAAGATGGGTCCCACTTTCACCTGCTTTTTTGTTTATCGTAGTTTTGACTTGATTCGCTGATTATAGTTTACTTTGTTTTTCATTCTTATCATTTACCTTCACGTTCAAAAATGTCTTTACAAAAACTTGTATTCCGATGTGTAGAATACAAATGAGGAAGTGAAACGCGTCGCTTTTCCCTAGCTCAGAAGATATCGCCTTTCAAAATTGGGGAGACAGGCCAATTTTACTTTTTCTGCATCATAAAACCAACGCACACGTTACTCATCACCTTCACACATTATTGCACTTTGTGCGCACTATTATTCGCATGAATATATCCATTTCTCTTGGAGAGACTCTGTTTTCAATTTTTTTTTACGTTTAGTTGGAGAATTGGAACTACACAGTCAACCGATCGATCGACAAACTTCACTTGATTCGAGTAGTGAACAAAATCTAATGTCATATTTATGGAGAACGAAATCAAACGACAGGAACACAAATATGGAAAATTTGGAATTGTAAACGAATAATATAGGCTGTCCATCATTCAGTGTCCGAGAGTAAAAGTATCCATTTCAGTTCTCAAAAATCAAAAGTTATTGAAATGATATCAATTCTCACACTATTCAAAATGATCATGAGCTCGATCATGAGCCTTCATTAAACTCTCCTTTTCTTTTCTATATTGCAATGATAATAATATATTTCAAATAAACCATGCTCAATCAAAAATGGATTCAGACAAGACAAATATCAGAAAGGAAAATAATCCACCAAAATCGTTTTTAGTTGTTGAAGACAATCATTGTCGCCAGAAAGAAAGCGAAAGAATTCGAGAAATGTACTGATACAGTTTCCTGTACTCTCCTCAGAGTTTGAAATATCGTTTTGCTATACAATACTCGAGCAGGTTAATTGTATAGCGAAACACGTGTCATGGTTTGGCTAACCCATTGTAAGTGAGAGTCGTACAGGAAACTGTATGAGTATATTTTGTTGAATAAGGTTCGGCCAGTTGAATTCATCAAATGAATCAGAATTCGGTACTATAAATAAATGTCTATTTGAATGATTTGATAGGAAAACGAAATTTTTTAATTTTCCATATACTCCACCTGAAAAATGCCAAATGGCCTTCTTTATAAATGAATGCAGGTTATTATAAATCTATCAACTATCTCGGAAATATTGGGATATCAAGAAAAGCGATACGACCTCTGGTGAAAAGTTTCGAAGTACTGTCAAAGTGGTGCTTATTAGTTGAAGTCTTGGTCAAAGTAGAGCTGCGATAATATTTTGAATTTTTGGAATATGATTATTAGAATTTAAATAATGTGTATCAAGCACACTTCGAGTTCAACGTTTACATAAAAAGTGAAAAAGCACTCAAAATTGTATGTCAAAGTCCCAATCTCAAATAGCAATAGTTGTCAAAGTGGTGCTTATTAGTTGGAGTTCTCTTTAATGTGGCGCTGCGATCTCAATTTGAAATCCAAATATCCTGGAAATCAACATGACAATAATCTCTGCCTGAAACCTTGTAACCAAAAATATCTTGATAAGGTAATAGGAACCTCCTTTGTTTTTTCAGATTATAGAATCACTTATTATTACCAAATCGTTCATCAATATCATTTATCAAATGCATAAAGAGTGAAAAATCAAATTACGACCATAAGCAAAATTTCCGCTACTCCATAAATCGTATCTCGGAGGGTCGTTTTTCACTCATTCTTTATGAGAAAAACTCCCATTCTGAAACAATCAATATGTTTTGAAAATCTTCACAAATAGTTTCGTAACACTCTGCATATATGGTGAAGCACCGTGATAACAATAGAAACTAATCATTATAACACTCACCACAAACTCAAGAGAAGAACATGACAAAATGAATGGATGCGATCGGTTGGAAACGATGTTTGCCATTCATATAATCATTCTGAATTCTCATTATTCCAAATTCCCAACCTGAAACCTGTTTTCAACCCCACCTTCCGATAATCAGAGAGTGGCCCCGCATTCGGACCAACACGTGGTGTCACCCCCGCTCTCTGGCCAATCGAACAGAACCTAATGTAAAGAAAACTCTTGAAACATACGAAACTGGTCATTTCAAGATTGAAATAGATGTACGAAGCTGAGAATATACAACGCAACCCCCGCAATCTGACGAGAAGTTATTTGAGAGAGTTCTACACCTTGTCCGTTAAGTCGTTGGGGTGCGCCAATGGGTTTTATTGTTTCCCGTATGACTATTATAATCCCCATACTTGTGGAGTGCTTTACAATATAGCTTCTAGAACGTGATATATGACTGTTAATAATAGGAAGTGAGTATGCATCTTAGGAGTAATT
The DNA here is from genome assembly GCA_032362365.1 of Zygogramma bicolorata. Taxonomy (NCBI): domain Eukaryota; kingdom Metazoa; phylum Arthropoda; class Insecta; order Coleoptera; family Chrysomelidae; genus Zygogramma; species Zygogramma bicolorata. The sequence goes on from JAVJAQ010000596.1 coordinate 49,779, forward strand.
CTCTCAGCACCATGGAAGTGTCAGATGTGGAATTGAATCAAAAATTCATTAAACCTATTGCTGAGGCTATGCATTATGTCAAATTTCGAATCAGATTAACGAATACCATCAATACGTTCACTTCTCTCAGTAAGTGGATATTTGAATACAATATATTTCATCGAATGCCATTATTTTTTGGTGGATGGATTCTTTCTTCTAGATTTTATGGGTTCTCATCCTACCACGATCTGAAGAAATAATAATCAATATTGGAAACTATACAAGTGTAAAAGGACGGATTTTCAATCTACTTCGATAAGTTGTGGAAGTGGAATACGTTCAATTATTCAGCAACTTTTCGTAATTTGCATATCAAAAAAATATACAAGAAATAATATTCATCAGAATAATTATCACTCAGAAGGAACTGCTTTCGAATTATCGCAGCATCTTATCGGTGCAAACTTGTATAGATTCCCATATTAATTCTTTTTCCTTGAGATTGTGGGTTGGTTGAGAACCCAAAAAAACTAGAAGGAAAAATATATTCGATAATGAAGTCAAGAATTACCTACTGAGAGTATAAGGCAAATATAAACACAGAAGAGAGTAAATCTGAGTCTAGCTTAGGGCACATGTTTCAATAATTGAAAATCCAGCACATGTATCGTCAAAAGTATGTGGAGGGGTTTCTCCTATGAAAAACCCTGCACTGGCACCTGTCGGATATAATCCAAAACCCTCCGTGGTCGTTTTTTTATGATAGGTAATAGTCCATCAACACACTGTGTATGTTTTGTTGGGACTGGCCAGAATATATTGATCTTAGAAAATTTGATCGACAGCCAATCTTCAAGTGTCGCAAGATTATAAAGTTGGATTCTTTTAATTTTTCGTTTAGACATTTTTTAGGCTCGCAGTTTTTTCTGGAATTCATCTCAATTATATTCATGGGTTCTCTCATCGAATATTTAATTTCTTATTCAGCTTTCATTTATATGTCAGACAAATTTCATGAAAGTTTCGCACTCTCTAGCATACTTTTTTCAGTCGCAATTCAGCTTCTGATATGGGGTCTCATTGAAAAAAATAATATCTCTGTGGGAAGTATGAAGTAAAGTTACAAATTTTGTTTTCAGCTTTTCCTTCTTCAAATCCATGAAATAAATGAGTCTTCAATATAACTACTATAAATTCAGTAGCGGAGTATCAGCACACACTTTCTGCTGATGTGTAAAATATTCGCAGAGAGTTGAATAAAATAAAATGAAAAAGTCGAAAATAGATATTGTTTTGCATAATATGTGACTCGCTAGGTGCTTTACCATTGAGAATTTTTTTTTTTTTGATTCGCCTACCAACCACAGTTAATTTGAAACCAATTGATACTATTCGTGAAATATTTACACACACCTGTGTGAAACTGTTGATTTGAAATTCCACTCATCATTGTTGTGGGGTTTGGCAAGTGAACTGTTTATTTCTGGATGAGTGGAATTTTGATTCATCAGCTGTCCTATACAATGTATGTTTGTTGGTATAGGTACAGACTGAGGGATAACAAGTACAGAAAAGTAGTTATTAGGTTGCTCTGCGAATGATGTACCATATTATCACCAGAAAATGCTTTTGATATTGATTCTAAGTGTCACGTGTTTCTGTGTTAGTATTCATGATATCAGCCAACAATTCTGAGATAAAGAAGTCGAGACTAGTGTAACTGATTGTTCAATTATGTTATAGAAGAGTCAGAGTTTTGGCAGCTTCGAAATATTTGATGCTATAAAAAGTAATAATCCATTTTTCCGTAACTTGTCATTCTCAGGGATGGAAAAAACAGGTCGATCAGAAAAAAGACGATTTGAAAATGATGATTTTATTTCCAAAATATTATATACGTGATACAAAAAGGACCGTGAATAATAACTACAGTCATCAACAAGTAAGCCAATTCTACTACGTAATAAAAATTGGAATTATTCTATATTATGCATTTTATAGGGATGCGATATAGTCGAAACCTTAGTTTTCCTTATTATATTTGTGCTCGAACCTTTCGAACACAGTTATATGAATATTTAAGTGAGGAATGCAAGTTCGGAAAAAACTTCAAAAAATATCGTTTTTTATTTTGTTACAGAAGTGATAATATCTGCGCTCAGAGAATAATATTTGCTGTTATCCATAGTGCCTGTGTGGCAGCTCTTGGGGAGTCAAGTATCGAAAATAAATAAATAAATACATTAATTTATTCCCAGGAAAACAAAGAGGTTGAAGGAAAGCGTACAGTAGTACGAGATAAGCAAGATGAGGATATCAAACAAAGACAAAATACAAAATGGATTATCGATTAAAATCGAATAAATAAGACATCATCACATGACAAATGAAAAAAAAAATTCAAATTGAATTGTCAAGATATCAATTGATAGAAAAGTAGGCTTTACCGAGTCACATTTTTTCAACGGACCTTCTGATTTTTAGAAAATGCATTGTTTTGAACTTCGAAGATGACTTGTTATATAGTTTAGCGCTGCTTCATTGAATGCTGTTTCCAGGAGAAAAAGTTACGTGATGAAAAAGAATTATCAAATCATTGCACTGTTGTGTGGATGCTGAGCTGTTGTTGTAGAGAGCTAGTTATTTGTAAGCAAAGCATAAAGAGATGATAGAGTCAGAATTCCCAGTTTAATGCAGGATTTCGTCCGATTAAGTCCGACAATTATTCGCAAGGCTCTCTTTTGGAGGACTAATACTGATTGCCATTTCCTAAATTATCCCGAGAAAAATATAACATAAGATATGTGTGAGTATATTGTTACAAAGCAAAATATTTTATAAAGTTTGTCTAGATAAGCCTCGTGATTTCAAAGTTCTGAGGGCGAGGCAAGAACTACCTAATTTTTTATTCAGTTGAAGATTATGTTGCCTTCAATTTTCAATTGAGAGTCTTGAGAATAAAACCAAGACATTTGCTACTACTTTCAAATTTCACACCAAAGGAGAAAGGTTTACTATAAGGTATTTGACTTAGTGAGGAGTAGATTGAAATTCCTTTTAAACGATATGACTGGAACCTTTGGTGTAAAAGTTGAAACTTTTTTTTATAGATCAATTACCTTGACACGAAACTGATATTTTTGCACTCGACGTACGTTTTGCTTACAAGGATAGCACCTTCAGTCGAAGAAAAGTTTTTTTATCAACAGCTAACCCTGGTCGTTTGATTGATTGTCAATTTTCTTCTCCTGTAAATGCTTACCTTGTTAGCGAAACGCGTATCAAATTCAAAAGTATCAGTTTGGTGTTGGGGTAATTGATCTCTAGAAAAAGTTTTGAAATCTCTTATATCACCATTGTCACCATTACTATTTTCAGCTTTTATCATGTTCTTGAGTTCTAATAAGCTCTCGTATCAAATTATGCTTTTTCGACATGGAAGTTGCATATACAACCACTACCTATTGGTTTGTGGTAAATATAAGTTTTGCGGAAAAAGCACTGGCTCCTAATGTGATTATTTTCATATCGGATACAATTCTCTCATCTGAAAACTACCCTACGCTGTGGGAAACGATTTCAAATGTATATTCCATCGTCGATTCTACGAAATGCGAGTACGTTTAATAATATCATATCGACTGTTAGAACTCGAAGGACCCACGCAATACCATCAGTCAAAATCTATCAATTTCAACAATGTGAAAAAGTTCTGGCCTTCTTTCACCCTTCTGGAACGCACTCATTCATAACATAACGTGCGGAAGTCCATGTTTTATGATAAACCATCGGTAGTAAATCAAGTTGAAATACGAGTTCGGGCCATCGCTTTCAAAAGTGATGACCAGTAAAGTTTACACTTTGAGGCTATAGGGTTGATGGGCCATAATTCAGTCCACGTCTGCCAACTTCATTATTAATCATTGATTTATCGGGATACTCCCTCGAACTGAAAAGTTGCTCAACTTCCAAACTTCACCTAATGTATGTTTCCGAACGGAAAATAAGGGAATATTCTTCCTCGGTGTCTTCTTGACTAGTTCAAGATGGGATAGCAGGAGACACGCCAGATGAACTACTTCCGCTTCCGCGTGTTTGTCCGCTAGAAATGATGGCCGAAAAAACAATCAAGCAGGCAGAATTTATTTTGACAAGTGAATAGCCCGTACCGGAAACTGTTTGATATAGCTAAGGAGAGATTTCTATTCGTGTAACTCTATGAGATATCCACTTTTCCGTAGCAATTCGAAAATAAAAATAATAACATTAGGATATGACAGTATGAACCATCGATATGATAAAACGATTCACTTAGAAACCAATTATTGTTGGTTGACTATAGTCTATTTACATTAAACATAGAGTGCGCGTAAACAATGCATAATCAGCATGTGAACAGCTAGTCCTTGCGTTTCGATTGGATGGCTGTGATATCGAAGAACGCACAGAGTTCTATTAGGCTGTCACAATCTAATACTGAATAGTAATAACACTTATCGTCAGCAGTGTTACTTTAGTCAATATTTCCAGTAGAGCTATAGATAAATTTGATAAGAATGACGTATGAAATGAAAAGCACACGGGAAAAACGATTAATTTTCAAATACCAGAAATATTCAGGGGAGAGTTTTATGTTATGTTGTTATGGTGACTTGATACAATGCAATTACCGCTGTAAGTTTTCGATAATTGCATTGCTCTTATGGGACATTTTATATATGAGGGAAATATTCGATATTGAATGAGGTTAATTTCGGTATCAGAAGATGCAGCTTTTTGAGAGGGAAAGTATGTGTACAAATGAATTTGGTGGAAAATGGACTTCTGTTTTTTCCGTGTGCTCTTCGAATGCAGATAGTCAAAAAAATAAAATAGATGGGGCATTTGAGTAGTATCTAGAAGATAATGATCTCAACGTATACAAAGATGAAGTGCATGAAAATCCCTGAAGTTTTATTGATCATAGTCTTACGAATGTAGCAAGTCATACAGACGTATGTATATAGTTCCGTTGATGACTGTCTCCAACCCAAAAAAGCAAACGAGTCGATCTAAAATCGTTTATTTTGTGGATGAATTCAATGAACGCGCCAAATACCTCTTTTCAGTAGTACCATCTACACAACTCATCACGTGTATTTGTTTACGAGCACTCTATCTCTAATGTAAATACACTATAGTTGGAACCGGTCTTGATATCGAGCTAGCACGAGGGAAAATTGAAGTGCACGTAACTAGCCTTATCCTCAAGTTCCCAGATAGCACAATGACCTATTTGAGAGCAATAAGGGATAACGTTAAATCGTCTGTAGGGTACCGGTGGGCGTCCCAATCGTGTCACTAGGAAGCGGAAATGTTACCAAATTCCTACTTCCTAGGACGTCCCCAAGATGTCCTGCTCAAATCATCAGTATGAAAAATATGGGATATATTGCGGGTCAAAATATGATGTTTTCAGGAGATCCTGTATACGTCAGAAGGATATGAAGAGGACCTTGTCAGGTTAAGCTGCGGATCATTATCTCTATGAATATGATGTCTTGTGGATATCCTGTGATGTAATGTTTATATTTTTCACCTTCTTTGGCCTCTACATAGGGAATATTGAGGAATGAAAGGAAACATTGACAAATGAACAGAAGTTTATTCGTTACTAATTTTCTACAAGTCGAACAAAGACCCGAAAACTCATTCTGGAATATTATATTGATATAAAATACAATTCAACACAAAAAAAATTGGGAAAATACAAAAAACTTGGGATTCAATAATAAAGGCATGATTATGTCACAGTGAAATAATAAAATAAATCCCAACTATCCACTGAAGTCTTCACTTTTTATCTGTCTTTTCTTTGGCATAACGCATAGCTCTTAATTATAGCCTCCAACGAGGCTTCTGTTTGACTTTTTAGGGATGGTTTTTTTCCGCATGCCCTCTGAAATCAGAATATTCAGAGCATAGAATGGAGAGCAAGTTTTTGGAATTTGATAACATTTTTCGTGAAACAATTTATCAGTGTCTCACAAATTATAATAGCCCTCATCATAAGACATATCCATCTGGTCATTCAGTACAAATGATTCATTCCTACGTTCACTTTGAAATAAGGGATAATCGGTATCCAGTACATAATTAAATGCTCTCAATTCATTGTGATTGTCAATATAATGTCGGTATTCCATGTTAATATTTGAGTTTGATTCAAAGTCGTCATTTATGATATTATCAAGCTCCAAAAGTCTATATGTTCCTCGTTTGATTCTGATAAGACATGCTTTATTACATTTTCTTTTGGACATATTGATTCGAACTAATTTAAATTACCTGGAAATATTATTATTAACCTCTGTCTACTGCTCTGCAAGTTTCTTTGTTTCTTATAATTCAATTAACCCAACACAACTACAAACTGAGTACATACTACTACAAACACAACCAACGGAACCAACGCCATTTTTCACTCCATGTTATGCGAACTGTCGAATTCAACGCTAAACACAGACTAGTGTTAATGAGCGGAAGCGTTCGGTTGTCATCGGATAAAATTTGTAATGGATGATTTATATCGATTTCCAACTGATAAAAACCGAACACGATAGCTCGTTTACTTGGAGGTTGCAGGAAATGTCGGGTTGGAGTTGAAGAGAGCGTAAAGTTGTAGAGTATGTTTTGAGTTGTATGATTGTTTGAACTTTTATCACAAAAGGATTCATAGTACAAATGATTTACTCAGGATACGCCGAGGACAAGATGAGGATATTTTCACTGGTATTTTTTATACAGTGCACTCGGAATACGTGGGTAAGTCCTGAGGACGTAACACCGTAATGTTACTCGGGAGGTCCTAGAATAGTCAGCTGTGATGAAATTGGGATATCCTCGGGATCTAAATTGGATATCAACTGAGTATATCCTGTGGACTGACTGGCATCGACCTTGGGATAGGGTGGGGATCAGTATGCCAGGATGTTCTGCGGTGCTACATGGGCACTATTATAAGATCCTACGGACATTTAGGGGATGATTTGTGAGAACTCCCTGGGTAAAAATGGATGATGAAATTGGGATATCCGAGGAAAATGTGTACTATCTGGGTTACGTACTGTACTTTTTCTACTCCCATCGTGCTGGTGTGGCACGAATTGTTTCGTTATTCCTCATTTACAATGATCAACGAGACACTGGATAACAGCAAGTAAGTAAAACAATTGATTCCTTCATATATATATATATATATATATATATATATATATATATATATATATATATATATATATATATATATATATAAGAATCCTTTTAATATTCGGGTGTGCAGTCAACAAGGAATTGGAAAAAGTGAACTCTTTATTCTGTTCAAGCTTTCGAGTCTTTATTGGCTCTTCATCAGGAACTCTACAATGAATTAGGAAAATTGTGAGAATAGAAAAGTTTTTTAACATGTGCTTACTTACGAACTTAAAAAACTTTTCTATTCTCACAATTTTCCTAATTCATTGTAGAGTTCCTGATGAAGAGCCAATAAAGACTCGAAAGCTTGAACAGAATAAAGAGTTCACTTTTTCCAATTCCTTGTTGACTGCACACCCGAATATTGAAGGGATTCTTCTTTAACTTAGACAGTCGTCTAACCTTCTCACATATATATATATATATATATATATATATATATATATATATATATATATATATATATATATATGTATATATATAACTAGATACTGTACCAATCCACAAACTGTTGAACAATGAATTTTGGTTTTTATTGTAATTGAAGGAAGTCATGAGATTAAATTTATCAGGTCAAATGTTATATATCCCATCATTTTGAAAAAACAATACCGCAAGTAGCCGCCATTAATTCAGAATACACGTGTATTCTAAATGAGCCATCACCTAACAGCTGTCAAATACATAATGAACGGTTTAAAATAGTGGGAGTTGGAAAAAATACGATAATTTGTATATTTTTTCGACAACCTTTTCATCTGAATATGACTCTCCAGCTAAGGTCACTAGTTTTTGTCACATATAAGTAAGTAAGTTTAAGTAAGTTTATTGATAAATAGGAAATCCTTATAATCAATATACAATTACAATTTTCAAACATTACTCCTAAATATATCTCATTATAAATAAATGAATTCATCCACCATCATTTATACTTACATAAATAAAATATTACAAATATATATGAAAACAGATTTAAAAACACCTTGAATATATATATAAAAATCACAGTATATAAATATTACAGTTATGGAAAAAAAAATTAACAACACCTACAATATATCAACAAAATCACAGATATTTTACAAGGTCTTTTTTTAAAGCTACGAGAGTATCACAGGCTTTAATTTCATTTGGAAGAGCATTGAATTCATTCAAGCCTTCAACGAATAATTGGTGTAAGTCTGTTGCATTTCAGAATCAATCTCATACCGCGATTTTCGAGAATTTGAAGAGAGGCTTTACTTTTGTTGTCTAAAATATATAGAATGGTAGCACAATACTCGAAATGTGATTGGATAATATATGAATATATAAATATCTATCCAAACGTGAATTTTGAATAAATTGCACTCGTAGCCCTAGTTTATCAATAATCGTAGAAAAAGAATAGTATACAACTCGCCCGAAATACTCATTCAGATTTCTTGACTGCAGATCTTATCATTTAATAACCAATATAATCCTCTTCAGGAATAAGCTTTTGAATGTTCTTAAAAGTTTTTCAAATATGTATGTCCTTCAGTGTCAAGCATTTTGGAGATTGATATAAATGATGATATTGAAACCTTAGGTGTTGAATTTCAAACCTCTTGTAGATATCAATCACCCTGGAAACAAACAGATATTATAACTCCTCGACGCGCGTTTCGCTCCTGGAGATGAAAACCTTGTTAGCGAAACGCGCGTCGAATGCAAATGATATCAGTTTGGTGTTGTGAACCTGACCAGTGAGCACTGATGATGACTGTTCTTGTCTGAAGCGCTTTGCTATGATTTTATAAAAATATACTTCTGCAGGAAACACAAAAAAATCTTTCAAGTACATTGGCGCGTGCACACAGCTTGACACTTTCCACTCAAAAAGGATAGCGACAATAAAAACCACCGAACGTATTTCTTGTGTTAATCGTCAATTCTCCAATGGAATAGAGCAGCTGAACTAATGATCGAAGAAGTGTGGGAGTGATAAATAATGATCTGGCAGAGCAACAATTGAATATCCAGCTGCATCATTTGTCAGGAATATAAAGTGTTAAAAATGAGGGTGCTAGTAGGCAGCCGTAAGCCTCTTGAAGGGTGCAGAATGTCTAATTGTTTCACTTGATCGTCGTTTTTAGATCAAATGTTCTACCATTTAACCCCTGTCCAGCATTTGTCACTGTCGGTATTCGGCATTTCTTACGAAATTGCCGTAATTTTCCAATGATATATGTTTTCCATTACATAAATCTTTATTAGTAATTTATTGGAAGGGAGATGGGAGAGAATTCGGAGGAGTCATTACGTGGATATACAGAGTAATTCATTTCGAAAAGCGAAATTGAACTTGTTTCGCACATTTTTGGATTGAAAGGGTATATAATTATTATCTACTTGTTCATGGAAGGATTCTGTATCACCTTCTGGAAACCGGAATGTAGACTACACAAATGTTTTCATACAAGATTCTGGAAATGATTGAGATGTATATTTAGAAAAATTTATTAGTCATGTATCATACCGAAAAAACCCATACTCGATAAGGTGTTTTTCACCAATCGATTTGAAGTTTTTAGGAGAAGGTTTGAGCTAATGTATATTTTACATTGTTGTTACTTCTTTGACGGCAGTAGTGATGATATGTCTTCAGAGGGTTCTTGTTGATACTTACTTAAAAATATTGCATTACGATGTTGCAGCACCCATCCTGATCTCGAGTCATATAAATGATTTTTTGGAAGAAAGCACACCACTTTTATGACAGATCTGTTATTTACAAGAAAAACTCATTTCAATTGGTAAAACATGTGAACAGAAATAATTAGAAGCCGAAGGATTAGGAACGGAGATCTAGGTAGTTGAAATTCTAGGAATAGTGGTAGCTTAATTCAGAACCTGTGATGTTCTTGACTAAAATAATAATAATGTAATAATAATAATAACACCCAATTACAGGAGAAGCTGAACTATATGGTAAAAAATATATACAGAGATACTTTTTTGGAAGTCAATTATGTACATATAAAATAGGCATCTGAAGCAGCAAAAATATCACATAGACAAAAAGCAAAATAGTAAATAATTAATTGTGGGAACAACAATATTACTCGTGGAGATAGCTGAAATTTATGATCAATCATGAGAATTGCAAAAAAATAATACTGAGCGCTCTCTTGGTAAAATCCAAAAGTAGAAAGAATACACCGACGAATTTCATTGAGAGATGAAAAGTTGACGTCGGAAACATTACATACTGTATTGTTATTTCTACAGAAAATTGCTAGTGGAGACCTGAAGGAAATAGTTCTGGCAAATTCTGAAAAAAATGTTGCTTCGAATCTGGTTATATAAGATGGAACATTAAAAAGGATTTTTGAAATAAGGTAAATACAGTTGATGTTATCATGCAGTAGATTGTATAGGAGGTAACTGTAAGAATTAATCTTCTGGCATTCAGACTGATTGAGTTTGATTCGCTGAGCAATTCAGAATAATCGATTCCTCTTTGAGGGTACGCCCCTGTAAGTCTGAAATGAATGAATTTAAGAAACTTCCTCTGAACACGCTCAACAGAAGCTAGGTGGCAAATATTGGATACCAGATAAGTATTCCATATTCAAACTTGAACCGGACGTAGAAGAAAAAGAGTATTTTGATGACGTCAATATTCTTCAAATCTTTGCTATTTCTCATTACGAACCCTAGCATTCTGTTAGCGGACGATACAGTTCTTTCAACATGCTCAGCAAATATGAATTTTTCATCAAACACAATACCAAGATATCTCATTTTCTGACATTTTTGTAATATGGTTGAATTAATGTTATAACTGAATATGATATTGCTTTGTTTTCTGCGGAATGTCAATGTACAACATTTTCCTGCGTTCAATCTCAGATTATTTCTCTCAAACCACTCAGATATTTTATTGATGTTTGCTTGAAAGTTTTCGCAATCCTGTAGATCCGCACTTTTTTTGAAAAATTTTCAGATCATCCACATATAGAAGCTTTGGGCAGTTTATTTCCATCACAAGGTCGGACGTTCGTCTAATGATAGCAGAATTGTACCCAAACTCAAGTAATACTGTGAGAGTGAATATTTTCATGGAGATTATATTCGTCGACACCAAACTCATATTACTTGCACAAGAAGCATATTTTCATAACAATGTTATCTTCTTTGTGAGAATGACATAAGAAGATCAATTTCCTCCTTTCAAAAGTGCTAAAGTCATAAGTAAAACGGTGAGATTTGTTGGTGCTGCATACACGTGTCTGATGAATCAGGGAAAGTCGTATTTCGTGTAAATAAATTTATTTAAAAATCGCAGAGCGCTTTCGGCTATTAAGCCATCTTCAGTGCTATACCTGCAAGTAAGTAATAGTCGAAAATTGGATTAAAGGTTAGAATTGAATTACTTACTCGTCTAGGTATTTACAGGAAGATCTTCACAATAACAAATAATCGTGAGACATTACACTGAATAAACATCAAAGTTAAAGTCAGTGCCCTTTTGGGTTGACAGTTGAAATTTTACTAATAAAACATTGTAAAAAGATTAAAATTTGGATTCCCAACGTGCTGCATGCTGAGCAAGAGGGGTGACAGGAAGTGAAAATTGACATTGACTTAAGGTCCTAAATGATTTTGGAACATAAAGTTTTTGACAAATGACGTATTAGTGACTACAGTACATCAAAACTTTCCAAGGTGAGCAGAAAATTATTCAATTGAGATTGTTTGAAATAGGTAAGGTACGTTCTCGGTCCATCTCCCAACAGAAACTCCACTATAAGAACGCTGAAAGTGTACCAACCGTTTGAGTCTAATGGGAACCCAACTTACGGTCACTGACAGAGATCTGACAGAAGAGTGACTAATTTGGAATGGTCCGAGGTACGTTCTGAAGTTAACTATTGTGGTTTTGAATTATACTTGAAGTGGAAATGAAAATTTCAAGAGTGCGTTCCGAAAACCAATTTTCAAGGAAGAACGATTCCACCAGCAGGGGGGAGTGGAAGTGGAATTAGGGTCTAATGAGAACCCAACTTTCCAATCCAAACACCGGAGCCAGGTAGAAAGTACTTTCCTCGAGAACGCCTGTGAGGTGCACTCAGAAACATTAGAGAACTATTGCTCGTGTCCTCAGTACATCTTCAGGACAACGTCAGATTCAACCAGCGGCAAACCGTAGGTGAACACGAAGTTTGGGTCTAATGGGGACCACATTCGTTGTTCACAAGGGGTAGTCAACTGGAGAGAGAGATGAGCCCAAGAAGGAACACCAAGGACACCACAAAAATCGTCTAGTTGCATCATAATTGAAATTGAAGCCTGGACTGGGACTCAAAGTTTGAGCCCTGTCCAGGCTTCACCTTTGAATTAACACTCGATATCTATACAATTTCAATTATGATGCAACTAGACGATTTTTGTGGTGTCCTTGGTGTTCCTTCTTGGGCTCATCTCTCTCTCCAGTTGACTACCCCTTGTGAACAACGAATGTGGTCCCCATTAGACCCAAACTTCGTGTTCACCTACGGTTTGCCGCTGGTTATCTGACGTTGTCCTGAAGATGTACTGAGGACACGAGCAATAGTTCTCTAATGTTTCTGAGTGCACCTCACAGGCGTTCTCGAGGAAAGTACTTTCTACCTGGCTCCGGTGTTTGGATTGGAAAGTTGGGTTCTCATTAGACCCTAATTCCACTTCCACTCCCCCCTGCTGGTGGAATCGTTCTTCCTTGAAAATTGGTTTTCGGAACGCACTCTTGAAATTTTCATTTCCACTTCAAGTATAATTCAAAACCACAATAGTCAACTTCAGAACGTACCTCGGACTATTCCAAATTAGTCACTCTTCTGTCAGATCTCTGTCAGTGACCGTAAGTTGGGTTCCCATTAGACTCAAACGGTTGGTACACTTTCAGCGTTCTTATAGTGGAGTTTCTGTTGGGAGATGGACCGAGAACGTACCTTACCTATTTCAAACAATCTCAATTGAATAATTTTCTGCTCACCTTGGAAAGTTTTGATGTACTGGAGTCACTAATACGTCATTTGTCAAAAACTTTATGTTCCAAAATCATTTAGGACCTTAAGTCAATGTCAATTTTCACTTCCTGTCATCCCTCTTGCTCAGCATGCAGCACGTTGGGAATCCAAATTTTAATCTTTTTACAATGTTTTATTAGTAAAATTTCAACTGTCAACCCAAAAGGGCACTGACTTTAACTTTGATGTTTATTCAGTGTAATGTCTCACGATTATTTGTTATTGTGAAGATCTTCCTGTAAATACCTAGACGAGTAAGTAATTCAATTCTAACCTTTAATCCAATTTTCGACTATTACTTACTTGCAGGTATAGCACTGAAGATGGCTTGATAGCCGAAAGCGCTCTGCGATTTTTAAATAAATTTATTTACACGAAATACGACTTTCCCTGATTCATAAGTAAAACGCACCGCTTGTGCCAGTGACAACTTTTTGGTGTTGGGTTAATTGATCTATATCAAAAAAGTTTTCACTGATAGAATCAATATTTGCTAACCACATGTTCAATTAGTTATTCAGGAGCATGCAGACTGAAAATCCCATAACGATATAACAAACAATCAAATCCATAGCCAAATAGGAGAACAGCAATCCTTGAAAAAAACCTTCAGTAGAGATGAATTCACAAATTTTTTCTAGTATAGAATCATTAAAACGCACATCGAATCAAGTAATATGAGTTTAGTGTAAGGTAAATGATCTATAATCTATAGAAAAAGTCTTGAATAAAAAAAACTGGTCCATCTCGACTGTTTCTGATAGTATGTCTTCCAGTTCATTTCCTTACCGCCAAACATGATGACCGCATTGTGTTACAGTTGTAGTTATTATTACACAAAATATCAGGTATCCCATGAAATATCAGATTTTAGGCAATGACACCTCTATTTACTCATTCAATTGTACATGAATGTACTTGGAAGATCAAATTTGAAGTTCATGTACATTCCGCTATTATTATCTGTTATAGCCGTAGAAAAAGTATTGTGTTTGAGTTGCTTGAAATGAATACTACTAATGCTGCAAACCTCATGCTCGTGGGAAATGACTATCATTCCTTGCTTGTTAAACAGTGTACTATATCGTATACCATATAAGCATAGCTGTCAGATTAATGAGTACCAATCTGGGGTACAAAAATCCTATAAACTCAATTGATTGATTTCTAACCTGTGTTCATATATTCGATATTGTGGCGACCAGATCGTGTATGGAAATCTGATCCGAGATTTGAGTATGTTCTTTTGAGGAGTCATAGTATTACTTTACATTTGTTGAATTTCTGTGAATTGGTTCGAAATTTTTCAAGAATGGTGAGAATAAGATGAATGGTGACTGATGATCCTGTTTCGTTGTTACTGAATATGTTGAACTTATCTTTCCACAGTTGTAAATTGATGCAAAACTTCCTACTTTAAGTATTCACCAACATATGTCAGCGATGATTGAACGCTTGGGATTTGAATGAAACGTTCCACATGACGGGGAACATGGATTCATAGGAGTGGTTGGTATTGGAATCAGGACTAAAACACATCAAGGGTATAGAGATTACTCTCTGGTATTCAAGGCATCAATGTTTCGTAAGATGGAATGCTTCCTCATGACTTGTAATGCCTATTTATGCTTGAAAGTTTCCTTTGTATCTGAATCCTATCACACATTATTCTGGAGACATATACAATCACAGAATAAACTGAAGTGTTTTCTGTATCCATTTTATTCTCCTGAACATGCTTACTTTGTAGGCTAAAAACGAGTTGTTTGGTTGTGAAATTGGATTGGTGTTAGGTTGATTGACTTCAAATTGGAATTTTTTCTCGGAAGAGTCACAATATTGATGGAATGCAGAAGAATAACAATTTCGATGTAGAGTATAGATAATATAGGCGTAAATGAACAAAGCTGGCCACATCCTTCCGAATTAATAATCTTGCACAGAAACGAAGATATAACTTCTCAATTTGATATCGAATTCGTTTATGAAGACAAAAATCGTGATGAAAATGCTTTTACATGTAAGAATATTCAAGGAATCAATTCGATTTTTTTGGGAAGAGAAACATTTTTTCATGTTTGTATCGTGTACTTCAACATCACTCAGTCACAATTGACCTTCCTATCATTCACCTCCGCACAAACCCTCACAGCTATAAGGTACAAAATCTTGAGAGACAACCTGTGTCCACGTCAGGAATTGTTTTAGGCTAGAGCACGCAATTAATTAATAGTGTTATTTCGAGGCAAGACAAGAGTCCGACGAGACAATGCAGTCGTCCTGCTAACATCCTCGAGCTGGCAGAACATACAAAGGACTCGTCCTGGCCCTTTGTACTGACCGACGTAAGAGGACAACAGATACCGCTCAGCTTCTGGCCGACAGAAAGCAGATGTGACGGCTGTCGCCTCAAGCCACTCTTTCGATGACAGCCCGTTTTGAGATAGGACTAACAGCTACTAGTCGGACGGTCCATTGGGGCCTTCTTTGGATATTGAATTAAGCGGTCACTCACGACCTCATTTCCATTGTAGTGAAGATATTCGCGGAGCGGTTGAATCGGAATGTTGGTACGGTATTGTTTCGCGCTGGTTTCTTGGAAAGTGAATACGATATCGAAGTATGAATTTGCAAGACACTTTTATAATTGAAGATATGGAGAGAAGCGAAAGGAATGATGGAATGGTATGAGTTCTTTTTATATTCAGATTCACACGAAAGGGAAGCCCTGCAATGTTCAATGAACAC
This sequence comes from Zygogramma bicolorata, assembly GCA_032362365.1. Classification (NCBI taxonomy): domain Eukaryota; kingdom Metazoa; phylum Arthropoda; class Insecta; order Coleoptera; family Chrysomelidae; genus Zygogramma; species Zygogramma bicolorata. The sequence goes on from JAVJAQ010000596.1 coordinate 65,780, forward strand.
CGCGTGAATCAAGGGACAGGAGATACGAATCAACATTCACTTTGAATTTTTTGAATTTTTGAAGTTTGTAAGCCTCATGAAATACCTCTTTTGGCAAAGAGTTCAAAAGATCAGCTGTTCTATTGAAAAAAGATCAGTGAGCAAGAGAGGTTCGACAGGTCTCCAAATTCATAACAAAGGGGTGGGAATTATGTACTTGTCAAGTCATCCGTGTAGATATTGCCAAGGGTGGAACGATTGATAACATTTCAGAAGAGCACCGACCGTGAAAATATCTATAGAAGAGAGACAAGTCTTCGACCCTTCTACGATGTTCCAATGAAGTGAGCGAGTCTATGAGCGAAGAATCACCAACAAGACGGATTGCATTTTTCTGAATAGAATCGAGAAGCCTCAATGAATGTTTTGGTGTCGAACTTCATACATGAGAACTGTATTCCATGACAGGCCGTATCTGAGCCTTGTAGATCATTAGAAGCCGACGAGGAGTGAAGTATTTCTTCGAACGAAATAGGAATCCAAGTTTCTGGGAAACACCTTCAGCGATCGATCTCACAAGAGTAAAATTTATATAAAAAAATCACACCAACAGTTTTCAACCAATGAAATACGTATTTCGTTTGGCGCTACCATGGCAGCTCTGGTATCTATTCGAATATTTCTTCTCGCATGGGTATCGAACAGCTCATTATAATGGAAATTTCTTGACTCAAGCAGAGAATATTTTGTTTGACCTAACGAGTCAAATTTTGCACTAGAGCAATTCAGCAGACTAATAGAAATACAATATTAATCTTCTCCTTTATTTACGAGCCACTCACATTTCACTATCACTATTTTATCATGGTTGAGATAAGGATATGTGGATGATGATAATTGAAAAGGAAACAAGCGCCGAATTGCATAGATTGGTATAGAGGATTCAAACGTCATCTATACATTCGTTTGTCATGTGAAAAATGTATCAAGCGCCTACTGGATTTCTGGGGGCATCTTTTGAGAAATGAACCGACTTTCGGGAAAGAAGTAGTTACCTGTTAAAGAAAAAGATCCAACTTCAAGACACCATTTGTAGAAAATTGTTTCTTCTCAAATTTCAGGACAATTGTGTTTGCGGCAATATTTAGTGATGGTTTTTGAGATTTTTTGCTTCCTTTTCGGAATGAAAATGAGTAAGAGGGCTGAAGTGATTCATAATATTGCTTCATGAGTTATGAGGAACGACTAGGACCACAATAAACGACTAAAACTCAACAGACGTTTCAGTTCTTTGAAAATATAACATTTCAATTTGAAGCGAAAACTCCCAGTGAAACTACATGCAATTAGTTTAACTTGTATTCTTCACAATCAACTGTGTTCCAGGCAGTAGTAGCGGCCATCGAACACTGTATAGGGGAATAAACAGGCAGAAGGTCGTAAATAAAACCATTGCCATTTTCTCCGACAGCCAGGCGGCAATTAAGGCGCTCAGCTCATTTCAAACCTACTCTAGATTGGTGGAAAGCTGTCTGAGCGCACTCAAGAAGCTAAGTACCCAAAATAGGGTTTCTCTAGCATGGGTACCCGGATATGAGGGTCACAAGGGCAACGAGGAGGCCGATGCTCTAGCCCGTGAAGGCGCATCTAAGGCTATGATCGGCCCAGAACCCTTCTGCGGGGTAGCAAAAGCAAGCATAAAGACATCCATAAATTCATGGATGCAAAACGAATCGAAAGATTGATGGAATAAGCTTCCTGGGATGAGACAGGCGAAAGAGTTCATAAAGGAACCAGCGCCCAGATTCACGGAAGACCTGCTGAACCATCACCGTAAGGTTGTATGGGTAGTGGTGGGTCTACTAACGGGGCATAGCCGGCTCAGAAAACATATAAGCAATATTGGTCTGACAGAAGAAACCCAATGCAGGTTCTGTCAAGAAGAGGAAGAAACCGCACTGCATGTGCTCTGTGAATGCGAAGCGATAGCAAAGGCTGAGACACGCAGGATGCGGGGAGGAGAAACCAGAGGCTGCTAGATATATGAAGGAGTCAGTGTCAAGGCTACGTAGTCTCATCAAAGAGATCAAGCTAGACAAAGAGCTCTAACAGCCAAGGAGCATCACAATAGATCTGAAAAGGTGGCAGTGAATCAGGCCATGGGCCAGCTCCCCAATAATCTGATCTAATCTTATTCTTTATGAGTGAAAAATGAGCAAGATCTGAAACAATATCTAGTTTCTGAAGAACGATATGATTTGAATTGCATTACTTCATTGTGGATGGATCATTTCTTGGTAGTTTTTTTAGTTTTCAATCTACCACCATATGAAAAAATAAGAATTGATATTGGAATCCATCTGAGTGAGGAAGGCAAATTTCAGAAATATTGGTTCTTGTAATTTTTTTGAAAAGCAAACTTGAGTTATACGAGAAGTTGCTGACTGTTTTTCAATCGACGGAGCAACTTTTCGGGGTAGATTTGAAATTTGCCTCTCTACACTTGAAAAGATTTCAATATTGATTATTTCCAGTTTGTGGTAGGTTGAGAACCAAAAAAATACAAAGAAAAAATATGCTCAACATCTTGAAAAGGCGCAGCTTGCTCTAGAACAGCTGAACAAAGATTTTGAAGAAACAGTTATTGTTAAAACTGTATTGTTACCCAAAGTCTATCGTGATGTACTTTGAAATGCTGAAACATAAATTTCTAATAATTTATCCGGTGTAAAATTTTCTTACCAAATACCAGGCGTACTTGAATTAACCTTGGACATTTTTTCTTGCTCATGAATATTTCAAAGAAGTTCAAAATTGTATAATTATTTCATTGTTTTTGTTATTTTGTTCAAATTGTCAGGTTTCCCCTCTGGGTTCGAAAATAAGGGACAATTGATACGGCAAAATCAAACAACTTTATTCTAACACACTCAAC